>CM056720.1:95079909-95424177 GCA_029844215.1 Przewalskia tangutica
CCCAATAATACCAGCCCTCCCTAAAGAGCCAACCCAGAAAAAGCAGGCGCAACCTTTTAAGGCCACGCCATTAGAAACAGAAAGCAAAAGAAACTACAGGATGGTTCCCCCAGAATCATATTCAGAGGCAGTAAAACCAGCAACCCCGATGAAGAAGGAGCCTCCCGCCCCTATCCCAATGGGTACAGGACCTTTTGAAGCCTTGTTACCCAGACCACCAGTATGTGGATAATCAGGATCCAATAAAAACAAGAAGGTATTATGAGTTCATCTTAGTGGATACATATTCCATTGAAATAGAGCACAAATACTTCGATAAAACATGAGGAATTGAGTATTCCAAATTTACGATTAAGAAGATCTTAAGTCCTTTTAATTGGTATATGGATCATTTACGTACACCGCATTTCACTATCCGAGACCCATAAACCCTGGACTTATAATTGGTATGATTATAAAGATCGTGGTTTAATTTCCTATATGTGCGCCCAAATACCCATACATGGTTTGTAAAGTATGCTAAGACATGAAAGATAAAGTCATTCCCGTATGGTTCTACGAATGGTGGAACATATTTGGAGGAAATCTACAGTGGTTTCCTGAGCCTAGACCGATGTTCCTTTACCCAGGAACAAAAGATTTCAACACTCCCAGAACACATTAAATTGTGTAATTTTTTTATTAGTAAACGGATCTCTTATATCCTGAATTGGACGTTCGATATCCAAGAAATAAATAGGATTAAGTATTTAAGCAAGACCATCAAAATTAAAGGATGGAGCCCTAAATTGAAGGAGGATAAATTGAAGAAGAAGTCATCTTCTCGGAGAGACATCAGATTCCATAGCTGAAACAAGACGAAGGCTCCTAGAAGACTTAGCAAAATTAGAAAATGATGAGGACGTGGCATCTAGCCACAGTGAAACAGACAACGGGGACATGCTCATTCCCCGAGGAATTGCGCAAGCCTACGCAGATGTGTATCTCTCAAAATAAAGCAGAAAGTGACGTTTGCCCCTTCAGGAAAGCAAGAGGCGAAAGCGACATAAAGAAGATGCCCCTTCAGAAAAGCAAGGGACATAAAGCAGACAGCAACAGTATAAAGCAGATAGTGACACTTGCCTCTTCGGAAAAGCAAGAGACAAAAAGACAAAATAAGACAAAGACATTTGCCTTTCAAAAAAGAAGACAAGGACGCTTCAGACGCCCTTTCAAAAAAGCAGAAGGCAAGGAATCTTAGCCTTCCACATATTTTAATCAGTACCGTCCACCTGTTAGGACAATAATTCATTCGAGGCCTATTTAAGGCTCTCACTTTGTAATGTTGAAGGCATTCAGAAATTACCCCTCTCTCTCTATAATCTCCCTCCCTGATCTTGTATCCCTCTCTCTTTCAATGCTTTGAATAAAATTGTAAGTTTTAAACTTATGTTTTAAATCTTTAAATTGTTGTTCTTATATCAGTACTTCGCATCTTATAAATTGTTATTCCGCTCCTTATGGTATCAAAGCCATGTTGTTAGAAGTCATGAGTGAGTAGAACTCATTCATCGCCCCAGAGCGTTGTTGTTCTTACGTTACTAGGATTCTCGTTACATCGCTCCGCCTCTTAGTTACTTTGTTGATACCCTGCTCGCTCAAGCTTTCACTTAGTCTACGCAGGCGTACTTCGGACCGGCTGGATTTAGCCCAAAGGTTGGAAGGACTCGGCCGCATCGTGGAAGTAGAGATGTACTAGAAGTTAAGGGTTAGACCGGCAGGATAGGATAATCATAAAGTAATTAAAGGAATAGTAACAAGTATCCGTAGAATCCTAATCGCATGCAACAATAGCTCTAGAAAAGGATAGTAGCCTTCACAAGATAGCAACAACACTCCGTGTATAAACCTAGAAATTGTATAATGAAGATGCGCCCAGAGTTTGATCATATAAGAAAGTATAATTCCCATAAGCTAGACTATATAGTCGAAAGTAATCGCTGCAATAAGAAAATAAGAGCTAATCTCCTAGAGTTAGAGTATTATAAAGTTGCTAAGCCTATAGAAGGTTTGAATAATCATAAATCAGTTATAATTAGACAAGTAATCATCAATAGAATGGTTGAACTTTATAAAGAGAACGTAGAATTAAGAGTAAGGGTTTGTAGTTTAGCAACTTGGGAAAGAGTTGTTACTCGATTAAGAGGACTCCATACAGTCCAGTATTAATGAAAACACCAAAGAATAGGTTTGTTGGGTTCTGTAGGGGTCCTCCCATACTTATGGAAGGAAACAAAGAACAGAGCACTAACTCTGAAAACGAATGGCACCCAGATGTCATCACCCAACCAAAGATAGGACCAAAAAATCCTAATGTTAAAACAGTAACTCATAATGGTTCGACAACTATAAAAAGTTATAATTATAATTCCACAAGAAAATACCATTATTACAGGCATGATCTTTTGAAAGCTTATAATTGCTATCTCCTGTAGCTGAGTATATTTTATGGGTTCTTATCGTTCTTTTTGATGGGTTGTTTGTCGTTTTTCTTGTTTAAGGTATGTAAGTTTTGATGGTCTTATTCAACTTGATTATCCAAAGTTGCGGATTTTTGCGGATTATCCAAATATAGGTTTAGCAGTTTTATAATACTCTAATTCTCTAAGATTCTTCTTAAAGTTATGTAACTTTGGATGGTCTAATTCAACTTGATTATCCAAAGTTGCGGATTTTTGCGGATTATCCAAATATCTGGGAAAGGTCAAAGAACCCATCAAAAAGAACGATAAGATTAATCCATTAATAATTAATTCTGAGATAAAAGAAAAACTTTATACAGATGACAAACAGTCCAGTGATAACTCTGAAATAACTTCAGATGACTATTACAGTGACAAAAGTTCATTAAAATACGATCCAGATAGTTCCACCTCCAGCTTTGACTGTGAATGTACTGGGAAAATCTGCACCTGTACAAAACAAAAGATTGGTGTTATCTCGAATGACACTCAAGAGTTTTTTAATATAATCAATCACATCGATGATGATAAAAGAAAATACTTAACACAGCTCAAGAAGCTGGTTATTAATCGGAATAATAATAATAAGATAATTGTATCCGTTATTAATAAAAGGGTTTTAACGGAATCCAAGTCAAACACTTCGGCTCAAGATTTGCTAAGAAGAATTGCAAATCTAAAAAGAGAAATTTTCAGTATAAAAAAGGAACTCAGTCCCTCAAAGGTTGAGGTATTTGCTAACGGTTTATTAAATAACTTGGATCTAAAGAAGGATCACCTGATATCACCTAATGAAACAGAGAGTAACTCTAAGTCAGGGTTAAAATTGATATCCAGGGCCAAAGCATTAAGCTACCAAATCCCTACTAAGTACTTAAAGAAAAATACCCATAAAATATACTCAGCTACAGGAGATAGCAATTATAAGCTTTCAAAAGCTCATGCCTGTAATAATGGTGTTTGCTTCACCAATGATTTCACCATTACAAGAAACGTAACTGAAGATATCATTTTAGGAATTCCGTTCCTAACAAAGACAAAACTGTATACCGCAAAACTAGACGGTATCTATACCAACTCAATGGGAAAAGAACTTATATTCCCATACATAAACCCATTAGCTGCCGATCACAGTGATCATGTTAAACAGAAAATAGTTTTTAGAATACACCTATTAACTAATCAGGTTAATTATCTAAAAGACGATATTAAAATAAAAAGGATAGAATCCAGCTTAAAAACCCCGGAGGTAATTAACAAAGTAATAATTTTACAGGATTCTATAGAAAAAGAAACATGCTTAGAACTCCCAAATGCCTTTTGGAAGAGAAAGAAGCACACAGTAATTCTACCCTACACGGATAGCTTTAGTGAAAACAATATACCCACTAAAGCCAGACCCATTCAGATGAGCCACGAGCTCATGGAACATTGTAACAATAAAGTCAATGATCTACCCAACAAAAGGATCATTAAGCCTTCTAAATTACATTGGAGTTGCTCAGCCTTCTATGTTAACAAGAACGCTGAAAAGGAAAGAGGAGTCCCGAGACTCGTAATTAAGTATAAACCAAAATGCAGAGCCATAGAGTTCTCGACTAAGTTCTTTGATGAAATCATAGATAAAAAACAACTACAGAGGTTCTTAGGAAATCTTAATTACGTAGCAGATTTTATCCCAAAAATTAGACAGATATGTAAACGTCCATATAAAAGGCTTAGAGAAAATCCAGTCCCTTGGTCAGAAAGACAGACTAGAACTGTCAAACAAATAAAAGATATAGTCCAGAAACTTCCATGTTTAGGTATTCCTAATCCGGAAACCTTTATGATAGTAGAAACTGATGCCCCCGACCTAGGTTATAGTGGTATTCTTAAACGAAGAATATCTCTTGAAACAGTTGAACAGTTAGTAAGATCCAATTTTGGAAATTGGAACCAGGCACAAAAGAATTATAGCACAGTCAAAAAAGAGATTTTATCTATAGTACTGTGTAATCCAAAATGATTTGGTTAACAAAGAATTTTTTAAGAGTCGACTGCAAAGCAGCCAAAGACATTTTTCAAAAAGATGTTAAAAATATAATTTCAAAACAGATTTTTGCCAGATGGCAAGCCTTGTTATCAAGTTTCGATTTTAAAATTGATTTTATAAAAGGTAAAGAAAACTCTCTACCAAACTTCCTGACTATAGAATTTTTGTAGGGTAATAATGAGACCAGGCTTCCAGGGCTTACGCCCGATCAGACCACCTTTCCAAAATAAACCAGAGGAAAAAATGAAACAACCTTTTGCAGAAAAATCTGCAGGACCAGTCCTCCATAAACCCAGTGGACAAAACAAATTCACGGTATTAGGAAACCTTCCTATTATACCAGTTATTCCAAATCCTCTAAAAAGAGAAAGTACAGAGACCATTCAAGGCCACTCCAGAGCCTTCCCAGAGCGAGATAGTTACAAAATGGTTCCCCGTAATCATATTCAAGCGATTAAACCAACAGGCCCTACAAAAGGAAATACGGCCTATCCGAAATGAGAATTCATTCCTATACGACTTTGCCAATAATGGCATCGACAAGCAATATGGACATTTCAAGGTACAAGACTTGCTAAAACCTTGTTATACGGATCATCGATGCGTTGATACCCAAGACTTCGAAAACCAGGAAATATTATGAGTTCGTTTTAGTAGATACCGACTCCATAGAAGTCGAACACAAATACTTTGATAAAACAGATGGGATTGAGTATTCCAAAGTCACTATTAAAAAGATTTTAAGTCCATTTAATTGGTATGTAGATCATCTACAAACCCAGATACCATTATTCAGAACTCACAGACCGCAAGCCTATAATTGGTACGATTATAAGGATGCATGGTTCAATTTTCTGTATGTTAGACCAAACACCCATACTTGGTTCATAAAATATGCAGAAGAAGTCAAGGAAAAAGTTATCCCCAGGTGGTTCTACGATGGTGGAACATATTTGGAGGAACTTCACAGGTGGTAGCTTCAAGCTTCCAGAATAAATATGCAAGCTTCCAGGAGGAGCAACAGATTTCGACTTTACCAGAACATATTAAGTTATGTAAATTCTTTTTTAACAAAAGGATTTCATACATCATTAATTGGGCATTTGATATCCAAGAGATAAATAGGATCCGTTACTTAAGCAAGACCATCAAAATCAAAGGATGGAGCCCAAAACCCAGGGAAGAAATTAAGGTAAAACCTGAAAGAAGAAGCCCCTCTTTATCAGGAGAAACCTCATGTTCTAAAGCAGAAACCAGATGAAAGCTGTTAGAAGCCCTAGCAAGATTGGAGGACGATGAAGAAGTAGCATTCAATCACAGTAAAACAGACAACGGGGACATGATGGTCCCACGAGGAATAGCCCAAGCATACGCCGAAGCTTATCTCCGCGGATAAAAGACAGTGGTCCCTACAAAGGACGGATAAAAATTTGCCTCTTCGGAAAAGGAAGAGGCGCCCTTTCAGTAAAGATGATAATGACAGTTGCCCCTTCGGAAAAGCAAGGGACATAAAACAGATAGTGACATAAAGCAGAAAGTGACACGTAAAATGACATAAAGCAGATCGTAACATTTGCCCCTTCAGAAAAGCAAGAGGCGAAAGCGACATAAAGAAGACAAGGACGTTTGCCCTTTCAGAAAAGAAGACAAAGACATTTGCCCTTTCGGAAAAGCAAAAGACGCCCTTTCAAAAAATTAGAAGGCAAGGAATCTTAGCCTTCCATTTGTATTAATAATAACTGTCCACCTGTTAGGGCGATGAATCATTCGAGGCCTATTTAAGGCTCTCACATTGTAATGTTGATGGCATTCGGAAATTACCCTCAACAACAGAATCTCCTCCTTCTATCGGGTGGCTACCAAGCCAACCGGGGTTATACGCCTAATCCGGACATGCACAATTCTACCTCACGTAAAAGCTACACAAGTCTCTCAGTAATACACCTATGTAATTACAACAAGATTTTCTTACATTCGTGCTTAAGTCGCAAGACATCGTAAGTATTATTCAGCTTAAGTCAAAAGACATTGCCGCACTACTTTGTTCCATTCTATATATAGTATACTTAAACTATATATTCAACTACATGTAATTTCCTATTACAACATAATGTCAAAAGTGTTTACCTCGATAAGCCCAAAATTATCCAAGTATAAAGTCGATCCCGCAACGCTTAGCTCCAACTCCGTGCGCTCAACCCGCTCTAAACCACCCTTAGAAGTTCTAACCAACTTCTACATACTACTCCAACTAACTATGGAGATTTTCCTTAGGGTTTCGGTTTTGTACTGGGAAGTATAATAGTATTACTGGCTTTTCAGATAGGTATAACCTTAGAATACTACAAGGTATACGGCTAAGGTAATTTGGGTATAGTAACAATACTTTTGAGAGTATTTCTACCAAGGTGGGGTGTATTTATACGAGACAACACCACAAGTGGGTGTATACCCTCTACCAACCCCACTAGGAGGGTACCTCGCCATGGGAAGGGGCTCTCGCCAAGGGGCCTCACCAAAGGGGAGGGGGGTGTTGGACGAACACCACCAGAGAGGGGGACGGGAGTTTAGACTTAGCACAATTTTGGACGAAGAAGTTCATCAAAGGGAGGGTATTTATAGGTCAAGCCATGGCTAACCAATGGCCAAGATCAAGCCAAGTGTGGTGCAAGTGTAGGGCCAAGATCATGCCAAGTGCACCTTATCCATCTACCACAAAATATCCTACCTACTACTTGACAAAATGTCAAGGAAAATCGCCCGCGGACGCCCACAATTTCCGCTTAACGAGAGGGTGCCATGGCGCCCTCTTGGTCCAACACGTTTCGACTCTCGGAAAAATCCGCAAAAATTAGAAATGACATAGCCGGAATTTACCCTACGCGAGTTGTGTAAAACGTTTCGTCGAAAAACGACTCTAACCGGGTGTTGTGCACAAAAATAATTTCGGCCAAGCACTTTAAGGCACAAACTTTTCTACGTACGTCCTTACGTACATACTCTGGAAATACGGGGTATAACATTTTTAAACTTATGTTTTAAATCTTTAAATTATTGTTCTTGTTCTTATTTTAATCAGTATTTCGCATCTTATAAACTGTTATTCCGCTCCTTATGGTATCAGAGCCATGTTGTTGAAAATGAGTGGCTAAGCTCATACTGCTGTCCTTAGGGCGTCGTTGTTCTTAGGTTGCTAGGAGTCCTTTACTCTGTTCCGATTCCCTTAGTTGCCAGAGTCGTTACCATGTTCCGTCATAAGTCCACTGTTCCAGTTCCCTTAGTTAACAGAATCGTTACCCTGTTCCGTCAGAAGTCCACTTAAGACTACAGTACTAGGCAGATGTTTCCTGGACCGGTTTGGATTTACCATGAAATGTTGGAAGGACCTGTGCCGTACCCTGGTGGAAATAGCCAAAGTACTAGTGTCATAAGGTGTTGACAACTAGAATAGGATAACTATTTAAGTGATTGAAAGAATAGGAACTAGTGTTGACAACCTGAATAGGAGAACTATTTAAGTAATCGGAGGAATAGGAGCAGTGCGGTGAAATCTAGTAACAGATAGAACAATAGCTCTAAAGGATAGTAGCCTCCACCCTGATAAACAACTCTCCTTGTTTAGACATTATCTTTTATAATGAAGATGCGTCCAGCTTTAGATTATAAAAGAAAGTATAACTCTTCTAGATTAAACTGTATAACAGAAAGTAATTTCTGCAATAGAAGGATAAAAGCTAATCTCAGAGAATTTAGAGTATTATAAAACTGCTAAACCTATAAATGGTTCAGAAAATCATACCCAAATTATAATCATTAATAAAATGGATGAACTTTATAAAGAAAATATTAGGTTAAGGATAAGAGTTCGTTGCCTATCAAGATGGGAAAAATCCCTAGCTCAGTTCTTATGTGAACTCCATACAGTTCAGTATTAATGAAAACAATTTTAGCTTCAGAAGATAATTTGATTAACAGAATTGATGCTATCTTAGCTGTAGAAGCTAATCACAGCAAGGGAATTACCATGCTTACCAAAAAGCACGGTGATAAACTTGGTATTATTAAACAAGATATAGGTTTTAAAATAGATTGGAAAACCCTTAATAAACTATGGGTAGACCCAGAGAACGCCATTAAAAAAATGGTATGTAAGCACCTTTTCACTCGATGAAAGGAAGGTGTTTAGAGAAACATGGATCAGTGATATGAACAGAACTAATGCTAATATAGAATTCTTCAGGTGGTTTCAAATCACTGATAAACTCAATAATAATAGACAGTCCCTGAGCTCCATTGTTAAGAAATGGTCCACAGGAGAAAAAACTGTTGAAACAGTAACACCCCAATAGAACAGATAAAGGTCCCCGTAGAGGGTAAGATCTTGACTGCCACTCCTTTTAAAAAAGACATAAAGGATCCGTTAAAAATCCCGCATGTTAAAAACGTTAACAGAATTCTCCGACAAGACAATTACACAAATCAGTTGTTACATGTTGCTCCCAACCGAATTACTAAGGCATGTAATGCCTCGGTTTCTTTAAGTAAGCCTATTAGGTCAGAAGAGAAAACTCTATCCGAACTCTTTTTTAACATTGCTCAGTTTTAGGCATGTCGCCACAAAAAATCTGGGAAAGGTAATAATAATAAACTTTTAAACAGAATTAATAATAAGTTTAATGCGCTGAAAGATACGAAGGGATCCACCTTGAAAAAACCTAGCAAGAATTCTAATTCGAAAGATAATCAAAATGAATTAGACCATCCAAATTTACATAACTTTAAGAAGAAAAAGGTCAAAGAACCCATCAAAAAGAACGATAAGATTAATCCATTAATAATTAATTCTGAGATAAAAGAAAAACTTTATACATATGACAAACAGTCCAGTGATAACTCTGAAATAACTTCAGATGACTATTACATTGACAAAAGTTCATTAAAATACGGTCGTATAGTTCCACCTCCGCTTTGATCGTAGATATCGGGAAAATCTGCACTGTACAAAACAAAAGATTCGTGTTATCTCGAATGGCACTCAAGAGTTTTTAATATAATCAATCACATCGATGATGATAAAAGAAAATACTTAACACACATTTCGTTATTAATCGGAATAATAATAATAGGATAATTGTATCCGTTATTAATAAAAGGGTTTTAACGGAATCCAAGTCAAACACTTCGGCTCAAGATTTGCTAATAAGAATTGCAAATCTAAAAAGAGAAATTTTCAGTATAAAAAGGGAACTCAGTCCCTCAAAGGTTGAGGTATTTGCTAACGGTTTATTAAATAACTTGGATCTAAAGAAGGATCACCTGATATCACATAATGAAACAGAGAGTAACTCTAAGTCAGGGTTAAAATTGATATCCAGGGCCAAAGCATTAAGCTACCAAATCCTTACTAAGTACTTAAAGAAAAATACCTATAAAATATACCATTCTGAGAGATAGCAATTATAAGCTTTCAAAAGCTCATGCCTGTAATAATGGTGTTTGCTTCACCAATGATTTCACCATTACAAGAAACGTAACTGAAGATATCATTTTAGGAATTCTGTTCCTAACAAAGATAAAACCGTATACCGCAAAACTAGACGGTATCTATACCAACTCAATGGGAAAAGAACTTATATTCCCATACATAAACCCATTATCTGATCACAAAGGATCATGTTAAACAAAAATGTTTTAGAATACACCTATTAACTAATCAGGTTAATTATCTAAAAGACGATATTAAAATAAAAGGGATAGAATCCAGCTTAAAAACCCCGGAGGTAATTAACAAAGTAATAATTTTACAGGATTCTATAGAAAAAGAAACATGCTTAGAACTCCCAAATTCCTTTGGGAAGAGAAAGAAGCACACAATAATTCTACCCTACACGGATAGCTTTACAGTGTGCTTCTTTCTCTTCCAAAAGGCATTTGGGAGTTCTAAGCATGTTTCTTTTTCTATAGAATCCTGTAAAATTATTACTTTGTTAATTACCTCCGGGGTTTTTAAGCTTATGTTTTAAATCTTTAAATTATTGTTCTTGTTCTTATTTTAATCAGTATTTCGCATCTTATAAACTGTTATTCCGCTCCTTATGGTACCAAAGTAATAATTTTACAGGATTCTATAGAAAAAGAAACATGCTTAGAACTCCCAAATGCCTTTTGGAAGAGAAAGAAGCACACAGTAATTCTACCCTACACGGATAGCTTTAGTGAAAACAATATACACACTAAAGCCAGACCCATTCAGATGAGCCATGAGCTCATGGAACATTGTAACAATAAAGTCAATGATCTACCCAACAAAAGGATCATTAAGCCTTCTAAATTACATTGGAGTTGCTCAGCCTTCTATGTTAACAAGAACGCTGAAAAGAAAAGAGGAGTCCCGAGACTCGTAATTAAGTATAAACCAAAATGCAGAGCCATAGAGTTCTCGACTAAGTTCTTTGATGAAATCATAGATAAAAAACAACTACAGAGGTTCTTAGGAAATCTTAATTACGTAGCAGATTTTATCCCAAAAATTAGACAGATATGTAAACCTCCATATAAAAGGCTTAGAGAAAATCCAGTCCCTTGGTCAGAAAGACAGACTAGAACTGTCAAACAAATAAAAGATATAGTCCAGAAACTTCCATGTTTAGGTATTCCTAATCCGGAAACCTTTATGATAGTAGAAACTGATGTCCCCGACCTAGGTTATAGTGGTATTCTTAAACGAAGAATATCTCTTGAAACAATTGAACGATTAGTAAGATCCACTGAAATTGGAACCAGGCACAAAAGAATTATAGCACAGTCAAAAAAGAGATTTTATCTATAGTACTGTGTAATCCAAAATGATTTGGTTAACAAAGAATTTTTTAAGAGTCGTATCAGCGACCAAAAACATTTTTCAAAAGATGTTAAAAATATAATTTCAAAACATATTTTTGCGGATAAGCAAGCCTTGTTATCAAGTTTGATTTTAAAATTAATTTTATAAAAGGTAAAGAAAACTCTCTACCAAACTTCCGACTAGAGAATTTTTGTAGGTAATAATGAGACCGCTTCCAGGCTTACGCGATAAGACCACCTTTCCAAAATAAACCAGAGGAAAAATGAAACAACCTTTGCGTAAAATCACAGACGATCCTCCATAAACCCATGGACAAAACAAATTCACGGTATTAGAAACCTTCCTATTATACCGCTTATTCCAAATTCTCCTCTAAAAAGAGAAAGTACAGACTCACTGCTCAAGGCCACTCCAGAATTTGCCCAGGCAGAGATAGTTACAAAATGGTTCCCGCATCATATTCCAAGCGATTAAACCAACAGGCCCTCTAAAAGGAAATACATTTCTATCCAGAAACGGGAATTCATTCCTATACGCACTTTGCCAATAATGGCATCGACAAGAAATATGAACATTTCAAGGTGCAGACTTGCTAAAACCTTGTTATACGGATCATCAAGACGTTGATACCAAGACTCCCGAAAACCGGAAATATTATGAGTTCGCTTTAGTAGATACCGACTCCATGTAAGTCGAACACAAATACTTTGATAAAAACAGATGGGATTGAGTATTCCAAAGTCACTATTAAAAGATTTTAAGTCCATTTAATTGGTATGTAGATCATCTACAAACCCGGATACCATTATCCGTAACTCATGCATCGCAAGCACGATTATAAGGATCGTGGTTCAATTTTTCAGATGTTAGACCAAACACCCATACTTGGTTCATAAAATATGCAGAAGTCAAGGAAAAGTTATCCGGTGGTTCTACGAATGGTGGAACATATTTGGAGGAACTTCACAGTGGTAGCTCAAGCTTCCGTAATAAATATGCAAGCTTCCAGGAGGAGCAGCTGATTTCGACTTTACCAGAACATATTAAGTTATGTAAATTCTTTTTTAACAAAAGGATTTCATACATCATTAATTGGGCGTTTGATATCCAAGAGATAAATAAGATTCACATTTAAGCAAGACCATCGTAATCAAATGATGGAGCCCAAAACCCGTGGAAGAAATTAAGGTAAAACCCGAAGAAGCCCTTCTTCATCAGTAAACCTCATGTTCTAAAGCGAACCAGACGAAAGTCAGAAGTTCTAGCAAGATTGGAAGACGAAGAAGTAGCATCCAATCACAAGAAATGCATAACGGGGACATGATGGTCCCACGAGAATAGCCCAAGCATACGCCAAGCTTATCTCCGCGGATAAAAGATGGTCCCTACAAAGGACAATGATAAAAACGATTGCCTCTTCGAAAAGGAAGAGGCGCCTTTCAAGAAAGATGATAATGCCGCCTTCTGAAAGCAGTGACATAAAGAAGATCGTGACATTTGCCCCTTCAGAAAAGCAAGAGGCGAAAGAGACATAAAGAAGACAAGGACGTTTGCCCTTTCAGAAAAGAAGACAAAGACCTTTGCCCTTTCGGAAAAGCAAAAGACGCCCTTTCAAAAAAGTAGAAGGCAAGTAATCTTAGCCTTCCATTTGTATTAATCATAACCGTCCACCTATTAGGGAGATGAATCATTCGAGGCCTATTTAAGGCTCTCACATTGTAATGTTGATGGCATTCAGAAATTACCCCTCTCTCTCTATAATCTCCCTGCCTGATCTTGTAACCCTCTCTCTTACTATGCTTTGAATAAAATTTGTAAGTTTTTAAACTTATGTTTTAAATCTTTAAATTATTGTTCTTGTTCTTATTTTAATCAGTATTTCACATCTTATAAACTGTTATTCCGCTCCTTATGGTACCAAATTTTATTCAAAGAATAGTAAGAGAGAGGGTTACAAGATCATGCAGGGAGATTATAGAGAGAGAGAGGTAATTTCCGAATGCCATCAACATTACAATGTGAGAGCCTTAAATAGGCCTCGAATGATTCATCGCCCTAACAGGTGGACGGTTATGATTAATACAAATGGAAGGCTAAGATTCCTTGCCTTCTGTTTTTTTTAAAGGGCGTCTTTTGCTTTTCCGAAAGGGTAAATGTCTTTGTCTTCTTTTCTGAAAGGGAAAACGTCCTTGTTTTCTTTATGTCGCTTTCGCCTCTTGCTTTTCTGAAGGGGCAAATGTCACGATCTTCTTTATGTCATTTTACGTGTCACTTTCTGCTTTATGTCACTATCTGATTTATGTCCCTTGCTTTTCCGGCGGGCAATCACATTATCATCTTTATCGAAAGCGGCGCCTCTTCCTTTTCCAAGAGGCAATCGTTTTTATCCGCCGCCCTTTGTAGGGACCATCGCCTTTTATCCGCGAGATAAGCTTCTACAGATGCTTGCTATTCCTCGTGGGACCATCATGTCCCCGCTGTCGCTTTATCGTGATTGATGCTACTTCTTCTTCGCCTTCCAATCTTGCTAGGGCTTCTAACAGATTTCGCTGCTTCGCTTTAGAACACGAGGTTTCACCACGGCAGGGGCTTCTTCTTTCGGTTTTACCGTAATTTCTTCCCCGGTTTCGCTCCATCCTTTGATTCTCATGGTCTTGCTTAAGTAACGGATCCTATTTATCTCGATATCAAACGCCTAATTAATGATGTATGAAATCCTTTTGTTAAAAAGAATTTACATAACTTAATATGTTCCGTAAAGTCGAATCACCGCTTCCTCCCGAAGCTCAGATATTTATTCCGAAGCTCGGTTACCACCGTGAAGTTCCTCCAAATATGTTCCACCATTCGTAGAACCACCGGGATAACTTTTTCCTTGACTTCTTCTCGCATATTTTATGAACCAAGTATGGGTGTTTGGTCTAACATACGTAAATTGAACCACGATCCTTATAATCGTACCAATTATAGCTCATGGTCTGTGAGTTCTGGATAATGGTATCTGGGTTTGTAGATGATCTACATACCAATTAAATGGACTTAAAATCTTTTTAATAGTGACTTTGGAATACTCAATCCCATCTGTTTTATCAAAGTATTTGAGTTCGACTTCTATGGAGTCTGTATCTACTAAAACGAACTCACAATATTTCCTGGTTTTCATGGAGTCTTGGGTATCAACGTACTGATGATCCGTATAACAAGGTTTTAGCAAGTCTTTTACCTTGAAATGTTCATATTGCTTGTCCAATGCCATTATTGGCAAAGTCTGTATAAGAATGAATTCCCATTTCTGGATAAAATGGCCGTATTTCCTTTTGAATGCCCCGCTGTTTAATCGCTTTAATATGATTCTGGGGGAACCATTTTGTAACTATCTCTGCTCTGGGCAGCTGCTGGAGTGGCCTTGAATGGCTGGGTCTCAGATTTCTTTTTATGAGGTCGAATAATCGTATAATAGGAAGGTTTCCTAATACCGTGAATTTGTTTTGTCCAATGGGTTTATGGAGGACTGGTCCTGCAGATTTTTCTGCAAAAGGTTGTTTCATTTTTTCCTCTGGTTTATTTTGGAAAGGTGGTCTTATCGGCGAAGCCCCGAAGCTCGGGTCTCATCTAGCGTAAGCCCCGAAGCCTCGGTCTCATTATTACCCTACAAAAATTCTCTAGTCGAAGTTTGGCAGAGTTTTCTTTACCTTTTATAAAATCAATTTTAAAATCGAAACTTGATAACAAGGTTGCCATCCGCAAAAATATGTTTTGAAATTATATTTTTAACATCTTTTGAAAATGTCTTTGGTCGCTGGCCGACTCTTAAAAATTATTTGTTAACCAAATCATTTTGGATTACACAGTACTATAGATAAAATCTCTTTTTTGATCGTATATAATTCTTTTGTGCTCGTTCCAATTTCGAATGGATCTTACTAATCGCTCAATCGTTTCAAGAGATATTCTTCGCTTAAGAATACCACTATAACCTAGGTCGGCATCGCTTACTATCATAAAGGTTTCCTGATTAGGAATACCTAAACATGGAAGTTTCGACTATATCTTTTATTTGTTTGACGCTTCTAGTCTCTTTTCCACTGGACCGGATTTTCTAAGCCTTTATATGGAGGTTTACATATCTGCTTAATTTTTGGGATAAAATCGCTACGTAATTAAGATTTCCTAAGAACCTCTCAGAGTTGTTTTTATCTATTATTTCATCAAAGAACTTAGTCGAGAACTCTATGGCTCGCATTTTGGTTTATACTTAATTACGAGTCTCGACTCCTCTTTCCTTTTCAGCTCTTGTTAACATGTAAGGTCGAGCAACTCCAATGTAATTTAAGGCTTAATGATCCTTTGTTGGGTAGATCATCGACTTTATTGTTACAATGTTCCATGAGCTCGTGGCTCATCCGAACGGGTCCGCTTTAGTGGGTATATTGTTTTCACTAAAGCTATCCGTAGGTAGAATTATCGTGCTTCTTTCTCTTCCAAAAGGCATTTCATGAAGTTCTAAGCATGTTTCTTTTCTATGTAATCCTGAAAATTATTACTTTGTTAATTACCTCCGGTTTTTAAGCCGATTCTATCCTTTTATTTTAATATCGCTTTTTAGATAATTAACCTGATTAGTTAATAGGTGTATTCTAAAAACTATTTTCTGTTTAACATGATCACTGTGATCGGCAGCTAATGGGTTTATGTATGGGAATATAAGTTCTTTTCCCATTGAGTTGGTATAGATACCGCCTAGTTTTCAGATACTGTTTTATCTTTGTTAGAACGGAATTCCTAAAATGATATCTTCGCCACGCTTCTTGTAATGGTGAAATCATCGTGAAGCAAACACCATTATTACGTACGAGCTTTGAAAGCTTATAATTGCTATCTCACGAATGAGTATATTTTATGGGTATTTTTCTTAAGTACTTAGTAGGATTTGGTAGCTTAATGCTTGGCCCCGATATCAATTTTAACCCCGACTTAGAGTTACTCTCATTTCATTAGGTGATATCAGTGATCCTTCTTAGATCCAAGTTATTTAATAAACCGTTAGCAAATACCTCAACCTTCGAGGATCGAGTTCCTTTTATACTGAAAATTACACTTTTTTGATTTGCAATTCTTCTTAGCAAATCTTGAGCCGAAGTGTTTGACTTGGATTCCGCTAAAACCCTTTTATTAATAACGGATACAATTATCTTATTATTATTATTCCGATTAATAACCAGCTTCTTGAGCTGTGTTAAGTATTTTCTTTTATCATCATCGATGTGATTGATTATATTAAAAAACTCTTGAGTGCCATTCGAGATAACACCAATCTTTTGTTTTGTACAAAGTGATTTTCCAAGATATTCACTACCAAAGCTGGAAGTGGAACTATCTGGACCGTATTTTAATGAACTTTTGTCACTGTAATAGTCATCTGAAGTTATTTCAGAGTTATCACTGGACTGTTTGTCATCTGTATAAAGTTTTTCTTTTATCTTAGAATTAATTATTAATGGATTAATCTTATCGTTCTTTTTGATGGGTTCTTTGACCTTTTTCTTCTTAAAGTTATGTAACTTTGGATGGTCTAATTCATCTTGATTATCTTTCGAATTAGAATTCTTGCTAGGTTTTTTCAAGGTGGATCCTTCGTATCTTTCAAATGCATTAAACTTATTATTAATTCGCTTAAAAGTTTATTATTATTACCTTTCCTAGCTTTTTTGTATGACTTGCTCAAATCGAGCAATGTTAAAAAAGAGTTCGGATAGAGTTTTCTCTTCCGACCTAATAGGCTTACTTAAAGAAACCGAGGCATTACTTGCCTTAGTAATTCGGTTGGGAGCAACATGTAACAACTGATTTGTGTAATTGTCCTGTTGGAGAATTATGTTAACGTTTTTAACATGCGGGATTTTTAACGGATCCTTTATGTCTTTTTTAAAAGGAGTGGTAGTCAAGATCTTACCCTCTACGGGGACCTTTATCTGTTCTATCGGTGTTATCGTTTCAACAGCTTTTTCTCCTACGACCATTTCTTAACAAATGGAGCTCGTGGATCGCCTATTGTTATTGAGTTTATCAGTGATTTCAAACCACCTGAAGAATTCTATATTAGCATTAGTTCTGTTCATATCACTGATCCATGTTTCTCTAAACACCTTCCTTTCATCGAGTGAAAAGGTGCTTACATACCATTTTTTTTAATGGCGTTCTCTGGGTCTTCCCATAGTTTATTAAGGGTTTTCCAATCTATTTTAAAACCTATATCTTGTTTAATAATACCAAGTTTATCACCGTGATTTTTTGTAAGTATGGTAATTCCCTTGTTGTGATTAGCTTCTACAGCTAAGATAGCATCAATTCTGTTAATCAAATTATCTTCTGAAGCTAAAATTGTTTTCATTAATACTGAACTGTATGGAGTTCACCTAAGAACTGAGCTAGGGATTTTTCCCATCTTGATAGGCAACGAACTCTTATCCTTAACCTAATATTTTCTTTATAAAGTTCATCCATTTTATTAATGATTATAATTTGGGTATGATTTTCTGAACCATTTATAGGTTTAGCAGTTTTATAATACTCTAATTCTCTGAGATTAGCTTTATCCTTCTATTGCGTAAATTACTGCTATACGCTTTAATCTAGAAGAGTTATACTTTCTTATATAATCAAAAGCTGGACGCATCTTCATTATAAAAGATAATGTCTAAACAAGGAGAGTTGTTTATCAGGGTGGAGGCTACTATCATTTAGAGCTATTGTTCTATCTCACATTAGGTTTCACCGCACTGCTCCTATTCCTCCGATTACTTAAATAGTTCTCCTATTCAGGTTGTCAACACTAGTTCCTATTCTTTCAATCACTTAAATAGTTATCCTATTCTAGTTGTCAACACCTTATGACACTAGTACTTTGGCTATTTCCACCAGGGTACGGAACAGGTCCTTCCAACCTTTCGTGCTAAATCCAAACCGGTCCAGGAAACATCTGCCTAGTACTGTAGTCTTAAGTGGACTTCTGACGGAACAGGGTAACGATTCTGTTAACTAAGGGAACCGAACAAGGACTTCCACTTTAACAGGTAACGACTCTGGCAACTAAGGGAATCGGAACAGAGTAACAGGACTCCTAGCAACCTAAGAACAACGACGCCCTAAGGACAGCAGTATGAGCTTAGCCACTTATCTTCAACAACATGGCTCTGATACCATATGGAGCGGAATAAGAAAATAAGATGCGAAATACTGATTAAAGAACAACAATTTCCGAATACCTTCAACATTACAAAGTGAGAGCCTTAAATAGGCCTCGAATGAATTATTGTCCTAACAGGTGGACGGTACTGATTAAAACATGTGGAAGGCTAAGATTCATTGCCTTTCAGCGGCGTCAAGCGTCCTTGTCTTCTTTTTTGAAAGGCAAATGTCTTTGTCTTCTTTTGTCTTTTTGTCTCTTGCTTTTCCGAAGAGGCAAGTGTCACTATCTGCTTTATACTGTTGATGTCTGCTTTATGTCCCTTGCTTTTCTGAAGGGGCATCTTCTTTATGTCGCCGCTTCGCTTTCCGGCGGCAAACGCTACTTTCGCTTTATTTTGAGAGATACGCATCTGCGTAGGCTTGCGTAATTCCTCGTGGAATGAGCATGTCCCCGTTGTCTGTTTCACTGTGGCTAGATGCCACGTCCTCATCATTTTCTAATTTTGCTAAGGCTTCTAGGAGCCTTCGTCCTGTTTCAGCTTTGGAATCTGATGTCTCCTCTGAGGAAGATGACTTCTTCTTCTTCAATTTATCCTCCTTCAATTTAGGGCTCCATCCTTTAATTTTGACGGTCTTGCTTAAATACTTAATCCTATTTATTTCTTGGATATCGAACGTCCAATTCAGGATATAAGAGATCTGTTTACTAATAAAAAATTTACACAATTTAATGTGTTCTGGGAGTGTTGAAATCTTTTGTTCCTGGGTAAAAGGAACATACTGATTCTGGAAGCTCGGGGCAACCACCTGTAGATTTCCTCCAAATATGTTCCACCATTCGTAGAACCATCTGGGAATGACTTTATCTTTCATGTCTTCCGCATACTTTACAAACCATGTATGGGTATTTGGACGCACATATATGAAATTAAACCATGCATCTTTATAATCATACCAGTTATAAGTCTGGGGTTTATGGGTCTCGAATAATGGTACTGGTGTCTGTAAATGATCCATATACCAATTAAAAAGACTTAAGATCTTCTTAATCGTAAATTTGGAATACTCAATTCCTCCTGTTTTATCGAAGTATTTGTGCTCTATTTCAATGGAATCTGTATCCACTAAGATGAACTCATAGTACCTTCTTGTTTTTATTGGATCCTGATTATCCACATACTGGTGGTCTGTGTAACAAGGCTTCAAAAGGTCCTGTACCTTGAAGCTTTCATACTGTTTATCTAGTGCCATTATTGACAAAACCTGTGCTGGGATGAACTCCCACTTTGGGATAGGGGCGGGAGGCTCCTTCTTCATCGGGGTTGCTGGTTTTACTGTCTCTGAATATGATTCTGGGGGAACCATCCTGTAGTTTCTTTTGCTTTCTGTTTCTAATGGCGTGGCCATGAAAGGTTGTGCCTGCTTTTTTTGGGTTGACTCTTTAGGGAGGGCTGGTATTATTGGGAGGTTTCCCAGAACTGTGAACATATTTTGTCCACTGGGTTTATGTAAAGCTCTATTCGAACTTTCTGGTTTAAAAGGTTATTTCAGTTTTTCTTCTGGTTTACTTTGAAACGGAGGTCGTATCGGGCGTAGGCCCGGAAAGACTGGTCTCATTATTACCCTGCAAAAATTCTCTAGTCAGGAAATCTGGTAGAGAGTTTTCTTCACCTTTTATAAAATCAATTTTAAAATCAAAACTGGATAACAAGGCTTGCCATCTGGCAAAAATCTGTTTTGAAACTAAATTTTTAACATCTTTTTGTAAAATATCTTTGGCTGCTTTGCAGTCGACTCTTAATAAAAATTCTTTGTTAATCAAATCATCCTGAAACTTTGTAATACATAGCACTATGGATAAAATTTCTTTTTTAACCGTGCTATAATTCTTTTGTGCCTGGTTCCAATTTCCAGACGTGAATCTTACTAACTGTTCAACTTATTTATCAGATATCCTTTGCTTAAGGATACCACCGTAACCTATGTCTGAAGCGTCGATTTCAACTATCATGAAGGCCTCTGGATTGGGGATGCCTAGGCATGGGAGTTTCTGGACTACTTCTTTTATCTGTTTGACAGCTCTAGACTGTTCTTCTGACCAAGGGACTGGATTTTTCTTAAGCCTCTTATATAAAGGCTCACACATCTGTCTTATGTTAGGAATAAAATCTGCTATGTAATTAAGACTCCCTAGGAACCTCTGTAGCTGGGTTTTGTCCGAAATTTCATCAGGAAATTTAGTAGAGAACTCGATGGCTCTGCAAATTGGTTTATAGGTTCCTTGATAGAGATCATGCCCTAAGAACCTAATGGTTGTTTGAAACAGTTTTATCTTTTTGGCACTTACTGCTAAACCATTGTATTTAGCTGTCTAGACTAAAGTATTTAGATGTTTATAATGTTGATCTATATTATCTGAAAATACTAGAACATCATCTATATAGACAATCATAAACTGGCTATAAGGGTTGAATATGTTATTCATGATGTTCTGAAATTCGGAAGGGGCATTTTTGAGCCCAAAAGGCATTACGTTCCATTCATATTGCCCAAAAGGGACATTGAAGGTTGTCTTATATTTATCCTTTTCATCGACCTGGATTTGCCAGAATCCTGACTTCATGTCGAAATTACTGTAAATATTAGCATTATAAGTTCTTTTAAGTAAATCTCTTTTATTAGGTATCGGGTACCTAATCCATTTTAATGCTTGGTTAAGCAGTTTATAGTTTATTACGAGCCTTGGGGCTCCTCTTTCTTGTTCAGCATTCTTGTTGACATAGAAGGTGGCGAGCAAACATCAGTGATTTAGAAGGCCTAATGATCCCTTTTTTGAGAAGATCATTGACTTCATTTTTACAATGTTCCATGAGCTCGTGGCTCATTTGAATGGGTCTGGCTTTAGTTGTTATACCCCGTATTTCCAGAGTATGTACGTGAGGGCGTACGTATAATAATTTGAGCCTTAAGTTAGGCATGTTTCGAAATTTGTACAAAACACCCGATAGGAGTCGTTTTTCGACGAAACGTTTCCACAGCTTTCGTAGGGAAAATTCCGGCTATGGCATTTTTAATTTTTGCGGATTTTTCCGAGAGACGAAACATTTTGGACCAACGGGAGGGTGACATGTGTCACCCTCACATTGGAAGGACTTGGACGACAAAGTGAGGCCCTTGGCACATTTTTTGTGTTGGAATTTTAGTCAAGGGTTAGGTAGGATATTTTGTGTAGATGGATAAGGTAGCACATGGCTTAATCTTGGCCTTACACTTGCCTTGCACTTGGCTTCATCTTGGCCCTTGGTTGGCCTTTGCTTGACCTATAAATACCCCTCTAAGTTGATGAACTTCTTCATCCAAAATTTCTCTAAGTGTTAAAAATCCTCCTCTCCCTCAACCTTGTTCTCGTCCAAACACCACCCCTCTCCCCTCTTGAAGGCTCTCGGAGCAACCCCCTTGCCTAGTGGTTCTGGCGAGAACCCCTCCCCAGCCTAGTTACGCTAGTCGAAATACTACCCCCTGGTAGAAATGTATTCTACAAGTATTGTTATAATGCCCAAAATACTTTAGCCAAATACCTTGTAGTACTTTCCAAAGTACCTCTATACGAAAAACCCTAAAAATACGATTATACTTTCCTTTAGCCACAAAACGAAACCCTAAGGAAAAACCTTCATAGTCCGTTGAAGTGTTAAGTAGAAGTTGGTTAGAACTTCTAAGGGTTGTTTGGAGCGGGTTGGAGCGCCACTGAGTAGAGCTAAACCTTGCTCAGATCGACATATAAACTCGGATAATTTTGGGCTTATCGAGGTAAACATTCTTGACCTTCTGTTGTAATTGGAAATTACATGTTGTAGGAGTATATAGTTAAGTATATTATATATAGAACTGAACATAGTTGTGCGGCAATGTCTTGCGACTTAAGCCTGAATTTTAAGAAGTGGCCCAGTAATTACATAGGGTGTATTCAGATGAGACTTGTGTAGTATTACTGTGAGTAGAATTGTACACGTCCGGTTAGACGTGCAAACCCCCCCCTGGTTGGCTTGGTAGCCGGCCTCGATAGAGGAGGAGATTTACGCTGTTGTGGGGAAAGTCTTACGAATTTTCTGTAAGATATTCTACATTGAGATCTAAGATGTTAATAGGCGCCTTGTGGCCTCTATAGGTTGAAATACTACGTGTGGCGTGGTCTACTTGGCTTAAGGTGTAGCCGACGGTTTGAGGTACTTGGAGCGCTTTGCTATTAGTCGGTAATCGTCGCGAGGTATGTGAACCTCTTCCTATCTGTTCTAGCATGATATGTGTATAACTATGTAGTACGGTAGACGTACATGTGTTTAATGTATTTGATTGGTTTGAAACATAAAGTGTTATAACGGCTTTATGGGAAGTTGGTTATAACAGCTTTATGTAGGTAAGAAAATGCTTTGTGGTTTCAAAGGATAACTGATTTGACTTATAACGGATTTGATGTGTAGTAACAAAGAACTTGAAGTGTTCCAAAAAGACCCTTTTTAAAGAAGAGTAATACTTGGCTTTGAAAACATAAGAGTTGTACTAGCTTTATGGGAAGTTAGGTATAACGTCTTAAGAGTGATAAAAAGAATGGTTTACTGATTTTTAGAAGATAAGAGACTTGACTTAATGGTATTAATATGAATTTTGTTAAAAGTGTGAAACCTCATTCGTGAGTAATGAGTACTTGGTTTTAAAAGGAATAATGTTTTACTGATTTCGGAAATCAGAATAAGTATCGACAAACCACTGCAGCGTTAATAAAGGAAAATGTATTGAATAATGAAGTATGGTATTAAAACCAGTAGAAACCTCCATCTGCATAGAAGCTAAGATGAGACAAAATGATATTACATTTCCTAGATCATGACTGCTTAATAAGATTGTTTATAAACAAGAATAACCTACTCGCCTATAAGGCATATGTTTCTCAAAACGTTTAAAGGAGAATTATGTTTAAAGGATTAAAACTATGTGTTATGCCCCGTATTTCCAGAGTATGTACGTGAGGGCGTACGTATACAATTTGAGCCTTAAAGTAGGCATAGATTCGAAATTGTACACAACTACCGTTAGGAGTCGTTTTTAAAACGTTTCACAACTTTTGTAGGAAAATTCCGGCTATGTCATTTATAATTTTTGCGGATTTTTCCGAGAGACGAACATTTTGGACCAACGGGAGGGTGACATGTGTCACCCTCACATCGATGAAGTGGGCGTAATGCTTGGCCGATTGGGTCTTGTGTAGTTGGTAGGATATTTTGTGCAAGTTGTGTGGTAGATGGATAAGGTACACATGGTGGAAATCTAGCCCTACACTTGCACCACACTTGTCTTCATCTTGGCCATTGGTTGGCCTTCACTTGACCTATAAATACCCCCTTAGTTGATGAACTTTCTTCATCCAAAAATTGAGCAATCTACCTAAGTCTCAAAATACTCCCTCCCTCTTGTGGTTCTCGTCCAAAGCCTCTCCCCCTCCCCCTCCTAGTGGCCTTTGGCCGAGAGTCCCCCCCTCCCCTTTTGTGGTGTTTGGCCGTGGGGTACCCCCCCCCCTAGCCTAGTTGTCTCGTATAAATACCCCTTGTAGTGGTATAGAAATACTCTCCTAGTATTGTTATAATGTCCAAATACCTTGGCCCAAATACCTTGTAGTATTCCCAAGGTTACACTTATACTAGCCCAGAAAATACCATTATACTTTCCCTCAGTCGCTAAAACGAAACCCTAAGTAAATCTTCACCCGTAGTTGAAGTTATAAGTAGAAGTTGGTTAGAACTTCTAAGGGTTGTTTGGAGCGGATCGAGCACTCGGAGTTCGAGCTAAACCTTGCTCGTGATCGACATATAAACTCTGGATACTTTTGGGCTTATCGAGGTAAACATTCTTGACCTTCATTTGTAATTGGAAATTACATGTTGTAGGAGTATATAGTTAAAGAATACTATATATAGAATTGAATATAGGTATGCGGCAATGTCTTTTGACTTAAGCTGAATAATACTTACAGCAATGTCTTGCGACTTAAGCCGAATTTAATAAGAGAATCAGTAATTACATAGGGTGTATTCAGACATGAGACTTGTGTAGTATTCGTGAGTAAATTGTACACGTCCCGTTAGACGTGCAAACCCCGGTTGGCTTCGTAGCGGCCTCAGAAAGGAGAGATTAACGCCTGCCATGGGAGTGGCTTTGCAATTTTCTCAGAATATGGAACGATGTTAATAAAGCGCGCTTGTGGCCTTATAGGTTGAAGTACTACGTGTGGTGCGATCTACGTGGCTTAAGGAGTAATGCCGCGGTTTGAAGTACTTGGAGCATTTTGCTATTAGTCGGCACTCGTCGCGAGGTATGTGAACCTCTTCCTATCTCTTCCAGCATGATATGTGTGAACTATGTAGTACGGTAGACGTACATGGGTTAGCTGTGTTTGATTGTTTTAAAACATAAAGTGTTATAACGGCTTTATGGGAAGTTGGTTATAACAGCTTTATGTAGGTAAGAAAATACTTTGTGGTTTTAAAAGGTAACTAATGTGAATTATAACTGGCTTGTTATAATAAAGAACTTGACGTATTTCAAAAGATTTATAAATCGTTTTGAAGGGAGAGTAACACTTAGTTTTAAAGGTTTTAAAAAGAAGTTATACTAGCTTTATGGGAGTTAGGTATAATGTCTTAAGAGGTAAAGAAAATGGTTTACTGATGTTAGAAGTTAAGAGACTTGATCTTATAAGATAAGAGACTTAACTTATTTGTTTAAATGTGAATGTTTGTGTGAAACCTCATTCGTGAGTAATGAGTACTTGGTTTTATTTAAAGGGATAATGTTTCTTGATTTGGAAATCGTAATGTGTATCGACAGCACCACGCGACGTAATAAAGGAAAATGTATTGAATAATGATGTATCGTATTAAAACCGGTAGAAACCTCCATCTGCATGAAGCTAAGATGAGACAAAATGATATTACATATCCTAGATCATGGCTGCTTAATAAGATCGATTATAAACAAGAATAACCTACTCACATATAAGGCATATGTTTCTCAAATTATTAAAGGAGAATTATGTTTTAAAGGATTAAAACTATGAACTACGAGACCTTTTCTAAAAATGAGAAACTTGAGCATTTGAAATCAGGCAAACTTGAACGCTTGGAAAATAAGGTTGTTACTTGATTTTTACAAAGGAAAGCATTTTTGTTTACTTAACAATATTCGCCACTCTATTTTTATACTACTGACATCGGTGACTTTTATAAAAGGAATGGATCTCTTTAAAAGGAATTTAACGACGTAGTACTTTAGGTTAAAAACCCGGACTTTGGCATAAAAAGAAAGTAACTCGAGTTGTGTAACTTGCCTATGCTTGTGTTGTGTAACTTGCCTATACCAAGTTGTTGTGTAACTTGCCTATGCTTGTGTTGTAACTTGCCTATGCTTGTTGTTGCGTAACTTGCTTATGCTTGTGGTGATAGCCTTGGTTGTGCAAGAATTGCTATTTTTATGGACTAGCTCTCCATGAGGTTTCTTACTTGTTCGCCTGTACGGTGGTCGGCTCGTACTTGCCCCGCCTCGTGACTGATTCGGCCTTGGTATCCGGTAGTCACCGTGACTTGCCCCGCTCGAGTAGTGATGAAGTCTCGTGATACGCCTTGGTCCCCGTGGTCACCTCGTACTTGCCCCGGCTACGTGACCGCCTTGGTATCCTGTGAGTCGGCTCTCGCACTTGCCCCGACGGCCGTGTTTTGGTTGCATTATATTATTGATACGGTCGGATCTGGTAGTTATACTTGTCCTATACGGTTTTTATGACACAGTGGGACTCGTGTTCATGTATACTCCTTGGTATTGTCATATCATAAACCGCCGGTGAGGAAGAAATTCCACGCACGGCGATAATTTGAGGCGTGAGTCCACGACTTGATGTAACTAGTTATATGTTATGTATCGTAGTTTGGTCATCATACATGTCTCCCGCTTTATATAGACTATTATGATTTCATTTACTGATTTGATTTCACATACTTGGTACCGTTGTCTCGACCTCCTTCGGGGCCGCGTTCACGCCGCAGTAAGTACATCGTCGCCGATCCCCGCCTAGGATCACCTTTCAACAGATCGGGAAGCTCTCTTCCTGAGGCTTATCTTTTGTATGTGTTCTGAGTTGTAGGTTCTGTACATTCGGGGTATGGCGGGCCCCGTCCGTCATAGTTGTTGTAAATCTTAGAGTGCAGTAATCGCAAGGTGGTTTTGTAAAAAGTGTTAAACTGATCGTTTTGAAAAAAGTTGTATATATATATTTTATTGGAAGGTAACCGCTTGGTTGGCCTGTTTTATTATCTTGTCTCATGTTCATGTTTAAGTTTTTATTTCACTGGTTTTCTCTCGATGTAGTATCACTAGGGTGCCGGGGTAGGCACGACCACGCCCGGATCGGTCGTGACAAAAGTGGTATCGAGCGATTAGTCCTCGGAAAGTGTCTACGCACCGTGTCTAGTAGAGTCTTGATTATCGATGTGTTGTGCACCACATCTATAATCGTGAGGTCGCAGGACATTTAGGATTGGTTTCCATTCTTCTCATTCCGAGATCGTGCCTTAGTCGTGGATAAGATCGACCTCCGACATACTTCGCTTTACCGATTATGCCTCCGTAAGGCAACCCGGCTCGGCGGCAAGGCAAAGAGGAGTCGCGAGTAGAGCAATGGCAGAGACCACAAGACTGAGCCTCCACCCCGCACCGAGCAGAGGAGATGAGTTACGCGAGTGGGCCCGCGAATGGCCGTGGTCAGGCGACTTGAGGATAGGCCGACGCAGAGTTCCGATAGCACCGATGGTTCACCCTAGATCGAGAAGTTCGAGGCTACGGATTTTCTCGAGTCAGGCCGCCGAGTTTTATGGGTCGAGGCACGAGGATGATCCGCAGGAGTTCATCCGACAGCTTCTGGATCGCGAGAGTGATCAAGGCATCGGAGGCCGAGTCGGTGGTCCTAGGTTCGCGTCACCGCGTGATACCGCAATGATCGGTAGTTTGATTCGTGGGAGCTGTCCCGGGGAGAGCATGCACTTCCAGCTTTATGGGACGAGTTCTCAGAGGCCTTTCTTGCACATTTCTTGCCCCCACTGATGAGGAGGGCTCGGGCAGACAGATTTTTGGTGTTACGGCGAATCCGCGTCTGATTCGGGAGTACAATGTGGAGTTCGACTCATTGGCCCGGTACGTCCCCGCGTTGGTAGCTAGTATGGAGGATCGAGTGCACCGATTTGTTACGGGGCTCGATGATCACCTAGCCGAGAGTTGTTCGGGTGTAGCTCTTCAGCCGGGCATGGACATTGCCCGCACGCAGCTTATGACCGATGTGAGGAGAGGATAAATCGACGGAATGACTGTGGTCGCAGGAGAGGCCGAACAGCAGGTCCTTTGGTGACTTTCGAGGCGGACCGCCAAAGAAGAAAGCCGATTATGCGCTCCACCAAAGACAGAGTGGTCCTCCACAGCCTTCGGGACCTTCGAGATATTCAGGAGCAGGTCAGGGCTCCCAGGTTTCAGATTTTCAAGGGAGCAGGAGTGCTCGCCGGATGAGGTTGCCCTTGTCTCAGGTGTGCCGTTGGAAAGCTTCATAAAGGAGAGTGTCGTACTAACTCGGGAGATTGTTATTTTTGCGCAGCAGGCTATCCGGCAAGAGACTGTCCACTGGGGTAGCACCGTAGGATAGCATGGACTACTGTGAGCGATTGCGGGTTCTTCACCTTCCATAGCCGTGAAGGATGTTCATACACCTACAGCCCCTAGAGGTCGCGTGGAAGTTCCGATTTAGCGGTCCTTGAACCGCCTATTTTCAGGTATACCCTTAACCCTTTAAAGATTTGTATGCATGATATGATGACCTTATTATTGTGTGCTACGTTCGGATAGCGTTATGATGGTTATGAGATAGAAAGCTTGGCTAGTTGAAAGGATTTGTATGGGGGCGTGGAAAGTGTGAACTTTAGAATATTTCATGTTGAGACCTTAGATGTAAGGTCGTCTTGAGTACCAGATTTTGCAAGTGATCCTTGTCGGAATACATTTTTGCCTAGAATGTGTTGTGTGATAATTTCCTTGAGTAGTGTTAAATGGAAGTGGTAGCTTTCATGACCTGTTGAGGTAAGATTGTTCCGGGTCGGGGAACAAGGGCGTGATGCGTTAGTGGATCGGGTTGGGGCCATGTTAAGGGCCAACCCGCGGCCGGTTTCAAAGTAGGGTCACCGGTGGTCCCGGTGGTAGGGTCACGAGGGTGCTAGGCCCAGTTTAGATGACCATCGTATGAGTTCGTGGGTATGTTCGACCGGGATGGGTTCAAGGCCGAATGGCCTTAGTAAAGAAGTGAAGCTAGTAAGATGACCAAGTTTGGAGGTAGTGGCTCCGCGGTTGGAAATGTGCGTTGACTAAAGTGTGGTACGTATACTGTAAGAGTTCAAGTGTTCGAGAAGAGTACGACGAGTAAGGGTAAAGGCGAGCATGTATCATGCGAGCATAGATATGATCATTTCGTGACGGAGAAGGTGCGAAGGATGTATATTTTAGACCTCAGGAATCGCATGCAGTCCGGTACCATTTGTTGGGTCGCCGGAGTGACACTAGAACCTCGCAGCAAAGTGACCGTGTTTCCTCGTGGACTTGGATGTAAGCATTTACGCGGGTGTTTCGTGGCCAGTTGTGGCGTTGGCAACTTATTAGAAGAACTCTATCGTTATCTGTCTCAAGGAACATTCGACGAATGTTTCTAGCGAGGAGAATGTTATGCCCCAGATTTCCGCAGTATGTACGTGAGGGCGACGATACAATTTGAGCCTTAAAGTAGGCATAGATTCGAAATTGTACACAACTACCGTTAGAGTCGTTCACTAAACGTTTCCACTTTTGTAGGAAAATTCCGGCTATGTCACTTATAATTTTTGCGGATTTTTCCGAGAGACGAAACATTTTGGACCAACGGGAGGTGACACGTGTCACCCTCACATCGATGAAGTGGCGGTAATGCTTGGCCGAGTGGGTCTTGTGTAGTTGGTAGGATATTGTGTGCAAGTTGTGTGGTAGATGGATAAGGTACACATGGTGGAAATCTATCCCTACACTTGCACCACACGTGTCTTCATCGTGGCCATTGGTTGGCCTTCACTTGACCTATAAATACCCCCTTAGTTGATGAACTTTCTTCATCCAAAAATTGAGCAATCTACCTAAGTCTCAAAATACTCCCTCCCTCTTGTGGGTCTCGGCCAAAGCCTCTCCCCTCCTACTGGCCTTTGGCCGAGAGTCCCCTCCCCTCACAGCCTGGGTACCCCTAGCCTAGTTGTCTCGTATAAATACCCCTTGTAGTGGTATAGAAATACTCTCCTAGTATTGTTATAATGTCCAAATACCTGGCCCAAATACCTTGTAGTATTCCCAAGGTTACACTTATACTAGCCCGTAAAATACCATTATACTTTCCTCGTCGCTAAAACGAAACCCTAAGTAAATCTTCACCGTAGTGAAGTTATAAGTAGAAGTTGGTTAGAACTTCTAAGGGTTGTTTGGAGCGGATTGGAGCACTCCTGAGTGGAGCTAAACCTTGCTCGGGATCGACATATAAACTCGGATACTTTGGGCTTATCGAGGTAAACATTCTTGACCTTACATTTGTAATTGGAAATTACATGTTGTAGGAGTATATAGTTAAAGAATACTATATATAGAATTGAACATACCGTATGCGCAATGTCTTTTGACTTAAGCTCGAATAATACTTACGGAATGTCTTGCGACTTAAGCCTGAATTTAATAAGAGAATCGAATCGTAATTACATGGGATCAGACATGAGACTTGTGTAGTATTCGTGAGTAAATTGTACACGCCCGTTAGGCGTGCAAACCCCCGTTGGCTTGGTAGCCACTTCGGTAAGGAGAGATTAACGCCATTTGCGTGGAGGTCGCCGAATTTTCTAGAATATGGAACGATGTTAATAAGCGCCTGTGGCCTTATAGGTGAAGTACTACGTGTGGTGCGATCTACGTGGCTTAAGGAGTAGCCGACGGTTTGAAGTACTGGAGCATTTTGCTATTAGTAAGACTCGTCGCGAGGTATGCGAACCTCTTCCTATCTCTTCCAGCATGATATGTGTGAACTATGTAGTACGGTAGACGCATACGGGTTAGCCGTGTTTGATTGTTTTAAAACATAAAGTGTTATAACGGCTTTATGGGAAGTTGGTTATAACACTTTATGTAGGTAAGAAAATACTTTGTGGTTTTAAAAGGTAACTAATGTGAATTATAACCGCTTGTTATAATAAAGAACTTGACGATTTCAAAAGATTTATAAATCGTTTTGAAGGGAGAGTAACACTTGGTTTTAAAGGTTTTAAAAAAAGAAGTTATACTAGCTTTATGGGAGTTAGGTATAATGTCTTAAGAGAGGTAAAGAAAATGGTTTATCATGTTAAGTTAAGAGACTTGATCTTATAAGATAAGAGACTTAACTTATTTGTTTAAATGTGAATGTTTGTGTGAAACCTCATTCGTGAGTAATGAGTACTTGGTTTTATTTAAAGGGATAATGTTTTACTGATTTCTAAATCGAATGTGTATCGACAGCACCACCGCAAGCGTAATAAAGGAAAATGTATTGAATAATGATGTATCGTATTAAAACCAAGAGAAACTCCATCCGCATGTAAGCTAAGATGAGACAAAATGATATTACATATCCTAGATCATGGTCGCTTAATAAGATCGATTATAAACAAGAATAACCTACTCACATATAAGGCATATGTTTCTCAAATTATTAAAGGAGAATTATGTTTTAAAGGATTAAAACTATGAACTACTTAGACCTTTTCTAAAAATGAGAAACTTGAGCATTTGAAATTAGGCAAACTTGAACGTTTGGAAAATAAGGTTGTTACTTGATTTTTACAAAGGAAAGCATTTTTGTTTACTTAACAATATTCGTCACTCTATTTTTATACTACGGACATCGGGTGACTTTTATAAAAGGAATGGATCTCTTTAAAAGGAATTTAACGACGTAGTACTTTAGGTTAAAACCCGACTTTGGCATAAAAAGAAAGTAACTTGAGTTGTGTAACTTGCCTATGCTTGTGTTGTGTAACTTGCCTATACTGGTTGTTGTGTAACTTGCCTATGCTTGTGTTGTGTAACTTGCCTATGCTTGTTGTTGCGTAACTTGCTTATGCTTGTGGTGATAGCCTTGGTTGTGCAAGAATTGTTATTTTTATGGACTAGCTCTCCATGAGGTTTCTTCGTTCGCCTTGGTACGGTGGTCGGCTCGTGATTGCCCGCCTCGTGATCGATTCGGCCTTGGTATCGGTAGTCACCGACTTGCCCTGCTCGTAGTGTGACGAAGTCTCGTGATCTGACCTTGGTCCCCGGTGGTCACCCTGATTGCCCCGGTCGACTACGTGACCGCCTTGGTATCCGGTAGTCGGCTCGCACTTGCCCCGTGACGGCCGTGTTTTGGTTGCATTATATTATTAGTACGGTCGGATCTGGTAGTTATACTTGTCTATACGGTTTTATGACACGTGGGACTCGTGTTCATGTATACTCCTTGGTATTGTCATATCATAAACCGCCGTGTGAGGAAGAAATTCCACGGGCACGAGCGATAATTTGGAGGGCGTGAGTCCCTGACTTGATGTAACTAGTTATATGTTATGTACTGTAGTTTGGTCATCATACATGTCTCCTGCTTTATATAGACTATTATGATTTCATTTACAGTATTTACAGTTTCACATACTTGGTACATGTTATCGACTCTTCGGGGCTGCGTTACATGCCGCAGTAAGTACATCGTCGTCGATCCCCGCTCTAGGATCACCTTCAGCATTGGGAAGCTCCGTTCCTTCGGAGGCTTATCTTTTGGTATGTGTTCCCTGAGTTGTAGGTTCTTGTACATTCAGGGGTATGGCGGGGCCCTGTCCCGTCATAGTTGTTGTAAATCTTAGAGGTGCAGAGACTGTGCAAGGTGGTTTTGTAAAAAGGATTAAACTGTTCGTTTTGAAAAAGTTGTATATATATATTTTATTGGAAGGTAACCGTTTGGTTGGCCTGTTTTATTATCTTGTCTCATGTTCATGTTTAAGTTTTTATTTCCGCTGGTTTTCTCTGATGTAGTATCACTAGGGTGCCCGGGGTAAGGCACCAGTCACGGGCCCGGGATCGGGTCGTGACACTATGAACTACGAAACCTTTTCTAAAATGAGAAACTTGAGCATTTGAAATTAGGCAAACTTGAACGTTTGGAAAATAAGGTTGTTACTTGATTTTACAAAGGAAAGCATTTTGGTTTACTTAACAATGTTAGTCACTCTATTTTTATACTACTGTGTCGGGTGACCTTTGTAAAAGAAATGGATCTTTAAAAGGAATTTAACGACGTAGTACTTTTAGTGGTTAAAACCCTGACTTTGGCATAAAATGAAAGTACTTTGAGTTGTGTATAACTTGCCTATGCTTGTTGTCGTGAAGCTTGCCTATGCTTGTCGTGAAGCTATGCTTGTTGTTGTGAAGCTTGCCTATGCTTGTTGTTGTGAAACTTGCCTATGCTTGTTGTGATAGCCTTTGTTGTATTTCTGTACCCCGCGTCTCTCGATGGAGGGTCGGTTGATTTGTTATGAACGATTCTACACCTAGTCACACGAGATGGGCAGGGACACGTATTTCATTTGATTATACACCTAGTCCCACGAGATGGGAAGGGACACGTATTCCATTTGATTATACACCGAGTCCCACGAGATGGGCAGGGACACGTATTTCATCTGATTTTTACACCGAGTCCCACGAGATGGGCAGGGACACGTATTTCATCTGATTTTTACACCGAGTCCCACGAGATGGGCAGGGACACGTATTTCATCTGATTCTACACCGAGTCCCACGAGATGGGCAGGGACACGTATTTCATCTGGTTATCTTACATGTCTCCTGCTTTATATAGACTATTATGATTTCATTTACGCCTTTTACTGATTTCACATACTGCACTGTTAGACCGACCTCCTTCGGGGGGTTGCGTTCATGCCGCAGGTGGAAGTACATCGGTTGTGGATCCTCGCTCTTAGGATCACAGTTCAGATGTCGGAAGCCCCATTTCTTCTGAGGCTTATCTTTTGGTATGTTACTCACAGTCAGTAGATTCTTATACATTCTGTGGTATGGCGGGCCCGTCCGTCATACCATTGTAAAAATCTTAGAGGTATGTAGCAATTGTTCAAGTGTGGTTTGTAAAAAAAAAAGGATAAGCGTTTCGGTATTTATGTATATATGATGAAGGCAAATCGCTTTGGTTGGCTCGTTTATTTATCTTGTCTCTTAATTCATGTTCATGTTTTTATTTCCGCTGATTTTCTCGATGTTGTATCACTAGGGTGCGGGGTAGGCACGATCCACGGCCCGGTTGGTCGTGACAAAAGTGGTATCGAGCGCTTAGTCCTCGAAAGTGCCTACGCATCGTGTCTAGTAGTCTTGATTATCGGTGTGTTGTGCACCACATCTATAATCAGGAGGCTATAGGACATTTAGGATTGGTTTCCATTCTTCTCATTCTGAGATCGTGCCCTAGAGCTGTGTGATAAGTTGGACCCCTCTGACGTATTCCTTTCCTTTACCAGTTATGCCTCCGCGTAAGGCAACCCAGGCCCAGATGGGCAAGGCAGTCGAGGGAGCTGTTAGTGAGATACAGAGGAGTACGAGGGCGCAGGCCCGGTCAGTACCTGAGACAGTGCTTCCGACGGCGAGTTTCGCGACGCCGCCAGCACCAGCAGAGTTTAGAGCCGCAGCAGTGGCTGCTGAGACTACAGTACCTGAGCCTCCGGTCCCACAGCCTGGAGCAGATGAGATGGGGTACAAGGAGATGGCGATTCTTGCCGTGGTCGTGGCGAGATATGAGATAGTGGACGCAGCAGATTCACCAGGAGCACCCGTAGTTCACCCCCGAGCAGACAGTTTGAGGCTACGTGACTTTCTGAGTTGTAGCCCGCCAGTGTTCTATGGATCGAGAGCTGAGGATGACCCTCAGGAGTTTATCCGACAGCTACAGCGGATCATGAGAGTGATCAGAGTCTCAGAGGCAGAGTCGGTGGTATTGGGTTCGCATCAGCTGCGTGATACTGCAGTTGACTGGTTTGATTCGTGGGAGTTGTCCCGGGAAGAGCATGCACTTCCAGCCGTATGGGACGAGTTCTCAAGGGCTTTTCTTGCACATTTCTTGCCCCCACAAATGAGGAGGGCTCGGGCCGACAGATTTTTGACGTTGAGGCAGGACGGGCGGACGGTTAGAGAGTACAATGTGGAGTTCGACTCATTAGCTCGGTATGTTCCCGCTGTAGTAGCTGATATGGAGGACAGAGTACACCGCTACGTCACCGGGCTGGATGATTACTTGGCAGAGGCTTGTACGGGTGTAGCTCTTCAGCCGGGCATGGACATTGCCCGCATGCAGGCTTATGCACTTGGAGGTGAGGAGCGGAGAAATCGACGGAATGACCGATATCAGCAGAAGAGGCGAGCAGCAGGTCCTTTGGTAACTTTCGAGGCGGACCGCCAAGAAGCGATCTAGTTATGTACCTCCACCAAGATGCAGTGGTCCCCACGATCGTCGGGGCGTTCGGGTATTCGAGCCGTGAGCTCCAGGCTCGTTCACAAATATACGGGTTCTAGCCATTGGTTCGTGTTTTCTCGGTAGACGATGTGGCGGACGCCATCCCGGAATGTCGTCTTTTATCGGGTGCTTGTTTTTCCCGCGCCGTGGCCATATGACGAGAAACTAGTAGGAAGGATGCAAACAGAATGACTCACCTACCGGATCGGTGGCGAGTTCATCGCTTTCACTATGCGCCTGCAGGCGTGCTTATGATTAGAGTGGAGCGGTAGCCGTGTATATCCTTAACCTCTGAGGCTTGTATGTTTTGATGTTATGTTAATGTGTTAAGTGTTATGTTCGGATAGCTTTGTGCTAAAATGTGATTTAGGAACCTGGTTGGTGAAAAAGGGTAAGCCTGGGGGGTGAGAAAATGATGAACCTTAGAATATTACAGTTGAGACCTTAGATGTAAGGCCGCCTTGAGTACAAGATTTTGCGAGTGATTCTTGTCAGAGTGCATTTTATGCCTAGAATGTATTGTGTGATAAGTCCCTGGGTTGGGTAAATGAAAGTGGTAGCTTTCATGATGTGATTTAGCAAGATTGTTCCGTGTCGGCGAGCAAGAGTCGCGACAGTGGGTCGGGTTGGGGCGTGTGCGCGCCAACCCGCCCTATTTCGAGTGGGTCAGCTGGGTGGTCCCGCCAGTGGCAGGTCACGAGGGTGCTAGGCCCAAGTTTAGATGACCATCGTATGAGTTCGTGGATACGTTCGACCAGAATCAGTTCGTGAAGGCCGAGAATGGCCTTAGAGGAAATCGAGGTTAGTAAGATGACCAAGTTTGGAGGTAGTAACTCCAAGGGTTGGAAAACAGAAAACGTTGACGGAAGTGTGGTACGGATACTAGAAAGAGTTCGAGTGTTCGAGAAGGGTACAACGAGATAGGGGAGAAGTGAACGTGTGAGATCGTTTCTTTTGAGAAATGAAGGTGTGAAGGGATTATATTTTTAGACCTTGGTGGGAACTTTTGTGAAACAGAGGTGATTCCTTGTTGGCTTGGATTTGGGTTTTCGCGCGCATGTTATTTTTGTGGCCAGGTGTGGCATGTTTGGTTTCGTAAGTATAGTAGTGAAGGCTATACCGGCACGTGTTGTTTTGAGACTGAGAAGGAACATTCGGGACGAATGTTTCTAAGGGGGGAAGAATGTTATACCCCGTATTTCCAGAGTATGTACGTGAGGGCGTACGTATAATAATTTGAGCCTTAAGTTAGGCAAGTTTCGAAATTTGTACACAACACCCGATAGGAGTCGTTTTTCGACGAAACGTTTCCACAGCTTTCGTAGGGAAAATTCCGGCTATGGCATTTTTAATTTTTGCGGATTTTTCCGAGAGACGAAACATTTTGGACCAACGGGAGGGTGACATGTGTCACCCTCACATTGGAAGGACTTGGACGGCAAAGTGAGGCCCTTGGCACGTTTTTTGTGTTGGAATTTTAGTCAAGGGTTAGGTAGGATATTTTGTGTAGATGGATAAGGTAGCACATGGCTTAATCTTGGCCTTACACTTGCCTTGCACTTGGCTTCATCTTGGCCCTTGGTTGGCCTTTGCTTGACCTATAAATACCCCTCTAAGTTGATGAACTTCTTCATCCAAAATTTCTCTAAGTGTTAAAAATCCCTCCCTCTCCCTCAACCTTGTTCTCGTCCAAACACCACCCCCTCCCCTTTCAAGGCCCTCACCGAGCAACCCCACTCCTTGCCTAGTGGTTCTAGCCGAGAACCCCTCCCCTAGCCTAGTTGTGCTAGTCGAAATACTAGCCCCTTGGTAGAAATGTATTCTACAAGTATTGTTATAATGCCCAAAATACTTTAGCCAAATACCTTGTATTACTTTCCAAAGTACTCTATACGAAAAACCCTAAAAATACGATTATACTTTCCCTCAGTCACAAAACGAAACCCTAAGGAAAACCTTCATAGTCGGTTGAAGTGTTAAGTAGAAGTTGCGTAGAACTTCTAGGGGTTGTTTGGAGCGGGTTGGAGCGCACGGAGTAGGAGCTAAACCTTGCTCGGGATCGACATATAAACTCGGATAATTTTGGGCTTATCGAGGTAAACATTCTTGACCTTCATTGTAATTGAAAATTACATGTTGTAGGAGTATATAGTTAAGTATACTATATATAGAATCAACATAGTTGCGGCAATGTCTTGCGACTTAAGCTGAATTTTAAGAAGTGAATCAACTGTAATTACATAGACATTAGACATGAGACTTGTGTAGTATTGCGTGAGTAGAATTGTACACGCCCTGTTAGACGCAAGAAACCCCGTGGTTGGCTTGGCAGCCTCGATAGAGGAGAGATTTACGCCGCATGGGGAGGTGCCGCCAATTTTCTGTAAGATATTCTACATTGAGATCTAAGATGTTAATAGGCGCCTTGGCCTCTATAGGTTGAAATACTACGTGGCGTGGTCTACTTGGCTTAAGGTGTAGCCGACGGTTTGAGGTACTTGGAGCGCTTTGCTATTAGTCAGAATCGTCGCGGTATGTGAACCTCTTCCTATCTGTTCTAGCATGATATGTGTATAACTATATAGTACGGTAGACGCATACGTGTTTAATGTATTTGATTTGTTTGAAACATAAAGTGTTATAACGGCTTTATGGGAAGTTGGTTATAACAGCTTTATGTAGGTAAGAAAATGCTTTGTGGTTTCAAAGGATAACTGATTTGACTTATAACGGATTTGATGTGTAGTAACAAAGAACTTGAAGTGTTCCAAAAAGACCCTTTTTAAAGAAGAGTAATACTTGGCTTTGAAAACATAAGAGTTGTACTAGCTTTATGGGAAGTTAGGTATAACGTCTTAAGAGTGATAAAAAGAATGGTTTACTGATTTTTAGAAGATAAGAGACTTGACTTAATGGTATTAATATGAATTTTGTTAAAAGTGTGAAACCTCATTCGTGAGTAATGAGTACTTGGTTTTAAAAAGGAATAATGTTTTACTGATTTCGGAAATCAGAATAAGTATCGACAAACCACTGCAGCGTTAATAAAGGAAAATGTATTGAATAATGAAGTATGGTATTAAAACCAGTAGAAACCTCCATCTGCATAGAAGCTAAGATGAGACAAAATGATATTAAAACTTGAGCATTTGAAATTAGGCAAACTTGAACGTTTGGAAAATAAGGTTGTTACTTGATTTTACAAAGGAAAGCATTTTGGTTTACTTAACAATGTTAGTCACTCTATTTTTTATACTACGGGTATCGGGTGACCTTTGTAAAAGAAATGGATCTTTAAAAGTAATTTAACGTACGTAGTACCTTAGGGTTAAAACCCGGACTTTGGCATAAAATGAAAGTACTTTGAGTTGTGTATAACTTGCCTATGCTTGTTGTCGTGAAGCTTGCCTATGCTTGTTGTCGTGAAGCTTGCCTATGCTTGTTGTTGTGAAGCTTGCCTATGCTTGTTGTTGTGAAACTTGCCTATGCTTGTTGTGATAGCCTTTGTTGTATTCTGCACTCGCGCCTCTCGGAGGGCCGGTTGATTTGTTATGAACGATTCTACACCGAGTCCCACGAGATGGGAAGGGACACGTATTTCATTTGATTATACACCGAGTCCCACGAGATGGGCAGGGACACGTATTCCATTTGATTATACACCGAGTCCCACGAGATGGGCAGGACACGATTTCATCCGATTTTTACACCGAGTCCCACGAGATGGGCGTGACACGATTTCATCCGATTTTTACACCGAGTCCCACGAGACGGGCGGACACGATTTCATCCGATTCTACACCGAGTCCCACGATGGGCAGGACACGTATTTCATCCGTTATCATACATGTCTCCCGCTTTATATAGACTATTATGATTTCATTTACGCTTTTACTGATTTCACATACTTGGTACTGTTATCGACTCTCCTTCGGCTGCGTTCACGCCGCAGTGGAAGTACATCGGTTGTGGATCCTCGCCTTAGGATCACAGTCAGCGTGTCGAAGCCCCATTTCTTCTGAGGCTTATCTTTTGGTATGTTACTCGAGTCCAGATTCTTATACATTGTGGGTATGGCGGGCCCCGTCCCGTCATAGCCGTTGTAAAAATCTTAGAGGTCTGCAGATCAGGCGTGGTTTGTAAAAAAAGGATAACGTCGTATTTATGTATATATGATGAAGGCAACTGTTTTGGTTGGCCTGTTAATTTATCTTGTCTCTTAATTCATGTTCATGTTTTTATTTCCGCTGATTTTCTCTGATGTTGTATCACTAGGGTGCCCGGGGTAAGGCACCAGTCACGGGCCCGGGTTCGGGTCGTGACATTAGTGGGTATGCTTTTCTCGCTAAAGTCATCCGTATAAGGAAGATTTACTGTGTGCTTCTTTCTCTTCCAAAAGGCATATGGGAGTTCTGAGCATATTTCTTTTCCCTATAATCATGTAAAACCTTTATCTTGTTAATAACCTCCGGGGTTTTTAAAGCGGATTCTATCCTTTTTATTTTAATGTCGTCTTTCAGATAATTAACCTGATTTGTTAATAGTTGTACTCTAAAGACTGTTTTCTGTTTAACGTGATAACTGTGATCGACTGAAATGGGTTCAACATATGGGAATATGAGATTCTTTCCCATTGAGGTGGTATAAATACCGTCTAGTTTTGCAGTATATGGTTTTATCTGTGTTAGGAAGGGAATTCCTAATATGACATCTTCAGTTATGTTTCTTGTAATGATAAAGTCGTTGGTGAAACAAACTTCATTATTACAAACATGAGCTTTTGAAAGCTTGTAATTGATTTTAATGCTATCACATGTAGCAGAGTATAATTTATGGGTACTTTTCTTTAAGTACTTAGTAGGAATTAAACCTTCGCAAATACAATTTTGATCTGCTCCTGAGTCTAACAATGCAATCTTTTCTAAGATAAAGTCTTTGTTTATTATTACTTTAATAGGGACATGGTAGCTTAATGCTTTGGCCCTGGAAATTAGTCTTAACCCTAATTTAGAGTTATTTCCTGCATTATTAGGACTAGAAGGTGCCTGCGGATTTTCTGCGAGATCCAAATCTTTCATCAAGCTGTTATTAATTGCTTCAGTCTTTTTTACACTGAGAATTTCTGTTTTTAGATTTGTGACTTCTCTTTGTATATCTTGAACTGAAGTGCCTGACTTAGTTTCTTTAAAAGACTCTTGGTTGTTATTCGAGATAACACCAATCTTCTGTTTTATACAGGTGCAGATTTTTCCAGTACATTCACAGTCGAAATTGGAAGTGGAATCATCCGAACTAGTTTTAAGATATAAAGGATCTTTGGTTCTATCAGACTGCTCTTCTGGTTTTAGGATTGTAATAAGTTTATTTCCTTTTACCACCTTATCTGTGGTTGAAGATTTATCCTTTTTATTAAGTTCTCTGTGGGTTTTAGAAACTTTGGTCAAGCTAACCAGTTTTTTCGAGGTGGTTTGCTCCGAAATTTCTAGTTTTTTCTTATTAATTCTGTCTAGCAGATTATCTTCATTACGCGGGATTCCTTTTGTAGACCATTCCTCTATGATGGTGCTTAAGGACCTCTTACTTCTGAGTTTATTAGTGATTTGGAACCATTTAAAGAATTCTACATTAATTTTAATTCTGTTCATGTCACTGATCCATGTTTCTCTAAACACCTTCCTTTCGCTGAGTGAAAAGGTGCTTACATACCATTTTCTTTTAATGGCATTATCTGGATCTACCCATAATTTGTCAAGGGTTTTCCAATTAATTTTAAACTCTGTATCTTTTTTAATAGTACAAAGGTTATCTTCACTATGCGTTTTGCTTTTGGTGAGACTACCAGATTTTCTGTCGATCGGTCGACAATAAACTTTGGGTATTGCTGATGATGAATCTATTTTTTGAATAGTATCATCGGATTTTGCAGAACATTCTTCCTCCCGGGATTTAGAAGAAGATACTGTGCAGGAGTATTTTCTTGTGGAATTATAATTATAACTTTTTATAGTTGTCGAACCATTATGAGTTACTGTTTTAACATTAGGATTTTTTGGTCCTATCTTTAGTTGGGTGATGACATCTGGGTGCCATTCGTTTTCAGAGTTAGTACTGGACTGTATGGAGTCCTCCTAATCGAGTAACAACTCTTTCCCAAGTTGCTAAACTACGAACCCTTACTTTTAATTCTACGTTCTCTTTATAAAGTTCAACCATTCTATTGATGATTACTTGTCTAATTATAACTGATTTATGATTATTCAAACCTTCTATAGGATTAGCAACTTTATAATACTCTAACTCTAGGAGATTAGCTCTTATTTTCTTATTGCAGCGATTACTTTCGACTATATAGTCTAGCTTATGGGAATTATACTTTCTTATATGATCAAACTCTGGGCGCATCTTCATTATACAATTTCTAGGTTTATACACGGAGTGTTGTTGCTATGCGTGGAGGCTACTATCCTTTTCTAGAGCTATTGTTCTGTCTGCTATTAGGATTCTACAGTACTTGTTACTATTTCTTTAATTACTTTAACAGTTATCCTATCCTGTCGGTCTAACCCCTTAACCTCTAGTACATCGGCTACTTCCACCATGGTACGGCCCAGGTCCTTCCAACCTTTCGGGCTAAATCCAAACCGGTCCAGGAAGTACCTGCCTATTACTGTAGACTAAGTGAAAGCTTGAGCAGAACAGGGTATCAACAAAGTAACTAAGGGAACCGGAACAGTGTAACGAGAATCCTAGTAACGTAAGAACAACACTGCTCTAAGGACAGTAGATGAGTTCTACTCACTCATGACTTCTAACAACATGGCTTTGATACCATAAGGAGCGGAATAGCAGTTTATAAGATGCGAAGTACTGATATAAGAGCAACAATTTAAAGATTTAAAACATAAGTTTAAAACTTACAATTTTATTCAAAGCATTGAAAGAGAGAGGGATACAAGATCAGGCAGGGAGATTATATAGAGAGAGGGGTAATTTCCGAATGCCTTCAACATTACATTAAGGAGCGGAATAAGAAAATAAGATGCGAAATACTGATTAAAGAACAACAATTTAAAGATTTAAAACATATAAAGATTTAAAACATAAGTTTAAAAACTTACAAATTTTATTCAAACCATTGAAAGAGAGAGGGATACAAGATCAGGCAGGGAGATTATAGAGAGAGAGGGGTAATTTTCGAATGCCTTCAACATTACAAAGTGAGAGCCTTAAATAGGACTCAAATGAATTATTGTCCTAACAGGTGGACGACTATAATTAAACATGTGGAAGGCTAAGATTCCTTGCCTTCTGCTTTTTTGAAAGGGCGTCTGATGCGTCCTTGTCTTCTTTTTTTTGAAAGGGAAAATATCTTGCAAATGTCTTTGTCTTCTTTTGCGAAGGGGCAAATGTCCTTGTCTTTTTTTTATCTTTTTGTCTTTTTGTGTCTCTTGCTTTTCCGAAGAGGCAAGTGTCTTTGTCTACTTTTTCTCGGGCGGCCTACCGCTTCAAGGCGGCATGTGCTTGAGTTATTCTTTGTGGGACCTTGATGTCCCCGTTGCTTGTCTTAAACTGATTGGAAACTACTCCTTTCAGGAGCCTTCTTCTGCTTTACCTTTGAGGTTTCGTCTGAAAATAGATTTTCCTCGCTCTGTCTATGTTTTCTGGAAAACTTGAGATCTGCTGATCTTGAGATCTGCTGTTCTTCTCGAGAACATACTTATTTATCTTGGAAGCTCGGGGCCAACATCTATGAATGGCTTTTATTTGATCCTTTGGACTATTTAAAACTTACTGAATTAAAACACCCACCAATCTTGTTTATAATGTTTATGGAATTATTAAAATCTTTTAATAATACTAGTGAATTAAAATATCCACTATCTTGTTCATAAAAACTTTTATGGATTTGGCCAGAACTCATTGTTCTAGTATTCTAGCATTCTTCATTCCTTGTAATCCTTTTCAGTCCTAAAATCTGGTAGAGGATTTCGAAAAATGCTTTTTTTAAAATCAATGTTTTGCTCAAAAATTTATTTTGTAACAGATACTTCTGAACTGAATCTTGTGATACATAGCACTTTATAATTTAAACAATTCTGACACGGGTTCTGATTGTTCGACTGATTCAAAGAATACTTCCTAAGTTGGAGGCATCTGTCTAAGGCTTTTTGGCTTATTCCAGCAGAACACGGCACAGGTCCTTCCGACCTTACGTGCTAAATCCAATGGTTTCTAGCCTGATTGGTTTAAAGCTGCGTTTTAAAGACCATTTTCTGTTTAATATTATCACTTTGGTCAATAGACAAAGGATTTACGTAAGGGAATATGAGATTTTCTCCCATGGATGTGGTGTAGATACCATCTGGTTTTGCAGTATATGGTTTTATCTGAGTTAGGAATGAGGTTCCTAAAATGATTTCTTCAGTAATGTCCTTAGTAATAATAAAATTATTGGTAAAGAAAATATTCTTATTGCAAACCTGGGCTTTTGAAAGCTTATAATTAATTTTTATATCTTCTCCTGTAGCTGAGTACAGTCTATGAGTACTTTTGTTTAAGTACTTGATAGGGATTAATCCTTCGCGGATGCAGTTTTGATCTGCTCCTGAGTCTAATAATGCTATTTTTTTGATAACAAAATCTTTTATTATTATTTTGATGGGGACATGGTAGCTTAATGCTTTGGCCCGATATTATCATAGACTGAATCGAGTTTTCCTCTGTTTCATTATCATCTTCTTGATCACTAGTAATTATCTGTTTAGAAGTGGATGGTGCCAGAGGATCTTCTATGAGATCTAAGTCTTTTAATAACCTTTTCGCAAATGCTTCAGTTTCTAGTGAACTGAGCCTTGTTTTTACCTGAAAAATTTCTTCTTTTAGATCAGAAACTTCCTTTAGTAAATCCGATACTGAAGTATCTGACTTAGCTTCTTTAAACTTATTAAAGACTCTTTTCATGTCAAAAGACTCGACTGTCCTTTTTTCTCTTTTCTGATTAATGACAAGCTTTTTGAGCTCTGTTAAGTATTTTCTTTTAATACCATCGTCATCGATGTGGTCGATCATATAAAAGAAAAATTCTTGGCTACTACTTGATATAACGCCAATCGTCTGTTTCGTACATTTGTTATATGTTATGGTTCTTTTTCATTCTTTTTATGAGTTCTGGGGCGAGATATGTTATGGTTCTTTTTCATTCTTTTGATGCTTTTCGACGGAGCAGAGATTTTAACATATCTGAAGTCTTCGCAGAAACTTCCTAGTTCTCCTTTAGTGGAGTATTTTTGTATCTGATTATTAAGCTTTATTGTATTACACAGTTCTAGGCCCGTTAAATTAATGAAGCTGACAATATCACCGTATGTCATAACTCCAAAGGGAGTATCACCATTATAGGCTCTCCTGATATTGGTTCTTACCTTTTCGGCAAAGAGTTTAGGCAAATCACTGATAAATCTTTCTTTCCAGTAATCATGATTACAATCAGCTCTTAGCATGACTTTGTTAAGAAATATGTTTTTATACCACTTAAAATCGTGTAACTTTGGACACGTTAGATTATTAAGTATTTCTAGACTTCTGTCTTGGAACAGTTTTGGGTCCCCGATGAAGTGTTTACCTATGCAGTATAGTAAAGTTGTCGTGGCATCGCCTTGCATCTCATTACTATAGGTGTTATCAATGTTCTTTATTTGGACTGTAGTAGTGGCATTCATGACACCAACTTTTATTTCATCGAGTAGGTAGTGGTCCCACCAATATTTTAACATTCCTGTAAATCCTGAAACGAGGATCGCTGCCAGTTGGGCATCGTCCGTGTGTGTTTTTATCTTGTAACTGGTAACACAGACTCCCATTTCATGGAGCACTTTGACAATTTGTCCTTCTGACATGCCATCTATGTTCCATTCATGGATTTCTTCTCCAGAATAAGTGGTTTGATAAGGAATACGTTCTTCAAATAACATATCGGGAAACGTAGGCCCTCTGTAATAATGTTTCCCTTCTATTCCAGAGAATTTTAAAATTTTATCTTTGTCTCTCGAACTAGAACCTTCGGTTAGTACTTTAACAGAACCGTCAGGTTTTTTCGAGGTGGAACCTTCAGTAACTTTTAACTCTTTGAATTTACTGCTTATCATGTCTAGTAGGTTGTATTCAATCTCTTTTCCAAATTTTGGATGGCTATTTGCCGAAAATTGTGGAATTTTAAAGAGGGGTTCGGATAAGGTTTTCCCTTCCGACCTAACTGGAGTATTTCTGAAGGTAGAGGAACTACTTGCTTCTGCAATCTGGTTAGAGATAACATGTAATATTTGATTGGTATAATTATTCTGCTGGAGAATTTTATTAATATCATCAACATGTGTGATATCATTCAGATCTTTTATGTCCCTTTTGAAAGGAGCGGCAGTTAAGACTTCACCTTTGACGGGGATCTTTATTTGTTCTAGCGGGGGTGTTACTGACTCTATGGTTTTTTCTCCTGTAAACCATTTCTTTATAATGGTGTTTAGACATTGTCTGTCATTATGGAGTTTATCCGTGATTTCAAACCACCTTAAGAATTCTATATTAGCATTAATTCTGTTCATGTCATTTATCCATGTTTCTTTAAACACCTTTCTTTCACTGAGTGAAAAGGTGCTTACATACCATTTTCTTTTAATGGCGTTCTCTGGATCTCTCCATAATTTATCAATGGTTTTCCAATCGAGTTGAAAACCGATGTCTTCTCTTATGGTGCCAAGGCTATCTCCATCATGCATTTCACTTCTGGTGGGACTACCAGTCTTTCTATCGATTGGTCGATAGTAAACTTTGGGTATGGCAGACGAATAATCTATTCCCTGAACTTTTCGCTCAAGTATAGTTTCGCCAGAATTATCAGAATATTCTTCTTCCTCCCGGGGTTTAGAAGAAGATGCTGCGAAGGAGTGTCTTCCTTGGGATTTTAAAAATTTTAAGTCAATAGATCCATCGAGATGCTGGATTATTTGTTCAATATCAGAACTTTCTGGTTCAATTTTTGGTTGGGTAATGGCATCAAAGTGCCATTCATCTTTTGTTAAAATTTCATTCCATTTTAACATTCTAGGAAAAAAGATGTTGCTATGTTCCTGGTTTGCTTCCATAAGCATGGTAGCACCTTTACTGCTAACTAGTTTAGCTTTTGGAGCTAAGGTTGTTTTCATTAGTCTGTAATAAACTCTGTATATTATAGCAATTTCTCTTGTGTTTATCTTACTGTTCATATTTTTTGTTTTAATGTTTAACGTTAGGGTATCCATAACGTTTTGATCATTAATATCTACTGAAAAATTTGGGTAACAGTTAAAATAAACTGGTCCCCTGGCTAAGTTGCTCTGTAAGACCCCAAGTAAGGAATCATCAAAGTTTAATAGCCTGGCATCTCTTAGTAAGAGACAGATGGGGGTATCTAAACCCAGACGATACAAAGGCTTAACAACAATCTGTACCAGCCCTATATGTAAAAAATTAAAGTCTTTTTTATATCTGTTTATATCTTCTGTTGATAATAGCTTAATAATCTCTTTGGAGTTATTAATGGATACTGTGGACTCACAAGTTTTGATATTATAATTTTTTATAAAATCAAACTTTCCTGTTTCATAAACAGACTTGAAAGATTCTCTTGGAATGTCCCAGTTCTGCAAATCCTTTTCAACTTTAGCAATCTTTGAAGTTGCTAAGTTTTCACTGTTGATGTTATTCATCATTAATAACTAACTGTGTGAAGTCTGACTAAGTATTCAGACATAGATTGTCTTTTTGCCAGGTAGCTAACCCGTCTCTTTAATCTGCTAACTTCTTCATGTAGTTCGCTCATTTTTCCAATGATTATTTGCCGATTATCTTTTGTGATGAGAATCTAAACTCAGTCTTTGGTCTAGCAGTTGAATAATAATCTAGTTCTCTAAGACTATCTTTTAAATGCTTATTGCAAGTGTTACTCTCTATTACTATTTCAATTATCTGAGAATTATATTCCCTTATATAATCAAATTCTGGACGCATCTTCATTATAGAGTTTCTAGGTTTATACACGAAGTGTTGTTGCTATGCGTGGAGGCTACTATCCTTTTCTAGAGCTATTGTTCTGTCTGCTATTATGATTCTACAGTACTTGTTACTATTCCTTTAATTACTTTAACAGTTATCCTATTCTGTCGGTATGACTCCTTAACCTCTAGTACATCGGCTACTTCCACCAGGGTACGGCCCATGTTGTTGAAGATGAGTGGCTAAGCTCATACTGATGTCCTTAGGGCGTCGTTGTTCTTAGGTTGCTAGGAGTCCTGTTACTCTGTTCCGATTCCCTTAATTGCCAAAGTCGTTACCCTGTTCCGTCAGAAGTCCACTGTTCCAGTTCCCTTAGTTAACAGAATCGTTACCCTGTTCCGTCAGAAGTCCACTTAAGACTACAGTACTAGGCATATGTTTCCTGGACTGGTTTGGATTTAGCACGAAAGGTTGGAAGGACCTGTGTCGTACCCTGGTGGAAATAGCCAAAGTACTAGTGTCATAAGGTGTTGACAACTAGAATAGGATAACTATTTAAGTGATTGAAAGAATAGGAACTAGTGTTGACAACCTGAATAGGAGAACTATTTAAGTAATCAGAGGAATAGGAACGAGTACGGTCGAAACCTAGTAACAGATAGAACAATAGCTCTAAAGGATAGTAGCCTCCACCCTGATAAACAACTCTCCTTGTTTAGACATTATCTTTTATAATGAAGATGCGTCCAGCTGTTGATTATATAAGAAAGTATAACTCTTCTAGATTAAACTGTATAACATAAAGTAATTTCTGCAATAGAAGGATAAAAGCTAATCTCAGAGAATTAGAGTATTATAAAACTGCTAAACCTATAAATGGTTCAGAAAATCATACCCAAATTATAATCATTAATAAAATGGATGAATTTATAATGAAAATATTAGGTTAAGGATAAGAGTTCGTTGCCTATCAAGATGGGGAAAATCCCTAGCTCAGTTCTTAGGTGAACTCCATACAGTTCAGTATTAATGAAAACAATTTTAGCTTCAGAAGATAATTTGATTAACATAATTGATGCTATCTTAGCTGTAGAAGCTAATCACAGCAAGGGAATTACCATGCTTACCAAAAAGCACGGTGATAAACTTGGTATTATTAAACAAGATATAGGTTTTAAAATAGATTGGAAAACCCTTAATAAACTATGGGTAGACCCAGAGAACGCCATTAAAAAAAATGGTATGTAAGCACCTTTTCACTCGATGAAAGGAAGGTGTTTAGAGAAACATGGATCAATGATATGAACAGAACTAATGCTAATATAGAATTCTTCAGGTGGTTTCAAATCACTGATAAACTCAATAATAATAGACAGTCCCTGAGCTCCATTGTTAAGAAATGGTCCACAGGAGAAAAAACTGTTGAAACAGTAACACCCCCAATAGAACAGATAAAGGTCCCCGTAGAGGGTAAGATCTTGACTACCACTCCTTTTAAAAAAGACATAAAGGATCCGTTAAAAATCCCGCATGTTAAAAACGTTAACAGAATTCTCCAACAGGACAATTACACAAATCAGTTGTTACATGTTGCTCCCAGCCGAATTACTAAGGCAAGTAATGCCTCGGTTTCTTTAAGTAAGCCTATTAGGTCGGAAGAGAAAACTCTATCCGAACTCTTTTTTAACATTGCTCAGTTTCAGGCAAGTCGCCACAAAAAATCTGGGAAAGGTAATAATAATAAACTTTTAAACAGAATTAATAATAAGTTTAATGCGCTGAAAGATACGAAGGGATCCACCTTGAAAAAACCTAGCAAGAATTCTAATTCGAAAGATAATCAAGATGAATTAGACCATCCAAAGTTACATGACTTTAAGAAGAAAAAGGTCAAAGAACCCATCAAAAAGAACGATAAGATTAATCCATTAATAATTAATTCTGAGATAAAAGAAAAACTTTATACAGATGACAAACAGTCCAGTGATAACTCTGAAATAACTTCAGATGACTATTACAGTGACAAAAGTTCATTAAAATACGGTCCAGATAGTTCCACTTCCAGCTTTGTCTGCGAATGTACTGGGAAAATCTGCACCTGTACAAAACAAAAGATTGGTGTTATCTCGAATGGCACTCAAGAGTTTTTTAATATAATCAATCACATCGATGATGATAAAAGAAAATACTTAATACATCTCAAGAAGCTGGTTATTAATCGGAATAATAATAATAATAAGATAATTGTATCCGTTATTAATAAAAGGGTTTTAACGGAATCCAAGTCAAACACTTCGGCTCAAGATTTGCTAAGAAGAATTGCAAATCTAAAAAGAGAAATTTTCAGTATAAAAAAAGAACTCAGTCCCTCAAAGGTTGAGGTATTTGCTAACGGTTTATTAAATAACTTGGATCTAAAGAAGGATCACCTGATATCACCTAATGAAACAGAGAGTAACTCTAAGTCAGGGTTAAAATTGATATCCAGGGCCAAAGCATTAAGCTACCAAATCCCTACTAAGTACTTAAAGAAAAATACCCATAAAATATACTCAGCTACAGGAGATAGCAATTATAAGCTTTCAAAAGCTCATGCATGTAATAATGGTGTTTGCTTCACCAATGATTTCACCATTACAAGAAACGTAACTGAAGATATCATTTTAGGAATTCCGTTCCTAACAAAGATAAAACCGTATACCGCAAAACTAGACGGTATCTATACCAACTCAATGGGAAAAGAACTTATATTCCCATACATAAACCCATTATCTGTCGATCACATTGATCATGTTAAACAGAAAACAGTTTTTAGAATACACCTATTAACTAATCAGGTTAATTATCTAAAAGACGATATTAAAATAAAAATGATAGAATCCAGCTTAAAAACCCCGGAGGTAATTAACAAAGTAATAATTTTACAGGATTCTATAGAAAAAGAAACATGTTTAGAACTCCCAAATGCCTTTTGGAAGAGAAAGAAGCACACAGTAATTCTACCCTACACGGATAGCTTTAGTGAAAACAATATACCACTAAAGCGGACCCGTTCGGATGAGCCACGAGCTCATGGAACATTGTAACAATAAAGTCAATGATCTACCCAACAAAAGGATCATTAAGCCTTCTAAATTACATTGGAGTTGCTCAGCCTTCTATGTTAACAAGAACGCTGAAAAGGAAAGAGGAGTCCCGAGACTCGTAATTAAGTATAAACCAAAATGCAGAGCCATAGAGTTCTCGACTAAGTTCTTTGATGAAATCATAGATAAAAAACAACTACAGAGGTTCTTAGGAAATCTTAATTACGTGAGCATTTTATCCCAAAAATTAGCAGATATGTAAACCTCCATATAAAAGGCTTAGAGAAAATCCAGTCCCTTGGTCAGAAAGATAGACTAGAACTGTCAAACAAATAAAAGATATAGTCCAGAAACTTCCATGTTTAGGTATTCCTAATCCGGAAACCTTTATGATAGTAGAAACTGATGCCCCCGACCTAGGTTATAGTGGTATTCTTAAACGAAGAATATCTCTTGAAACAGTTGAACAGTTAGTAAGATCCAATTCTGGAAATTGGAACCAGGCACAAAAGAATTATAGCACAGTCAAAAAAGAGATTTTATCTATAGTACTGTGTAATCCAAAATGATTTGGTTAACAAAGAATTTTTTAAGAGTCGACTGCAAAGCAGCCAAAGACATTTTTCAAAAAGATGTTAAAAATATAATTTCAAAACAGATTTTTGCCAGATGGCAAGCCTTGTTATCAAGTTTCGATTTTAAAATTGATTTTATAAAAGGTAAAGAAAACTCTCTACCAAACTTCCTGACTAGAGAATTTTTGTAGGGTAATAATGAGACCAGGCTTCCAGGGCTTACGCCCGATAAGACCACCTTTCCAAAATAAACCAGAGGAAAAAATGAAACAACCTTTTGCAGAAAAATCTGCAGGACCAGTCCTCCATAAACCCAGTGGACAAAACAAATTCACGGTATTAGGAAATCTTCCTATTATACCAGTTATTCCAGTCTCCTCCAAAAAAGAAAGTACAGACCCAGCCATTCAAGGCCACTCCAAAGAAATGCCCAGGCGAGATAGTTACAAAATGGTTCCCAGAATCATATTCGGCGATTAAACCAACAGGCCTAAAAATGAAATACCACTTATCCGAAAATGGAATTCATTCCTATACGACTTTGCAATAATGGCATTCGACAAGCAATATGAACATTTCAAGGTACAAGACTTGCTAAAACATTGTTATACGGATCATCATCGATGCGTTGATACCCAAGACTCCCGAAAACCAGGAAATATTATGAGTTCGTTTTAGTAGATACCGACTCCATAGAAGTCAAACACAAATACTTTGATAAAACAGATGGGATTGAGTATTCCAAAGTCACTATTAAAAAGATTTTAAGTCCATTTAATTGGTATGTAGATCATCTACAAACCCAGATACCATTATCCAGAACTCACAGACCGCAAGCCTATAATTGATACGATTATAAGGATGCATGGTTCAATATTCTGTATGTTAGACCAAACACCCATACTTGGTTCATAAAATATGCAGAAGAAGTCAAGGAAAAAGTTATCCCCAGGTGGTTCTACGAATGGTGGAACATATTTGGAGGAACTTCACAGGTGGTAGCTTCAAGCTTCCAGAATAAATATGCAAGCTTCCAGGAGGAGCAGCAGATTTTGACTTTACCAGAACATATTAAGTTATGTAAATTCTTTTTTAACAAAAGGATTTCATACATCATTAATTGGGCGTTTGATATCCAAGAGATAAAAGGATCCGTTACTTAAGCAAGACCATCAGAATCAAAGGATGGAGCCCAAAACCCAGGGAAGAAATTAAGGTAAAACCCGAAAGAAGAAGCCTCTCTTCATCAGGCGAAACCTCATGTTCTAAAGCAGAAACCAGACGAAAGCTGTTAGAAGTCCTAGCAAGATTGGAAGACGAAGAAGAAGTAGCATCCAATCACAGTAAAACAGACAACGGGGACATGATGGTCCCACGAGGAATAGCCCAAGAATACGCCGAAGCTTATCTCCGCGGATAAAAGACAGTGGTCCCTACAAAGGACAGCGGATAAAAATAGTTGCCTCTTCGGAAAAGGAAGAGGCGCCCTTTCAGTAAAGATGATAATGACAGTTTCCCCTTCGGAAAAGCAAGGGACATAAAGCAGATAGTGATATAAAGCAGAAAGTGACACGTAAAATGACATAAAGAAGATTGTGACATTTGCCCCTTCATAAAAGCAAGAGGCGAAAGCGACATAAAGAAGACAAGGACGGTTGCCCTTTCAGAAAAGAAGACAAAGACATTTGCCCTTTCGGAAAAGCAAAAGACGCCCTTTCAAAAAAGCAGAAGGCAAGGAATCTTAGCCTTCCATTTGTATTAATCATAACCGTCCACCTGTTAGGGCGATGAATTATTCGAGGCCTATTTAAGGCTCTCACATTGTAATGTTGATGGCATTCGGAAATTACCCGTCTCTCTCTATAATCTCCCTGCCTGATCTTGTAACCCTCTCTCTTACTATGCTTTGAATAAAATTTGTAAGTTTTTAAACTTATGTTTTAAATCTTTAAATTATTGTTCTTGTTCTTATTTTAATCAGTATTTCACATCTTATAAACTGTTATTCCGCTATGCCTTCGTACTTGCCCCGTCGGTTTTAAGACACAGGTGGGACCTGGTGTTCATGTGTACTACTTGGTGTTGTTATATCATAGACTTCCGGCAGAGAGGAAGGTATTCCACGGGCATGATTGATGTTGTGGGCGTGAGACCCATAGTTATATTTGAGTGATGACTTTGAGGGCGTGAGTCCCTGACTTGACATGACTGCTTATGTATCGTGGACTGTAGTTTGGTTATCATACATGTCTCCTGTTTTATATAGACTGTTATGATTTCATTTACTGATATTTTGATTTCACATACTTGGTACTGTTATCTTGACCTCCTTCGGGGGGCTGCGTTCATGCCGCAGGTAGAGGTACACCGGTTGTTGATCCTCGCTCATAGGATCACAGTTCAGCGTTTTGGGAAGCTCCATTTCTCCGGAAGCTTATCTTTTGGTATGATTCCATGAGTTTGTAGGTTCTTGTACATTCAGGGGTATGGCGGGGCCCTGTCCCGTCATAGTTGTTATAAAATTCGTAAGTGCAGTAGTCTTGTTGTGGCGGGGTTTGTAAGGGATTTAACTGTTCAATTTTGATATATATATACAGGAAGGTAACCGTTTTGGTTAGCCTATTGCTTATTTTATGTCTTGATTCATGCTTAAGTTTTTATTTTCGCTGATTTTCTCTGATGATTATATCACTAGGGTGCCCGGGGTAAGGCACCAGTCACGGGCCCGAAGTCGGGTCGTGACACTCCTGAACAGATGGAGCTATCCAAAACTCGGCGGTCCTACACTGCGTATCACCAAATCTGCGTACCTAAACTCGCGGCGTGACGCGGCCGAAGGAGGTCGATCGAAGAATGTACCAAGTATGTGAAACAGTAACTACTGTAATGAAATCATAACAATCTAAACAAAATAGGAGACATGTATGATAGCCAACCTACAGTACACAATACATAAGTAGTCATATCAAGTCAGGGACGCATGCCCTCAAAGTCATTACTCAAATATAACCATGGGTCTCACACCCAGAATATCAATCATGCCCGTGGAATCCTTCCTCACTGCCGGCAGTCCATGATATAATATAACATCAGTAAGCACACTGATCCTTGCAATCATGAGAGTAATGCAATCCTTTTTATCTTTTAACTTATGCTTTTAACAATGAGACCAACCGTTCCACTTTAAGTCATAAACACACTGCACCCTTTCATTAATGAAATCACTACCGTTTCAAAACATGAAGGTCGTGTCAGTGCCAGGGTCAACCACTCTCTGTGCTATAATGCAACCTATCATGAGACTATTTCACCCACAAGGGACTATTTCACCCGCTTAGGTCATGTGGACCCGCAATGAGTCATCGGTACACGATACTCGCATCACGGATAGCTAATCCATGACTTATATATATCCCGGGAATTTAACCCGCCCGAGTCAAATACCGACCCGCCGTGAGTGTGTACCACTCACCCCATGGGGAGCTAACCCATGGTATCCTTGAAACAAGTTGCCGGCCCTTTATGGAGGGACGCGGAGATGTGGAAATATGACACTTGCACGAATATCTATATGAGCAACCCATATGCAAGTAAACCAAGACAAAACCATGTCTTTTCCTTTTCACATAAACCAAGACAATATCATGCCTTTATACAAACCAAGACAATTATCATGCCTTTCCTTTTTACATAAACCAAGACAATACCATGCCTTTACAAACCAAGACAATTACCATGCCTTCTTTTTACATAAACCAAGACAATACCATGCCTTTACAAACCAAGACAATTACCATGCCTTCTTTTTACATAAACCAAGACAATACCATGCCTTTACAAACCAAGACAATTACCATGCCTTATTTTTACATAAACCAAGAGAAAATCCTTATTTAAGCAAGCCAAAGTACTTATCAAGGCACAAATAGAATAATTCTCATTAAACAAGCCAAAGTACTATCAAGGCACAAATAGAAAAATTCTCATTTAAACAAGCCAAAGTACTACGTACGTACATTCTTTTCAAAAGACTCATTTTTATGTAAAACCCCAAGATACTAACACCCGTAGTATCAAGGCGTGTCTATTTTTCAAAATAAGTTACTACTGTCACGACCCGACCTCGGGCCCGTGACTGGTGCCTTACCCCGGGCACCCTAGTGATACAACATCAGAGAAAAACCAGCGGAAGTAACTCATAACCATGAAACAATATAAAATAAGAAACAGGCTAACCAAAATGGTTACCTTTCCGTAAATATAAATATAACAAAAACTGAACAGTTACATCCTTTACAAAACCCAATTTACAGCAGGACTACAGACCTCTAAGAGTTTGTAACAACTATGATGGGACAGGGCCCCGTCATGCCCCTGAATGTACATGAATCTACAATGACAGGGAATCATACCAAAAGATAAGCCTCCGGAGAAACGGTGCTTCCCAAAAGCAGGACGGTGATCCTAAGAGCGAGGATCGACAACCGATATACCTCGACTTGCGGAATGAACGCAGCCCCCCGAAGGAGTCGATGCAAGTACCAAGTATGTGGCGAAAAAAATCGTAATGAAATCATAACATTTCCAAACCAAATCCACAAATATGTATGAAAAACCAATTAACGCTGCGGTGCCACAAAGATAAATAAGAGTAAACGGGTGTAACGCAACGGTCTTTTCTAGGCCGCTAATGATCGGCGGGGCCATTCGCCCATAGTATAATTATACGAGCCTAATCTCGACTTAGTAGTCGCATAGGTCCGTGGACCCGCATGAGGTACTCCGCGCATCGAGGGTAGCTAACCCGCGACATTTCTGGACTACCGTGATGCGTAGCCACTAGGACGCGTAGGTATTCCTCGCGTCGGCGTAACACACGGAGTGATTCTGGACTACAGTAGTCGCGTAGGTCATGTGGACCGCGTGAGGTACTCTCGCATCGGGGGTAGCTAACGTGACAACATAACAAGTCGGGGTAGGTGATATACACAAGCACAACCGACTTATCGTAAGCGACATAAGCACAACGAGAACCCGCACCTGACAAATCTCAAGACACTAACACCCATAGTAACAAAACATGTTTACTTCTCAAACCAACTTACCACACATTCAGAAATCGTTACAAGGCTTCTACAAACAAGTAAGTAAACCATTTTTTTATCTTCCTTAAGTCGCTATAACCAACTTCCCATAAAGCTAGTATAACACTTAAACTTTGTAATAAATCAAAACATTCACATTTGTTTGGAAAACCAAAAGAACTTATTCTTTTAAAACCAAGTATTAATTTCCTTCTGAATAATGATTCATAACTCTTTTTGAAATACTTCAAGATTCTTAACGTTTAGAACTCAAGTCAAAAGACATCAAAGTGAAACCAAATTCAGTTAATACACGTACGTCTGCCGTACTATATATTTACAAATATCATGCTTAAGAGGATATGAAGGATCACATACCTCCTCGGCTAAATCCACTTGCCAAGTCGAATATGCCGCGCGTAGAGTATCAACCTATAATAATCAAATATGTCTATTAACGTCTAGACTTCTTCGTCGAATATTCTAAGTATAAGTTCCTTATTCTACGGAAAATTGGACAACACTTCCTTTGTTTCTACATACTTTTCCACCTTTTCAAGGTCCGATATCAACTACTAAACGCCACATTTAAGGCCCAACAATTCAGCAATACAAGGGGATTACACGCCTAACTTGGACGTGTAAAATTCTGCCCCACAATACAAATTAAATAATCCAATAAGTTTAAGGTAGTATCTTGGCTATAACATGTTCACATATCATCCTTATCCAATCCTTTCAAATCCAAAACGTTATTCCTACATGCAATGTACCTAAAAGCAATATTGACAACTACAATTCCTTTCTTCCTCACATGCAACACAATTTACTTAAAAAGGAGAATGGATTGTTACCTTAGAGTTCACCCAAAAACAGTCCAACAAATCTCACTTGCCCTCTTTCCACAATCACCTCTACAAACCTCCTACAAGCTTGTCAACATATTTCCTTCTTGCCGCCTTTCCGAAATTTCTCTAGGCCTTGGTTTTTCTTTGAATTTTTAGAGAGAAGGGAGAGGAATTTTTAGAGAGAAGGAAGAGAGATTTAATTTTTTAGAGAGAAGGGAGAGCTTGAAGAATGACCAAGTCTTCAAGACTTGGTCACTAAATAGGACTTCCTCTGCCAAAAAGGATGGGAGGGACACTTGTCACCCTCCCATGGCCTTTACAAAAAGATATTTTATGATTTTCCCCCCAGATTTTGCAAAAAAAAACCCGCCTCGGTGCCGCTGAAACCTCAGAGAGCTTGACTTCGGCGCACGTGCGATCTGGCGCTGCAACTTCGTAGAACTTTCAAGATATCCGGCGCCCGTACTGGCACCTGACCGAAAATACTTTTCTGGACTACGCACTGAACTTGTAACTTCCATAACTTTCTACTCCGATGTCCTATCGACGAACGGTTTGTTGCGTTGGGAACTAGACTCAAAGAACTACATACTAGGCCTTTGAAACACCTAGGAACTCCTAATGCATCTGGACATAAACCGCCCCAAAGTTGACTAAAACCCGTCCGAAACATTCTGAAAACCTATCTTTCTAAAATTTAAATCTTAATTCCTTTTGTACGTTCTCATAAGCATGACCTGAATTACGGGGTGTAACAACTACACCTTTAGAAATTCATTTCAAGGCTTTGAAACTAAGTAACTTTTTAATTACACAACCTAGGCAACTCATACCTATCCATCAAAATAGACATCTCTCTTAACCTTCCATAAAGCCGTTATAACCAACTTCCCATAAAGCCGTTATAACCCTTTATGGTTTTAGACAAATTCATTCCTTTTATAACCAAGAGACTTATACTTTTAAAACCAAGTAGCATATACTTTCAAATCCATTTTTCTTAACTTTCAAAATACTTCAAGTCTCTTAACTTTATAAATCAAGTTTCTTAACTTTAGAAATCAAGTAACTTATACTTTTAAATCTCAAGTAACTCACACCTTTAAAACAAGTTACTTCTCTTAAATCATGTCATTTCTCCTCTTTTAACTCAATTAAGTAAATCACTCCTTTGACTCCCCTAAATTCATTATAACAACCTTTAGGTTTTGGAACTAAGGAACTAGCCAAAAGATTTGGAAACCACTTTCTTTTCAAGACTCTATGTACTTCAAGTAAAATACTTTCACTTTTAAAAATCTAAACTTCATTAAGGGAATGGATTATAACAACTTCCAATTTAAACATCCAAAGTACAATCAAGGAAGTATATAGAATAGCTTCTATATTAGGCAATCCAAGTACAATCAAGGAATGGATCATTTAAGGAGTAGGGCTTACTTTCTTTATCATAAGGAATCATGCTAGAAGAAGAGGAGATGGTTCACATACCTTTTCGGCTTAATCCACAAGCTAAGTCGAATACGCCACACGTAGAATTGTCAACCTATAATGGCCACAACACGACTATCAACTTCTAGTTTCTAAAGTAGAATAATACTAAGTGTACGGTCTCTTATTCTACGGAAAATCAGGCAGCACCTCCTTTGTTTCTACATACTTTTCCACCTTTTTCAAGACCCAATAATCAATAACCAACATGCCACATTTAAGGCTCAATACAACAACCAACCAAAGGGGATTACACGCCTTACAATACGTGTAAAATTCTGTCCCACAATTCATACGAAGTAGTTTAATATCCAAAGCCATTCTCGGCCAACATATACAACAACACAAGTCCTTTCCAATTCTTTTTCAATCCAAGTTCATAGGTCTAACATGTTATATAGTCATATACAACTTTAACAACTATAATTCCTTCTTTATATAACATGTGACGACTTAAACTAATAATCAAATTGAATTGTAATCTTAAGGGCTAAACATGCTAGTTTCGTATTTAGGGTTCCAATAGTCAATACACTTATCAAACTTCATAATATATACCTCATGCTTGCTAATATCCATAACTATAATGATAAGAAATCTTAAATTGCTAAAACGACAAGATTTTTACCTTTACAAGCCCTTATAATTTCCAAGATTCAATGTCGTTCCTTAGCAATTCTTAGCTTCTTTCCTTTACGCTCCAATCTGCTATTTGAAGCCCTTAGAAGTTCACAACCAACTTCTCTTCCATTTCCAATCCAAAACTAGGAAAACGACTTAGGTTTTCGCCTTGCGACTAACGTGAAAACGTCGTTTTTCCGAAATATTTCTATTGAGATATCCTTACAATACCCTTAGGGACCTTGGGTTAAAGTCTTGTGAATAATGGATCAAAACTACAAAATTTTTGTGTGGATTTCTTGACAAAGCCGAGAGCAACAATGAAGGACAAGAATGTTGTGAAAATTTCCAAGTGTTGAAGACTTTGTCTTGCACTAGTGTAGTGTATATATAACACAATGGAAGGCTTAGATTATAACAAATGTGAGGTTATGATGAAGAGCAATTAATGTCTAGCCAAGTGGACAAGTTGACTTGGTCAATAATATCAAGCTTTGAAGACTTGTTCATCTACAATGGTCAATGACCATTCTACCCTTGTTAATTTTCGTCCAAGACCATGTGGGGGGGTGCCACGTGTCGCCCCCACCCCCATTCGTCCATAAAATTCCGTAACCCTCGTGAGCCCCACAAAACGTAAAATTTCTCAGGTGGGCCCCACGTGACCAAATCCATAAAAATAAATTTCCATAATGATAATAGGTTTCATACTCTTCAAATAATGCATTTTGAGAATCCAATTCTCATCAACAAACATTTTTCCTTTCCGACGTTAGGAAGATTTTCCGTCGGAAAACAATTCTTCCTTTCGTACCAATTTTACAAGTCTTGATTCCTTACGTACATTCTCTTATACGTGCCCTAGACCTACGAGGTGTAACACTATTTCACCCGCATAAGCCCTATGGACTCGCATGAGGTATTCCTCGCATCATGGGGAGCAAATCCACGGAATATGCAAATGCAACAAGCCCGGGGAATGACCCCGTAATAAAACAATACATCACTAGCACAACCGGCTATCATACATAACATAAGCACCACCGGCTTATCATACATAACATAAGCACCACCGGCTTACTGTCACGACCCGACCCCGGGCACGCGACTGGTGCCCTACCTGGGCACCCCTTTCGGTATACATCAGAGAAAAACAGCGGAACATACACAACTTATAAAATGCTTAGACATAAAATAACAACAGGCTAGTCGATAAGGCCACCTTCCGTAAAATATACATAATAAAACAGTACACATTTTTTTTTCTTTACAACCCAATCCACAAATGTGACTACAGACCTCTAAGAATAACAACTGTGACGGGACAGGGCCCCGCCATACCCCTGAATGTACAATACCCGACCATACCAGGGATAAGCCTCCGGAGTAATGGAGTTTCCCAACAGCAGAACATTGATCCTAAGAGTGAGGATCAGCAACCTGCATACTCTACCTGCGGCATGAACGCAGCCCCCCGAAGGAGGTCAGTACAACATGTACCAAATACGTGAAACTGAAAGTACTGTAATGAAATCATAAGTCTATAATAAAACTGGAGACAAGTATGATAACTCAATTAACAGTACACTGTGCCTTACTAACAATGAGAGTAATCAAGAGTATAAACTTTATTGCATAAAAATAGGAGGCTCATGATCAAAACAGGGTCCCTCGCCCGTAGTATCATTAAGCAATCCTACTCCTGGGACTATTTCACCCGCATAGGTCCTGTGGACACGCATGAGGTCATCCGCCTCGCATGAGACTATTTCACCCGCATAGGTCGTGTAAACCCGCATGAGGTATTCCTCGCATAGGACTGGTCCGCCCCGCATGGGACTATTTCACCCGCATAAGCCCTTTCGGACCCGCATGAGGTATTCCTCGCATCATGGGTAGCAAATCCACGGAATATGCAAATGCCACAAACCCGGGGAATGACCCCGTAATGCACAATATATCACTAGCACAGACCGACTATCATACATAACATAAGCACTACCGGCTTACCATACATAACATAAGCACTACCGGCTTATCAATCATAACATAAGCAAGTTAAGAAATCCCCTAACTTCTTATTAGTCTTATATATGTACACTCTCATTTTAGCTTACTTAAGGCACTAACATGTCATTACAAAAATCCGTGAATTTAACCCAAAGTGCTACGTACTTCTACTCTTTTAAAAATGACTATTTTTCATACAAAACTTCCAAGATACTAATACCCGAAGTATCAAGTCATAACTACATTTTTAGACAAGTCACAATACCTTTTAGAAATACAATTATAGGCTTCTAAATCAAGTGACTTCTTTCTTTTAAAACTTTAAGCAATTGATGCCTTTAAATCAATTTGCCTTTCATTATTTCAAGTCATTTATCATACTTAAATTACTTAGAGTAAATCGCTCTTTTTAACCTTCCATAAAGCTATTATAACCAACTTCCTATAAAACCGTTATACTAGCTTTATACCTTAGAAACTTACATTCTTCTTTATAACCAAGAGGCTTAAACTTTCCAACAAAACAAGTATCAAAAATACTTTCAACATACTTAAAGTCTCTTAACTTTTGAAAAACAAGATATCCTTAATATTTAAACAAGTGAGTTAATTCCCTAACTCAACCAACTTGGACATTCTTGAAATAGGCCAAGGATATCAAATGGACTAGATTGTCAAAATCTTGTACGTCTACCGTACTACACATTTACAACTTATTCATGCTCAAGAGATAAGAAAGTTCCACATACCTCTTCGGCTCAATCCACTTGCCAAGTCCAATATGCCGTACGTAGTATGTCGACCTATAATGACCATAATACGTTTAATAACTCTAGCTTCAACGTAGAATATTCTAAGTGCAAAGTCACTAGATTCTACGGAAAATCGGACAGCATTTCCTTTGTTTCTACATACTTTGCCACCTTTTTCAAGGCCGAATTCAATAACCAAATACGCCACATTTAAGGCTCAACAAAGTAGTTAACAATAGGGGATTACACGCTTAATCAAGATGTGTAAAATTCCGCCCCACAATTGACATTAAACTAGTCCAAAAAATACAATGTCCATTCGGCAATTAGGGACGACAATACCAATTCTTTTCCAATTTCTATTCAATCTAAGTTGTTTAGTATAACATGTTATAAAGCCGCAATTGATTATAATCTTCAAGTAGATAACATGCGACGATTCTAGTTAACGACCAAATTGTAATTCAATTTCAAATGACTCAACATGTCATTTTCGGATTTGAGCTTCCAAATTTCCATAACACTTATCAATCTTCATAACACATATCACATGATCATTTCTAACTTATAATAACATGGAATCTTCAATTACAAAAGTAAGACGAAGATTATACCTCATTAAGCCCAAATATGATCCAAGATTACAAGTCGATCCTTAGAAACTTTAGCTCCTCTTTTTGATGTTCCAATCCACTCCAAGCAACTCTTAGAAGCTTATGAAGAACTCTTCTTCAAGTTCCAACTTCAAAGTTGAAGAACTCCTTAAGTTTCCGCCTTGCGACTAATACAAAAACGCCACTTTTCCGGGATCTTTCTATTGAGATACCCTTGCAATACTCTTAGGAACCTTGGTTTAAAGTATGGGGCTTATTGGACAAAAATTGAATTTTTTTCTCTTGGAAGAGGGCTCATTGCCGTGAGCTTCCTAAAGGAACAAGAACAAGATTCAATTTTTTTCTAAGTGTTGAGAATGACAAAGTCTTGCACTACTAGTGTATATATAAACTACATTCAAGGGTCTAGATTAGAACATTTGTGTGGTTTGGATGAATTCATTTAAAATATCAAGCTATGTGGGCTCATTGACTTGGTCAATAATGTCATGCCTTGGCCTTTCAAGACTTGGCCCAATCTTGCCCATTTTCGTCCAAGCCCAATTGTGGGGGGTGTGACACGTGTCACCTTCCCATTCGTCCATATAGTTTCGTTTTCCGAAATTTCCATAATTGGTCAAAATATCGGAAACCTCGTGGGCCCCACAAAAACGTAAAATTTCTCGGGTGGGCCACACGTATCCAATTCTGTAAATAAACTTCCGTAGTTCCGATAAATTCTAAATGTCTCAAATAACAACTCGAGAACCCAATTCTCATTAACGAACAACTTTCCTTCCCGAGGTTCGGAAGATTTTTCCTTAGGAAAGCAATTTCCTTCTTTCGTTCAATTTTTAAGTCCTGAGATCTCCTGTCTATTCTCTTATTCAAGTCCTGGAATTACGGGGTGTAACATTCTTCCCCCCTCAGAAACATTCGTCCCCGAATGTTCTTTTGGGAGTCAAACTTAAAGATAGCGACATAGTCTCCTTACAACCCCTACATACCAATAATGCCACACATGTCCACATAACAATACTCATACCAAAATGTTAAGCTGAACCCCATGTGCCAACGTCGGTTATCTGCATAAAGCTTCTGCTGACTCTGAGCTTACTAATAATCTTTCCTGGATATGCTTCGCCTTATTCACAGCCCGCTGAATCAAGTCTGGACCAAATAACTGAACCTCGCCCATGTCGAACCATCCAACCGGCGATCTACACTTTCTTACATACAAGGACTCATACAGGGCCATCTGAATACTGAAGGGTATTTGTTATCGTACGTAACTCAACAAGAGGCAATTAACCCTCCCGGCTATTTCTGAAATCAAGAACACGGGCCATGACCTATCCTCGAGTGCTGGATAGGGCGCTCTGCTGTCGTCGATGCGAGGTGTAATGCAACACTGAGACTCACATGTGTCCCTAAAACCCTTCTGAAAAACCTCCAGAAGTTATCCGTAATCGAGCTCATCTGTCTGACATCATAAACGTAGGAACCCCGTGCAGTCTCACAATCCCCATGCTATAAAAGCTAGCATGAACCTCAGCCGAGCAAGTGTTCCTAACCGGAAGAACACGTCTGGTTTTGCCAGCCTATTTACCATGACCCCCAGGGAGTCGCACTTCCTCTGAGTACGATGCCACCCTGTAACAAGATCCACACTAATCACCTCCCATATCTAAGTCGGGATCTAAATCGCCTGTAATAGCCCACTGGGCTTCTGGTGTTCAACCTTGACCTGCTACTAATTCGGACACTAAGCAGTAAACTCAGCTATGTCCCTTTTCCGGTCATCTTACCCATACATATATCTGAGGTCACGACACGACTTAGTCGACCCCGAACAATTAGAGCAATAAGTACTGCGTGCCTCCCATAAAACCTGCTGACTATTCCTGAAACACCGGGTACACACAATCTATCCTCATATCACAACACCCCATCCGGTGCTACTCAAACAGGCTCTTCTCTTCTCGGAGAGTCGTATCTCGATACCGTATCATAACTAGATCCTCATATTGTCGCCTCTTTACCTCCTCAACGACGGAAGACTCGGCAACCTCTCAGATCTAAACTTTATTAACCTTGGAAACAAATAATCGAACCCCTAGGCTCGGTAACTGAAGAATCTCACGGACCACGTCCTGTCTATCTGGCTATCCATCTGACAGACTACCCATAGATCCACGACTAAGAGTATCTGTAACTGTCTTGGCTTTCCCCCGAAGGGTATAGAATATCAATAACGCAATCCTTGAGTAAACCTAACCACCGTCTCTGTCGCAAATTAAGCTGCCTCTGTCCGAAGATATACCGGAGGCTCTTGTGGTCTGCGCAAATATTCACATGAAGTCTACACATACGTCATGCCTCCAAATCTTCAAGGCATAATTTACTACCGCCGACTCTAAATCGTGAGTGGCATAATTTCCTTTCATGCTTCCCTAACTGCCGGGAACACATAGGCTCTAACCTTATCGTGTTGCGTCAGCACACAACCTAGCCCAACACCAAACGTGTTATCATAATAACCTAACCCTCTAGTCTTTTAGGAGGGGTTAGAAATGTAGTCGTGGTCAACTTATCTTCCAATAACTGGAAACCTTTCTCATTCTTGCGAAATATTCAACACCCTTAATCCCAATTATGGTTCCTGTTTCCCTTTCTCTGTTGCAACCAAACTTGGTCACTATACTTAGATTTGATTCCTTTGCTTGCCTCATGGCCAAGACTTCCTGCCAATCACAATTTAGGGGGAGACTTCCTTGATCTAGTCAAGTAGCAATCCTATTATTCTCTCCCAGCTCGTAGAGATAATAGCCAGGTGTTACCACATTTCCTAGAAGTGTTCTTACTTCTCATCTTTTATTAATGGTCTTTACACTAGTCTGGGGTAATCATATCTCGTGTAACTTACATAACCATAGTCATATTCTCTTTAATCATTCTGGTCATAACCTTACCTTATGCTTATTATTAGCAAAAGTATTTCTATCTTGATCCTTAATCGTACAGTTTCATGCAAGCGTACAACCTGCATTTATATCTTTACGATATTTCGTCGACCAATTCGTACGTCGTTCTTAATTACCCAATCACAACACTTTTCCCACGGTTATCTACAACTGTAACCTATGGCATGACGATACCGAAGACCTTACCAGTCTCATATCCTTCGTCTAACAACATGGGTACACGCAACCCCATAATACGTAAAACTGTCCTTTTATGTGGGGGAGAAAACTTATCTCCCTTTCTTAAACTTTCCTTGGAGTCACAACCCTAATCACAGGGTCCTCTCGCGGTCCAGTAAATATCTAATCATCACGCACCGCCTTAAAGTCATGTAGATTTTCAAAACCTACCAAAGATGCCCTCAGCTTTCCGCCGGCAGCACTCGTACTTATTTTATTCTTGCCTTGCACATTTTCCTGAAATTATCCGGAAGGTCGTGGCCTTGACCGCCACACCAAACCAACTCCAAGTACCTCCAAGGGCACTTAACATAAATTCCTTCAAATTCAATTATTACTTACTTCCTGCGTCAATTTACCTCAAATGAACAAGTCACACAGACTTATTAAAAACAATGATGCCAAAGAAGGAAGGATAATTCACTGGTTACTACCACTTCTCTTCCTTTACCGGATAATCGACTTACGGCGGAATCGAGCGATCTCTCTGCGATCAACGTTGGCATAACAAGAGGCCAACTAGCCGTGCTCATAATGACCTCAACGTGCGTCATAACAACTCGCTAGGTCTGCTGGGGTCCAACGTATCGTTCGGTAATTATTATCTACCCGCTCAGCTACCACCCAACACTCACGGGTTTAGTCACCACGAAAGGTCCTCATGGATTCAGGCTCCATTTCTTTACACCTGGTTGCTCTCTTTCTTACTGGTCGTACTCTTCCCGTACTTCCAAACTTATTCTAGCGTACGTACATAGCCTTCATACTGATTCGGGCCTCCAATCTTTGGAGTTACTATTCTAAACAACATAAGGCCATTTCCGTCTCTCACACCCTGGTTCTGGTGGAATGCGTCCACGAACCCGTAAAATGATTAACTAGACTTGGGCCTTGCACCCTCGTGACCCTGTTACATAGCGGGACTACTACCAATTAATCCCATACCATTTCAAGCTATGGGGCGACCCTTAATAGGTCCTCAACCCGACTCGGCGTCGTATTTAACTCTTACCCTTGGTCTGACTTAACTTTTTACTACCCGAGAAGGCCTTATATACCTAAGGTCTCGGTGGTTATCACATTCTTAGGCTCGAAATTTCCATGCTCCACGCCTACCTTATCAGTCCCCCCGTAAACGGGTACAAAAACTTCTCGTAATACCATAATCGTATTGTCTTGACCACAACAACCATACTTACTCTATACGGGTCTCATCCGTACCATTCCCTTAAGCATACTACGTAGCTTAAGTTACTAACATAGTTTTCCATTAAGTCCCTTAATTAAACTTCTTAAGGGTCCATTTCCTTCTCAGACAGCTCATCCTCTCCTAATTATCTCAAATTAGTACGTAAAACCTTGATGAGAATTCATTAAACTGTTTCATACCTTCCCGGTATTTATTTAGTCCTTACCAATTCCTGGTAATCTAAAATCTTTCTAGGCAACACGCGTCTGACACTCATACATAAATCCGTATAGTTGTATGTCACAATACCAACTATACTACAAACATTACCATCCTGGATACGCAATCCACATAATATTTCCTGGGTCACTGTTGCCTTTCTCGTAGCTGCAAACAACATAAATTGTTAGGGAGAGATGACCCTAACCGCAGCTCTATCGCACGATCTCAGAGTGAGAAGAATGGAAACCAATCCTAAATGTCCTGCAACCTCCTGATTATAGATGTGGTGCACAACACACCGATAATCAAGACTCTACTAGACACGGTCTGTAGACACTTTTCGAGGACTAACTGCTCTGATACCACTTTTGTCACGACCCGACCCCGGGCCCGCGACTGGTGCCCTACCTGGCACCCCTTTCGGTATACATCAGAGAATAGCAGCGGAACATACACAACTTATAAAATGCTTAGACATAAAATAACAACAGGCTAGCCGATAAGGCCACCTTCCGTAAAATATACATAATAAAACAGTACACATTTTTTTTTTCTTTACAACCCAATCCACAAATGTGACTACAGACCTCTAAGAATAACAACTGTGACGGGACAGGGCCCCGCCATACCCCTGAATGTACAACAACCGACCATACCAGGGATAAGCCTCCGGAGTAATGGAGTTTCCCAACAGCTGAACAGTGATCCTAAGAGTGAGGATCAGCAACCTGCATACTCTATCTGCGATATGAACGCAGCCCCCCGAAGGAGGTCAGTACAACATGTACCAAATATGTGGAAATCGAAAGACGTAATGAAATCATAAGTCTATAATAAAGCGAGATGTATGATAACTCAATTAACATCGTACATACTAATCATCACGACCGACCCAGCCGCGGCGGTGCCCTACCTGGGCACCCTTCTAAACATACAACACCAAAACAACTGCGGAAAATAAGTAACACACACACATTTTTTTTCTAAAACCAAGGCAAAGCCGATAAGGCTGCCATAATATAAATAACCCAAAAAGGGCTTACACTATCCAAAAATGTAATTACAACTTTAACTATCCAAATTACACGTGAATACAGCACCTCTAAGATTTGAACACATACTATGACGGACAAGGCCCGCGTGCACTGAATATACATAGCCATGACAACTCCGAACATTGGAGCCATCTCAAAATGTGAACCAGATCCTAAGCTCGCGGATCCACAACGTGTACCTAAACTGCGGGCGACATAACGCGGCCCCGAAGAAGTCGATAACAAAAGTTTAATATGGAACAAAAATAAAGTACAGTAAACAGATCATAACTGTACAAAAGAATGACAGGGCCAAGTATAAAAAAAGTACATACCAGATCCTGCCGTGTCATTACCACTTATGAACTTAATTGCACATCATTATCTTTTCCATTCCATTAAGAGTTATAGCCATATCTTACGTACATACTTAGGAGAAGTCATTAAGTTCATTACCATGTAACTTATTTATCTTTCATAACATAATCCGACCCATTATGGAGGGACGCATATACTACTAGGTCCAATCTGGGACGCGATCAAGTCACACAAATATCAAAGCGTGTCCGTGGAATCCCCCCATAACTGCCGACAGCTATAAGTGTAAAATATAACCATGTGACGCGCCCGTGGCATCCCACCTCACCGCTGCGCATACATACACAATACATATATATATCTCCCGCCGTGGAATCCCACCTCACCGGCTGACTATAAGTGTAACATATAACCATGTGACGCCTGTGGCATCCCTCACCGCTTCGGCGTACACATACACAATACATATATATATCTGCTGCCCGTGGAATCCCACCTCACTGTCGACAGCTATAAGTGTAAAATATAACCATGTGACGCGCCCGTGGCATCCCACCTCACCGCTGCGTACACATATACAACACACACACACATATATATATATATATATATATATATATATATATATATATATATATATATATATGCCGCATGCCGGAATCCTCATCGTATAAGCATGGCCATAACGTGCCTCGGCATCCCTCATCGTAGGTGCGGTCTTCGTGGGAAGCTAGCCCGTGGAGTAATAATATAACATGCCCCGGAATCCCTCATCGCTGGTACATGTCTTCGTGGGAGCTAGCCCACGGAGTAAAATATAACAGCGTCGCATGCCGGAATCCCACATCGTATAAGCATGGCCATGGAGTAATAAACGCGCGGGCATCTAACGCGTCAGTGCGTGCCCGGCATCCTCATCGTATAAGCATGGCCAAGATCAATCCTGACGGAAGCATACGTGGAATCCCCGTCACCGCCAGACGTCGATAAAATGTCCGGGCATCTAACCCGCATCCTGGTCACATGCCCCGGAATCCCACATCGTATAAGCATGTCCAAGGGTCAATCATAATGGAAGCATACCCGTGAAATCCCACATCACTGTCGGTACGTCCAAGTAAACTTACAACAAGACAGCCGACCCTCCAACTGAGAGACACGACAACGTAGACATATAATACTTGCACTCAAGCTATCACAAGCAAACCTAGGCAAGTTCATAAAACCTTTAGACTTCCATTTTTATAGACTCATGGCACTTTCGTTTCACACATAAAAATCCGGGAATTTAACCCCAAGTACTACGTGCTTACATTCTTTTCAAAAGATTCCTTTTCATATAAAACCCCAAGATACTAACACCCGTAGTATCAAGGCTTGTGTACATTTCACATAAGTCACTATACTTTAGAAATACATTTCTCGGCTTCTAAATCAAGTGACCCTTACCTTAAAGCTTTAAGCAAGTGATACCTTTAAATCAAATTGCCCTTCCTTAATTCAAGTTATTCCTTTGATTACTTTATTAGAGAAAAACCAATCTCTTAACCTTCCATAAATCCGTTATAACCAACTTCCCATAAAGCCGTTATAACCCTTTATGGTTTTAGACAAACTCATTCCTTTTATAACCAAGAGACTTATACTTTTTAAATCAATTCTCTTAACTTTCAAAATACCATTAGTCTCTTAACCTTTAGAAATCAAGTGACTCCTTTTATTATAAAACCTTAGGCAATTGATGCCTTAAAGTCAAGTTGCCTTTTTATTAAAATCAAGTCATTTATCTTTCCATAAAGAAAATATAACCAACTCCCCATAAAGTCGTTACATTCGCTTTATACCTTAGCCATATACAATTTCCTATCCAAGGGACTTATACGTTTAAAACGGAACAAGTATCACATACTTTAAAACTCTTCAAGTCCCTTAACTTTAATAAAACATTAGACATCCTTAATACTTTCAAAGAAGTGAGTTAATATCCTAACTCACCCGACTTGGCTATTCATAAAACTAGTAAAGGATATCAAGGTCTTGTACGTCTACCGGACTATATACGTACAACTAGTCATGCTCAAAAGATTGGAAAAGTTCTACATAGAGTAAATCACACAACTACCTCTTGACTTCTAAGAGTAGAAAGAAACATGAAATGATACCACAGGTATATTCCATACATAGAATCATGTCAAAGGAAGGAAGAGGTTCACATACCTCGCGACGATTATCGACAAGATAGCAAAAATGCTCCAAAGTACTTCAACCTAAAATGGCCATAATACGTCCATTAACCTCTAGCTTCGAACGTAGAATATTCTAAGTGCAAAGTCACTAAATTCTACGGAAAATCGGACAACACTTCCTTTGTTTCTACATACTTTGCCACCTTTTTCAAGGCCGAATACAATAACCAAACACGCCACATTTAAGGCTCAATACAACAACCAATCAAAGGGGATTACACACCTTACAATACGTGTAAAATTCCGCCCCACAATTGACATTAAACTAATACAAACTATTAGGCCAAATCCGGCAATCTAGGATACAACAATACCAATTCTTATCCAATTTCCTTTCCAATCCAAGTTGTTAGCATATCATGATATCAAGTTGCAATTGATTATAACTACTATAATCTTTAAGTAAGTAACATGCGACTATTCTAACTACGACCAACTTGTAATCCAACTTCAAATGGCTAATATGTCAATTCGGATTTTAGGCTACAACAATCCATAACACTTATAAATTTTCAACACATATACCTCATGCTTGCTAAAATCCAAAGCTACAACAATAAGAAAGCTTTAATTGCTAAAACGACAAGATTTATACCTTTTCAAGCCCTTAATCTTCCCAAGATTCAAAGTCGCTCCCTAGCAATTCTTAGCTCCTTTTCTTATGTTCCAATCCGCTCCAAGCACTCCTTAGAAGCCTATGAAGAACTCATCTTCAAGTCCCAACTTCAAAGTTGAAGAACCCCTCAAGTTTCCGCCTTGCGACTAATACGAAAACTACCTTTTTCCGGGATTTTTCTATTGAGATATCCTTACAATGCACTCATGAACCTTGGGTTAAAGTCTTGTGGCTAACGAACCACAAACGAAAAATTTCTTCTCTCAAAAGCCCCTTTGGCCGAGAGCTCCTAAGAACAAGAACAAATGTTCTTCAATTTTTTTCTAAGTGTGGAAGTCTTGCTACTAGTAGTAGTAGTAGTAGTATAAATAAATAAATCAAAGGCTAGGATAAAACCAAATGGAAGGCTAGGATGTGGTCAATATTATCAAGCTCTTTTGACTTGGACTTAGTCAATAAAATCAAGCCAAAGTCTAGCAAGACTTGCTCATCTACACAATGGTCAAATGACCCTTTAGCCCTTGCAAAAAATTCGACTAAGCCATGTGGGGGGGTGCCACGTGTCTCCCTCCCATTCGTCCATAAAAATTCTGCAACCCTCGTGGGTCCCACAAAATGTAAAATTCCTCGGGTGGGCCCCACACGACCAAATCCGTAAAATTAAATTTCCAAAATGATAATAAGCTCCATACTCTTCAATTAATGCATTTTTGAGAATCTAATTCTCACCAACGAACATTTTTCCTTTCCGACGTTCGGAAAATTTTCCGTCGGAAAAACAATTCTTCCTTTCGTACCCTTTTCAAGTCTTATGTTCCTTACGTACATTCTCTTAAACATGTCCTGGACTTACGGGGTGTAACATTCTTCCCCCCTTAGAAACATTCGTCCTTGAATGTTCTTTCGGAGTCCAATCTAATTAAGGCGCGACATAGTCTCCTTTTACTACACCCTTCTTACAACATATGCCACCCATGGCCACATAACAATACTTATACTAAAATGTCAATCTTGGCACTCACGAAGCAAACTAGCCCATACTCATAATGACCACAAAGTCTGTCGTAATCATCTCTACTAGGTCTACTAGGGTCTGACGACTGTATCATCACCGGGAAATCTCATATACCCGCTCAGCTACCACCCCAAACACTCACGGGTGTAGTTACCTCGAAATGTCCTTATGGATTCAGGCTCTATTCCTTTACACTTGGTTGTTATCTTTCTTACTGGCCGTACTCTTTCCGTACTTCCAACTCATACTAGCATACATACATAACTTCCATAACGATTCTGGCCTCTAATCTTTGGAGTCACTCTATAAAACAATATAAGGCCATTTCCGGCTTTCATGACCTGGTTCCGGTGGAACGTGTCCACCAACCCGTAAAACAATTAACTAGACTTGGGCCTTGCACCCTCGTGACCCTGTCACGTAGCGGAACTACTACCAACTGATCCCACTCTATTTCAGGCTATGGGGCGACCCGCAATAGGTCCTCACCCCGCCCCACCGTCGCACTTAACTCTTATCCTTGGTCTGACCTAAAATCTTATGGCCCGAGAGAGCCTTATATATCTAAGGTCTCGGCAGTTATCAATATTCTTAGGCTCGCAATTTCCATGCTCCAAGCCTACCTTACCAGTCCCCCAGTAATGGGTACAAAAACTTCTCATAATACCATAACCATGTTGTCTCGATCACAACAACCATTACTTACTCTATACGAACCTTATCCGTACAATTCTCTTAGGCCTACCACGTAGCTTAATATATTAACATGGTATTCCATTAAGTTTCTTAACATGGCTCCTTAAGGGTTCACTACCCTATCGGACAACTCATCCCTTCCCAATTATCTCAAAATAAAACATAAGACCTTGGTGAGAATTCATTAACTGTTCCATACCTTCCCGGTATCAAGTTAGTTTTTACCAATTCTTGGTAATCTAAATCATTCTAGGCAACACGCGTCTGACCCTCATACATAACTCCGTATAGATGTATGTCACAATACCAACTATACTATAATCATTACCAACCTGGATACGCAATCCACATAGTCCTTCCTGGGTCACTGCTGCCTTTCTCGTAGCTGCAATCAACGTAACTCGTTAGGGAGAGACGACCCTAACAACACAGCTCTATCGCACGATCTCAGAGTGAGAAGAATGGAAACTAATCCTAAATGTCCTGCAGCCTCCTGATTATAGATGTGGTGCACAACACACCGATAATCAAGACTCTACTTAGACACGGTCTGTAGACACTTTCCGAGGACTAACTGCTCTGATACCACTTTTGTCACGACCCGACCCCGGGCTACGACTGGTGCCCTACCTGAGCACCCTTCTAAACATACAACACCAAAACAACTGCGGAAAATAAGTAACACACACACATTTTTTTTTTCTAAAACCAAGGCAAAGCCGATAAGGCTGCCATAATATAAATAACCCAAAAAGGGCTTACACTATCCAAAAATGTAATTACAACTTTAACTTATCCAAATTTACGTGAATACAGACCTCTAAGATTTGAACACATACTATGATGGGACAAGGCCCCGCCGTACCCCTGAATATACATAGCCATGACAACTCCGGAACATTGGAGCCATCTCAAAATGCTGAACCAGGATCCTAAGCTCGCGGATCCACAACCGTGTACCTAAACCTGCGGACATGAACGCAGCCCCCCGAAGAAGTCGCATAACAAAAATCGAATATGGAACAAAATAAAAGTACAAGAAACATATCATAACTGCAAAAGAATGACAGGGCAGTATAAAAAGTACATACAGATCTGCGTGTCATTACCACTTGAACTTAATTGCACATCATTATCTTTTCCATTCCATTAAGAGTTATAGCCATATCTTACGTACATACTTAGGAGAAGTCATTAAGTTCATTACCATGTAACTTACTTATCTTTCATAACATAATCCGGCCCTTTATGGAGGGACACATATACTACCCTGTCCAATCTGGGACGCGATCAAGTCACACAAATATCAAAGCGTGTCCGTGGAATACCCCCATCACTGCCGACAGCTATAAGTGTAAAATATAACCATGTGACGCGCCCGTGGCATCCCACCTCACCGTGCGCATACATACACAATACATATATATATCTCGCCGTGGAATCCCACCTCACCGCCGATGCTATAAGTGTAACATATAACCATGTGACGCGCGTGGCATCCCACCATCGCTTCGGCGTACACACACAATACATATATATATCTCCCGCCGTGGAATCCCACTCACTGACTATAAGTGTAACATATAACCATGACGCGCTCGTGGCATCCACCTCACCGCGTACATACACAACATATATATATATATATATATATATATATATATATATATATATATATATATATATATATAACGCGCGCATGCCTCTAATCCTCATCGTATAAGCATGGCCATAACGTGCCCTCGGCATCCTCATCGTAGTGCAGTCTTCGTACGAGCTAGCCCATGGAGTAATAATATAACATGCCCCCGGAATCCCTCATCGTGGGTACATGTCTTCATGGGGAGCTAGCCCATGGAGTAAAATATAACATGGTCGCATGCCCCGGAATCCCACATCGTATAAGCATGGCCATGGAGTAATAAAACGCGCGGGCATCTAACCCGCATCCTGGCTGCATGCCCCGACATCCCTCATCGTATAAGCATGGCCAAGATCAATCACAACGGAAGCATACCCGTGGAATCCCCGTCCACCGCCAGACGTCCAATAAAATGTCCGGGCATCTAACCCGCATCCTGGTCACATGCCCCGGAATCCCACATCGTATAAGCATGTCCAAGGGTCAATCATAATGGAAGAATACCCGTGGAATCCCACATCACTGTCGGTACGTCCAAGTAAACTTACAACAAGACAGTCGGCCCTCCAACTGAGAGACACGACAACGTAGACATATAATACTTGCACTCAAGCTATCACAAGAAAACCTAGGCAAGTTCATAAAACCTTTAGACTTCCATTTTTATAGACTCATGACACTTTCGTTTCACACATAAAAATCTGGGAATTTAACCCCAAGTACTACGTGCTTACATTCTTTTCAAAAGATTCCTTTTCATATAAAACCCCAAGATACTAACACCCGTAGTATCAAGGCTTGTGTACATTTCACATAAGTCACTATACTTTAGAAATCCATTTCTCGGCTTCTAAATCAAGTGACCCTTACCTTAAAGCTTTAAGCAAGTGATACCTTTAAATCAAACTGCCCTTCCTTAATTCAAGTTATTCCTTTGATTACTTTATTAGAGAAAAACCATTCTCTTAACCTTCCATAAAGCCGTTATAACGAACTTCCCATAAAGCCGTTATAACCCTTTATGGTTTTAGACAAACTCATTCCTTTTATAACCAAGAGACTTATACTTTTTAAATCAATTCTCTTAACTTTCAAAATACCATTAGTCTCTTAACCTTTAGAAATCAAGTGACTCCTTTTATTATAAAACCTTAGGCAATTGATGCCTTAAAATCAAGTTGCCTTTTTATTAAAATCAAGTCATTTATCTTTCCATAAAGCAAATATAACCAACTCCCCATAAAGTCGTTACATTCGCTTTATACCTTAGCCATATACAATTTTCTATCCAAGGGACTTATACGTTTAAAACGGAACAAGTATCACATACTTTAAAACTCTTCAAGTCCCTTAACTTTAATAAAACATTAGACATCCTTAATACTTTCAAAGAAGTGAGTTAATCTCCTAACTCACCCGACTTGGCTATTCATAAAACTAGTAAAGGATATCAAGGTCTTGTACGTCTACCGTACTATATACGTACAACTAGTCATGCTCAAAAGATTGGAAAAGTTCTACATAGTGTAAATCACACAACTACCTCTTGACTTCTAAGAGTAGAAGGAAACATGAAATGATACCACAGGTATATTCCATACATAGAATCATGCCAAAGGAAGGAAGAGGTTCACATACCTCGCGACGATTATCGACAAGATAGCAAAAATGCTCCAAAGTACTTCAACCTAAAATGGCCATAATACGTCCATTAACCTCTAGCTTCGAACGTAGAATATTCCAAGTGCAAAGTCAGTAAATTCTACGGAAAATCGGACATCACTTCCTTTGTTTCTACATACTTTGCCACCTTTTTCAAGGCCGAATACAATAACCAAACACGCCACATTTAAGGCTCAATACAACAACCAATCAAAGGGGATTACACGCCTTACAATACGTGTAAAATTTCGCCCCACAATTGACATTAAACTAATACAAACTATTAGGCCAAATCCGGCAATCTAGGATACAACAATACCAATTCTTATCCAATTTCCTTTTCAATCCAAGTTGTTAGCATATCATGATATCAAGTCGCAATTGATTATAACTACTATAATCTTTAAGTAAGTAACATGCGACTATTCTAACTACGACCAACTTGTAATCCAACTTCAAATGGCTAATATGTCAATTCGGATTTTAGGCTACAACAATCCATAACACTTATAAATTTTCAACACATATACCTCATGCTTGCTAAAATCCAAAGCTACAACAATAAGAAAGCTTTAATTGCTAAAACGACAAGATTTATACCTTTTCAAGCCCTTAATCTTCCCAAGATTCAAAGTCGCTCCCTAGCAATTCTTAGCTCCTTTTCTTATGTTCCAATCCGCTCCAAGCACTCCTTAGAAGCCTATGAAGAACTCATCTTCAAGTCCCAACTTCAAAGTTGAAGAACCCCTCAAGTTTCCGCCTTGCGACTAATACGAAAACTACCTTTTTCCGGGATTTTTCTATTGAGATATCCTTACAATGCACTCATGAACCTTGGGTTAAAGTCTTGTGGCTAACGAACCACAAACGAAAAATTTCTTCTCTCAAAAGCCCCTTTGGCCGAGAGCTCCTAAGAACAAGAACAAATGTTCTTCAATTTTTTTTCTAAGTGTGGAAGTGTCACGACCCGAACCCGGGCCCGTGACTGGTGCCTTACCCCGGGCACCCTAGTGATACAACATCAGAGAAAATCAGCGGAAATAAAAACATGAACATGAATTAAGAGACATGATAAATAAACAAAGCAACCAAAAGCAGTTGCCTTCGATATATACATAAATACCGACGAGTTATCCTTTTTACAAACCCCGCCACAAAGGCATGCACTCTAAGATTTTTACAATTATGACTATGACGGGGCCCCGCCATACCCCTGAATGTACAAGCATCTACAGACTCAGGGTAACATACCAAAAGATAAGCCTCCGAAGAATGGGGCTTCCCGACACGCTGAACTGTGATCCTATGAGCGAGGATCCATAACCGATGTACTTCTACCTGCGGCATGAACGCAGCCCCGGGGAGGTCGATAACAGTACCAAGTATGTGAAATCAGAAACATCGTAAATGAAATCATAATAGTCTATATAAAGCAGGAGACATGTATGATAACCAAACTACAGTTCACAACATAAAAGCAGTCATGTCAAGTCAGGGACTCACGCCCTCAAGTCATCCCTCATGCCCGTGGAACTCCTTCCTCACTGCCGGCAGTCTAGGTATAAATCGTGTGGAATATGTGTCCCGGCCCATCCCGTGGGACTCGGTAAAGAATCATGTGGAATACGTGTCCCGGCCCATCTCGTGGGACTCGGTAGAGAATCATGTGGAATACGTGTCCCGGCCCATCCCATGGGACTCGGTAGAGAATCATGTGGAATACGTGTCCCGGCCCATCTCGTGGGACTCGGTGAATAATCAGATGGAATACGTGTCCCGGCCCATCTCGTGGGACTCGGTGAAGAATCGTTCATAACAAATCAGCCGGCCCTCCATCGAGAGACGCGGTGGTATAGAAAGCGATGATTTGCACAACAAGGCTATCAAACACAAACATAGGAAAGTTACACACAACTCAAGTTTATTTTAGGCCAAAGTCCAGGTTCTGACCCCAAAGTATTACGTACGTTAAATTCTTTTAAAAAGATCCATTTCTTTTATAAAGGTCACCCGATACCCGTAGTATTAAAATAGAGTGACTCACATTTTTTAGGTAAACCAAAACACTTTCCTTTTTAACATCAAGTAACAACATTCTTTTCTAAAAGTTCAAGTTTGCCTAATTTCAAATACTTAAGTCTCTTATTTTAGAAAGGTTTCATAGTACATAAACTTAATCACTTAAGAATATAATCCTCTTTTAAACAATTTGAGAAACATATGTCTTATATGTGAGTAGGTTTTTCTTGTTCATAATCAATCTTATTAAAGCAGCCATGATCTAGGAAATGTAATATCATTTTGTCTCATCTTAGCTTCTATGCAGATGGAGGTTTCTACTGGTTTTAATAATACTTAATTAGTCAAAACATTTCCTTTTATTAACGCTGCAGTGGTTTGTCGATACTCATTCTGATTTCCAAAATCAGTAAAACATTATTCCTTTTCAAAACCAAGTATTACTCTTCCTTCAAAAAGGTTTCTTAATTCTTTTGAAATACTTCAAGATTCTTATCATCACACATCAAATCAGTTATCTTTTTAAAAACCGCAAAGCCTTTCTTACTTACATAAAACTGTTATAACCAACTTCCCATAAAGTCGTTATAACACTTTATGTTTTAAACCAATCAAATACTTTTAACACATGTACGTCTACCGTACTACATAGTTATACACATATCATGCTAGAAAAGATAGGAAGAGGTTCACATACCTCGCGACGATTATCGACTAATAGCAAAACGCTCCAAGTACCTCAAACCGTCGGCTACCCTTAAGCCAAGCAGATCACGCCACACGTAGTGCTTCAACCTATAGAGGCCACAAGGCGCCTATTAACATCTAGATCTCAACGTAGAATATTCTACAGAAATTTCGGAAGACTTCCCCGCAAATCACAGAAATCTCCTCCTTCTATCGAGGCCCGCTAACGGGCCAACAACTCCCTGTAGGGGTTGTACGCCTAAACCGGACGTGTACAATTCTACTTCACAGTAAAGCTACACAAGTCTACTGTAATACAGTCCTATGTAATTACAGTTCAGTTCTCTTCTTTAAATTCAGGCTTAAGTCAAAAGACATTTCCGCACAATTATGTTATTCTATATAGAGTATACTTCAACTATATAATCCTAAAACATGTAATTTCCAATTACAATAGAAGTTCAAGAGTGTTTACCTCAATAAGCCCAAAATTATCCAAGTTTATATGTCGATCCTGAGCAAGGTTTAGCTCCTACTTCGTGCGCTCCAACCCGCTCCAAACAACCCTTAGAAGTTCTACGCAACTTCTACTTAACACTTCAACCGACTATGAAGGTTTTCCTTAGGGTTTCGTTTTTGTGACTGAGGGAAAGTATAATAGTATTTTCTGGGCTTTTGTATAAGTGTAACCTTGGGAATACTACAAGGTATTTGGGCCAAGGTATTTGGGCATTATAACAATACTTGGATAGTATTTCTATACCACAAAAGGGGGGTATTTATACGATACAACAAGGCTATGGGTGGGTACCCAACTGCTAGACACCACAAAGGAGTGGGAGGCTCTCGGCCAAGGGCTCTCAAAGGGGGAGGGGGTGTGGTGGACGAAATCTCTCACTAAGAGGGGAGGGAGGAATTTAACACTTAGAACAATTTTGGATGAAGAAGTTCATCAACATAGAGGGGTATTTATGTTATACCCCGTATTTCCAGAGTATGTACGTAAGGACGTACGTAGAAAATTTTTGAAGTGTAAAGTGGCTTGGCCGAATTTATTTTGTTCACAACACCCGTTTAGAGTCGTTTTTCGACGAAACGCTTTCACACTTTCGTAGGGAATTTCCGCTATGTCATTTTTAATTTTTATGATTTTTCCGAGAGACGAACATTTTGGACCAACGAGGGCGACACTTGTCACCCTCTCATTGATGGAGCGGCGGTTGGCTTGGACGATTTGGTGACAATTTTGTCAAGTAGTAGGTAGGATATTTTGTGTGTTAGTTGGTTAGGTGCACTTGGCAAGATCTTGGCCCTACACTTGCTATGCACTTGGCATGATTCGCCATTGGTTGGCCTTTGCTAGACCTATAAATACCCCTTGGAAGACTTCTTCATCCATTCCAAATATTTCCTAAGTGTTAAAAATCCTCCTCCCTTTGTGTGGTGTTTTCGCCCAACCCCTCTCCCCTTTGAGTTGGCACTTTGGCCGAGAGCCCTCCCCACCCTCGCCGAGAGTACCCCTAGTGGGGTAGGCCGAGGTATACACCCCCTTGTGGTGTTGTCTCGTATATACCCCCTCTTGGTAGAAATACTCTCAAAAGTATTGTTATAATGCCCAAATTACCTTAGCCGTATACCTTGTTGTATTCTAAGGTCATACCTTACAAAAGCCCGCTTATACTATTATACTTCCCGTCACCACCAAACCGAAACCCTAGGGAAAATCTCCATGGTTAGTTGGAGTAGTATGTAGAAGTTGGTTAGAACTTCTAAGGGTAGTTTGGAGCGGGTTGGAGCGCACGGAGTCGAGCTAAACGATTGCCCAGATCGACTTTATACTCGGATAATTATGGGCTTATCGAGGTAAATATCTTGTCCTCTCTATTGTAATTGGAAATTACATGATTGTTAGACCATATAGTTGAAGTATACTATATATATAGAATCAACGTTGTTGTCGGCAATGTCTTTGGACTTAAGCCCAATAATAAGAAATCTTTTCGAAAGAAGAGTAATCGAATCGTTTTTACATAGGATCAGACATGAGACTTGTGTAGCTTTTCCGTGAGGTAGAATTGTGCACGTCCGTTAGATGAATAACCTCGGTTGGCTTGATAGCCACCCGATAGAGGAGATTTACGCCATGTGAGCGTGCGAATTTTCTGTAAGATGTTCTACGGCGGATATAAATGTTAATAAGCGCTTGTGGCCTTATAGTCAAGTACTACGTATGGCGCGATCTTCTCGCAAGGAGTAGCCGACGGTTGAAGTACTTGAGCGTTTTGCTATTAGTCGATACTGCCGCGAGGTATGTGAACCTCTTCCTATCTCTTCTAGCATGATACGTGTGTAACTATGTAGTACTAGAGACGCATACGTGTTAAATGTATTTGATTGGTCTAAAACATAAAGTGTTATAACGGCTTTATGGGAAGTTGGTTATAACAGCTTTATGTTGGTACGAAAATACTTGTGGTCTTTAAAAGGTAACTGATTTGAACTATAACTGGCTTGTTATGTGTTAATAAAGAACTTGAAGTATTTCAAAAGATTTTTGAATCATTTTGAAAGAAGTAATACTTGGTTTTTGAAAACTTAAGAGTTATACTAGCTTTACGGGAAGTTAGTGTAACGCTTAAGAATGTTTTCTTGATTTCGAAATCGAATGTGTATCGACAAACCATCGCAAATAGCAATAAAAGGAAATGTTTTGACTAATTAAGTATTATTAAAACCAAGAGAAACTTCCATCCGCATAAGCTAAGATGACAAAATGATATTTCCTAGATCACTACCATTAATAAGATTGTTATAAACAAGGATATCCTACTCACATATAAGGCTTATGTTTCTCGATTGTTTAAAAGAGAATTATATTCTTAAATGAATAAGACTATGAACTACTAAACCTTTCTAAAATAAGAAACGTGAACATTTGAAATTGGGCAAACTTGGACGCTTGGAAAATAATGTTGTTACTTGATTTTACAAAGGTAAATGTTTTGGTTTAATTAAAAACAAATACTCTATTTTATACTACTGTATTGTGTGACTTATGTGAAAGCAACTGATCTTTTAAAAGATTTAATGTATGAAGTACTAGGGATAGATACCCGAACTTGTTAGCATAAAGTACCTCGTGTGAATAACTTGATTGTGTTGGTTTGAGATAGCCTTGTAAATACTTTCTTGTTGATGTGATAAGTAAACACGTTAGGATGCTACTTGTGTTAGTATCTTGTGTGATCGTGATGTAAAGGGGTCATTCTTGTTGTGCTTACGTTGTTAAACGTTAAGCGTTGTAATCGTTATTGTATCACATACCCCTTCGACTTATTATACCGAGGGCTTGCCACCTTGATGCGGTCTATACGGCCTATGCGGTCCTTGTGACTACGCGAGCGCAGAGCTCCGTGGATTGATCATTCCGGTGTTTAGCCTGACGGGGATTCCTATGCGCGTCCGCTGAGACTATGCGGTCTTTTGAGACTACGCGGGTCGGGAGCCTCAGCGGATACCGGGTTAAGTCGCCTCGACGCGGTATACCTCAGCGTCCAGGACCATGATTCGAGGGATACCTCACGCGGTCCGTGTGTGACCTATGCGGAGTCGCGAGTTCCAGAATAGACGCGCCGGTGATATCCGCGCGAGTGGCCGCCTTCGATCATGTGGTGCGGTCTAGAAAGACCTTGTGATACGCTTTATGGCATTTGTGGTACTGGGGTCTTAGTAGTCGGCTATGCCTTCGCATTTACCCCGCACGGTTTTATTGTGATGACTTTGAGGCGTGAGTCCACGACTTGACATCGCTATCGTGAATCGTAGTTTGGTTATCATACATGTCTCCTGCTTTATAGACTACTATGATTTCATTTTCGATTTTCGTTTCACATACTTGGTACCGTTGTATCGACCTCCTTCGGGGCCGCTCATGCCGCAGAAAAGGTACACCGCCGTTGATCCTCGCCTTAGGGTCATGATCAACGTTGGGAAAGCTCCGCTTCTCCGAGGCTTATCAGCCGTATAGTCCCCGCCGTTGTAGGTATTTACATTCGTGGTATGGCGGGCCCCGCCCCGCCATCATTGTCGTATCATTTCTTAGAGGTCTGTAGTACTGTTGTGGGCAGGGTTTGTAAAAAGGATTAAACTGTTCATGTTGAAAAGGTTGTTATTTATATATATGTCGAAAGGCAAGTTTTTCTCAGATTATTGTTTCATATTTCATAATATGTCTCAGATCGCTTTATGTTCCCGACACTGATGTTGTATCACTAGGGTGCCCGGTAAGGCACTACCACGCCCTGAACAGTCGTGACAAAAGTGGTATCAGAGCGCTTAATCCTGAAAGTGTCTACACCGTATCCGGAGTCTTGATTATCGGTGTTGTGCACCACACCAATAATCGTGAGGCTATGGATATTTAGGATTGGTTTCTAATTCTTCTCACTCGAGATCGCGCCTTAGAGGCGTGTTGTAAGTCGACCCTCCGACGTATTTCTTCCTTACCGCTATGCCTCCGCGCAGGCAACCCGCCCAGAGGGCAAGCGCAGGCGGAGCCGCGAGTAGAGTTCAGAGGGTGGCGAGGCACAGCCCAATCATTACCTAGGGTAGTGCTTCTTTCGGGAGTTCTGCGACGCCACTAGCCCCAAGCAGAGTTTAGTCACGCGGCAAAGGCTCATCGCGCCATGATATTTGAACCTTCACCCCACGATCGAACAGAATATAGATCGCCAAGAGACAACCTCATTAGCTATGGATTTGGCTACCGAGAGTATACCGACGCATCGCGAGTCTTGAGGACTATCTAAAAGAGGTTGTGCAAGAGTAATTCTTCGATTGGGCTTGAGCATGGCCTGTATGCGCTTATGCGCAGCAGCCGAGAAACGTAGATCGACGCGTTAACAGCGACAGCAGGCGCCGAGCAAGGTCCTTTGGTAACTTTCGAGGCGAGTCACCTCACCGCCAGATTAGATATGCACCTCCGCCGCAGCAGTGGTCTTCCACGGATTTCGACGTTCGTGTGCAGAGTTGGTCAACTCCGTGGCTTCCGGTCATACATGCACGCCATCCCGGAATGTCGCTTTTAGTCGGGTACTTGTTGTACCTACGACCGCCGTGGTCCGATGTCGATAGAATGTCCTTGCAGGAGGACTTAGCCTTCAGATCGCGGGTAGTTCGTCATCTTCCTTAGCTATGCGCCCTACGGGGCAGGTTTGATTTGAACGACTAAGGGGAGTGAAGCAGTAGATATAGATATATCTCTAACCCTCTAGAGTTTTGTTTATGTGATAAGGTGAGTATACCTTAAGTGCTATGTTCTGATAGCAGTGTGTTAGTTGTGATTAGATCATGGTTGTTAACCGAGTAAGATTTTGGGGGATAGTGAAGGTGTGAGCCTTAGAGTTCTACGCGCAGAGACCTTAGAGGTAAGCGCCATCTCGAGTAAAGGTGTAGTGTTATGTTTGATCCTTATCGGAGTGCTTAGTGCACGTGAGATATATCGTGTGATAAGTCCCCGAGTAGTGTGGAATGAAAGGGGTAGTTGAGCTAAGAAGACCGCTAGGTTTTCGTAACGTGATTAGAAAAGTTATTCCGGACCGGGGAGCAAGTGTTTTACGCGAGAGTGGGTCGGGTTGAGGCCATGCCGCGTGTCAACCCGCGCTCGCTTGTCAGCGGGTCAGGCGGTGGTCCCGCCGTGGGGTCACGAGGGTGTTAGGCCCAAGTTTAGTTAACCAACAGACGAGTTCGTGGATGCGTCGACCGGTCGGGCCGACGGGGCAGCCCGTCGTGTTTTTCGGTCGACCATGTACTCGCAGTTGTTGTTATATCGTAAAGGTTGTAAGGTCGCACGGTGCCTACCTTCACCTTATGTCGAAATGGAGCCCGTGTTACGGCTGTTTTTGTTTCGGAAGCTTTGCCAAGCATGTGTTAAGAACTCAGCGAGTCTCGACCGCATTCGCCTCGCCGCTGGTTGAATTTCGCGGTAGTTGGAGATTGTTGTCTCTGTGGGAGGAGTGTTTAAGCTACCATTTCAGGTGTTCGGATGTCGCCTTATAAAGCCTTGTAGGGCGGATGTGTAAGTTCCGGTCGAGTGGTTCGATGTTGGCAAGGTTCGCATTGTTCGTGCTTGTTCCAAAGCAGACCGTGGATAGTGAGAAGCTTGTCTAGAAGAAGTTCTGCACCGTAGAAATCGTGGAAAAATCGGCGACGACGCTTAGAGTTCGTGCCGACGGCCGGTCTTCTTGAAAGTACCACCCCTGATTGGGTGTGACGAGCTTTGGAAAACAGAGGAAACTTAGCCCGGTTGTTTTGGGCCTTTTAAGTTCATGTGAAGAATAGGCCGATTGCCTATATGTTAGCTTTGCCGTCCGACTTGGGAGGCGACGTCCGGTCTTTCGTATTGTTATGTTTGGAAAGTATCGGAGATCCATCCAGTGTTCCCGCTAATGATGACCACGTTAGAGATAGTAACCTCGAGTTTTGGAACCGCGATTTAAATGTGGTAAGAGTTCGAGTGTACGCCACTCGTGGATCGCGTAGTCCGGCACCATTTGTTGGGTCGCCGAGTGAACCTCGCGCAAAGTGACAAAAGTGGTATCATTTCTTTTGTAAAGAGAGGCGCGAATGAAGTATATTTTAGACCCGGAGAGAGGTGTTTGTGGTGATGTTAGAGGTGTTTCCTCGTGGACTTGGAGGTAAGTGTTTTGGCGCAAGTTGGTTCCGGCTACGCGCGTGGATTGTTTTCGTATGTATAGCAAAGAGGACTATACCGCGCGCGCTTGTTTGAGATTTAGAAGGAACATTCGACGAATGTTTCTAAGCGAGGAGAATGTTATACCCGTATTTCAGAGTATGTACGTAAGGACGACGAGAAAATTTTTGAAGTGTAAAGTGGCTTGGCCGAATTTATTTTGTTCACAACACCGCTTAGAGTCGTTTCGACTAAACGTTTTCACAACTTTCGTAGGGAATTTCCGCTATGTCATTTCGAATTTTTGCGGATTTTTCCGAGAGACGAAACATATTGGACCAACGAGAGGGCGACACTTGTCACCCTCTCAATGATGGAGCGGGCGGTTGGCTTGGACGATTTGGTGACAATTTTGTCAAGTAGTAGGTAGGATATTTTGTGTGTTAGTTGGTTAGGTGCACTTGGCAAGATCTCGCCCTACACTTGCTATGCACTTGGCATGATCTTGGCCATTGGTTGGCCTTTGCTAGACCTATAAATACCCCTCGGAAGACTTCTTCATCCATTCCAAATATTTCCTAAGTGTTAAAAATCCTCCTCCCTTTGTGTGGTGTTTTCGCCCAACCCTCTCCCCCTTTGAGTTGGCACTTTGGCCGAGAGCCCTCCCCACCCTCGCCGAGAGTACCCCCAGTGGGTAGCCGAGGGGTATACACCCCCCTTGTGGTGTTGGCTCGTATATACCCCCCCCTCTTGGTAGAACTACTCTCAAAAGTATTGTTATAATGCCCAAAGTACCTTAGCCGTATACCTTGTTGTATTCTAAGGTCATACCTACAAAGCCCGCTTATACTATTATACTTCCCACAATACCAAACCGAAACCCTAGGGAAAATCTCCATGGTTAGTTGGAGTAGTATGTAGAAGTTGGTTAGAACTTCTAAGGGTAGTTTGGAGCGGTCGAGCGCACGAGTCGAGCTAAACGATTGCCCAGATCGACTTTATACTGATAATTACGGGCTTATCGAGGTAAATATCTTGTCCTCTATTGTAATTGGAAATTACATGATTGTTAAACCATATAGTTGAAGTATACTATATATATAGAATCGAACGTTGTTGTCGCAATGTCTTTGGACTTAAGCTCAATAATAAGAAATCTTTTCAAAGAAGAGTATCGAATCGTTTTTACATAGGATCAGACATGAGACTTGTGTAGCTTTTCGTGAGGTAGAATTGTGCACGCCCGTTAGATGTATGAACCCCCTCGGTTGGCTTCGATAGCCACCGATAGAGGAGGAGATTTACGCTGTCATGGGGGAGGTGCCAATTTTCTGTAAGATGTTCTACGGGATATAAATGTTAATGCGCCTGTGGCCTTATAGGTTGAAGTACTACGATGGCGCGATCTTCCGCTAAGGAGTAGCCGACGGTTTCAAGTACTTGAGCGTTTTGCTATTAGTCGATACTCGCGGCAGGTATGTGAACCTCTTCCTATCTCTTCTAGCATGATATGTGTGTAACTATGTAGTACGGTGACGCATACGTGTTAAATGTATTTGATTGTCTAAAACATAAAGTGTTATAACGCTTTATGGGAAGTTGGTTATAATACTTTATGTTGGTACGAAAATACTGTGGTCTTTAAAAGGTAAATCGATTTGAACTATAATCGCTTGTTATGTGTTAATAAAGAACTTGAAGTATTTCAAAAGATTTTTGAATCATTTTGAAAGAAGAAGTAATACTTGGTTTTTGAAAACTTAAGAGTTATACTAGCTTTACGGGAAGTTAGGTGTAACGCTTAAGAATGTTTTACCGATTTCGAAATCGAACGTATATCGACAAACCATCTGCGGCGTTAATAAAAGGAAATGTTTTGACTAATTAAGTATTATTAAAACCAAGAGAAACTTCCATCCGCATGAAGCTAAGATGAGACAAATGATATTTCCTAGATCACTACCGTAATAAGATTGTTATAAACAAGGATATCCTACTCACATATAAGGCTTATGTTTCTTAGATTGTTTAAAAGAGAATTATATTCTTAAATGAATAAGACTATGAACTACGTAAACCTTTCTAAAATAAGAAACGTGAACATTTGAAATTGGGCAAACTGGACGCTTGGAAAATAATGTTGTTACTTGATTTTACAAAGGTAAATGTTTTAGTTTAATTAAAAAGACAATACTCTATTTTATACTACGTATCAGTGTGACTTATGTGAAAGCAACTGATCTTTAAAAAGATTTAATGTATGAAGTACTCTAGGGATAGATACCCGAACTTGTTAGCATAAAGTACCTTGTGTGAATAACTTGATTGTGTTGGTTTGAGATAGCCTTGTAAATACTTTCTTGTTGATGTGATAAGTAAACATGTTAGGATGCTACTTGTGTTAGTATCTTGTGTGATCGTGATGTAAGGGGGTCATTCTTGTTGTGCTTACGTTGTTAAACGTTAAGCCCGCTGTACTGTTATTGTATCACATACCCCTTTGACTTATTATACCGAGGGCTTGCCACCCTTGATGCGGGTCTATACGGCCTGTGCGGTCCTTGTGACTACGCGAGCGCAGTAGCTCCGTGATTGATCATTCCGTGTTTAGCCCGACGCGGGATTCCCTATGCGTCCGCTGAGACTATGCGGTCTTTTGAGACTACGCGGGTTGCGGGAGCCTAGGCGGATACCGGGTTGCCGCTCGACGCGGTATACCTCAAAGGATGCAGGACCATGATTCGAGGATACCTCATGCGGGTCCGCGTGTGACCTACGCGAGTCGCGAGAGTTCCGTGAATAGACGCGGCCAAAGGATATCACGCGAGTGGCGGCCTTCGATCATGTGGTGCGGTCTAGAAAGACCTTGTGATACGCTTTATGGCATTTGTGGTAATCGGGGTCTTAGTAGTCGGCTATGCCTTCGCACTTACCCCGCACGGTTTTATTGTGATGACTTTGGCGCGTGAGTCCTCGACTTGACACGACCGCTATCAGGAACTGTAGTTTGGTTATCATACGTCTCCTGCTTTTATAGACTACTATGATTTCATTTTCGCATTTTCGCCACATACTTGGTACTGTTGTCACCGACCTTCGGGCCGCTCACGCCGCAGAAAAGGTACACCCGTTGATCCTCGCCTTAGGGTCACAGTCATTGGGAAAGCCCGCTTTCTCGAGGCTTATCATGTATAGTCCCCTCGTTGTAGGTATTTACATTCGCGGTACGGCGGCCCCGTCCGCCATTGTTGTCGTATCATTTCTTAGAGGTCCGTAGTAATCACAAGCGTGGTTTGTAAAAGGATTAAACTGTTCATGTTGAAAAGGTTGTTATTTATATATATGCCGAAAGGCAAGTTTTTCTCAGATTATTGTTTCATATTTCATAATATGTCTTGTATCGTTTTATGTTCCGCTGATTACTCTGATGTTGTATCACTAGGGTGCCCGGGGTAAGGCACCAGTCACGGGCCCCGGAACGGGTCGTGACAATTTATAGGTCAAGCAATGGCCAACCAATGGCCAAGATTAATCCATGTGTTAGGCAAGTGTAAGGCCAAGATCAAGCCAAGTACACCTTATCCATCTACCACCAAAATATCCTACCAACTACTTGACAAAACAAGCCACAATTCTCGTCCACTTTGCCGCCAACCTCTTCCAATGCGAGGTGACACATGTCACCCTCCCGCTGGTCCAAAATGTTTCGTCTCTAAAAATCCGCAAAATTATAAATGACATAGCCTAATTTTCCCTTCGCAGTTTAGTAAAACGCTTTAAAAACGATTCTTTTCGCACTTGTGCCCAAATTTTCAACCTAGCCAAACCTTAAGGCTTAAATTTATATACGCACGCCTCACGCATATACTGCAATACGGTATAACATTCTCCTCCTTAGAAACATTCGTCCGAATGTTCCTTCTCAAGACGGATAACGATAAAGTTCCTCCAAAGAAGTTGTCAACGCCACACCGCCACGAAATAACACATGCTACAAGCAAATACTTAAATCCGTGCCAACGAGGAACCACCTCGATGATGCAAAACAATACCAACTTCGCTCTTGGTCCAAGTGGACACTCCTTCGCATATTCATTTCTCAAAAATGATTACTCCCATCTTTCAAAGACAAGTTCACTTCCTTCCTTACTCGCCCTTCTTGAACACTCGAATTCTTCTTAGTACACGCACCACACTTCACCAACACTGTTTCCCAAGACTTTGGAGTCACCACCTCCAAACTTGGTCATCTTACTAGCCTCAATCTCCTTAAGGCCATTCCCGCCTTCACGATCCGCTCGTCGAACATCTCCACGAACTCATACGATGGTCATCTAAACTGGGCCTAGCACCTCGTGACCCTACCACCGGCGGGACCACCTGCAGCCGATCCCACCTCGAATAGCCGCGGTTGGCCCGCAACATGGCCCCAACCCGACCTACTTAACGCATCAAGCTCTTGTTTCCGATCCGAACAATCTTATTTATACAGTCGCGAAAGCTACCACTTCCATTTTACACTACCCAAGGAATCTTCCCACAATTACTCCACGAAACTTATACATTCTCGACAAGGATCACCCGCAAAATCTTGTACTCAAGACGGCCTTACATCTAAGGTCTCAACAGTAATATTCTAAGGTTCATCATTTTCACCCTGTGCTTACCCTTTTTCACTAACCGTGTTTTCTAACTCATAATCAACATAACGCTATCCGCATAGCACACAATAATAAGTGTCATCATATCATGCATACAAATCTCTGCAGGTTAAGGATATACCGATCTACCGCCCACTCTAATCATAGGCACGCTCACAGGCGCATAGTCAGAAGGCGATTAACTCACATCGACCCGTAGGCCGAGTCATTCTGCTCGCATCCTTCCTATTAGGACGTCACATATGGCCCTCGATCGCCGCAGAAAACAAGCACCGCAAAAAGACGACATTCCCGATGACGTCGCCACATTGTGCACACCGAGGAAAACTCGAACCCGATCGCTAGAACCCATGTATATCCAAGCAACTAAGCCTCGAGCTCGACCAGCCCCGAATACCCTCAACTTCCCGACGATCGTGGGGACCATTCTGCATCGCGGAGGTACATAACTAGTTCACTGCCGAGGCGCCCGCCTCGAAAGTTACCAAAGGACCGCTCGCCCTCTTCGCCGATCTCCGTCATTCCGCCGACCTCTCCGTGCCTCACATCCTCGGTCATGAGCCAGACGGGCAATGTCCCCTGAAGAGCTACACCCGCATAAGCCTTCGCTAAGTAATCATCCACCCTGACGTAGCGGTGTACTCGGCCCTCCATATCGCCATTACAACGGAACATACCGAGCTAATGAGTCGAACTCACATTGTACTTCTAACCGTCCGCCCGCCCCGCCTCAACGCTAAAAATTGTACCCGAGCCCTCTCATCCGCGGGCAAGAAATGTGCAAGAAAAGCCTTGAGAACTCGCCCCATACGGCCGAAGTGCATGCTCTTCCCGACAGCTCCCACGACCAAACTACCAATCGCAGATCACGCACTGATGCGAACTCAATACCACCGACTCGCTCGAGACTCGATCACTTCACGATCCAGAGTCGCTTGATAAACTCCCGGAGGTCATCTCGCCTCGATCCATAGAACATCGGGCGCTACAACTCGTAAAGTCACGTAGCCTCAAACCGCTCGCCGGGGTGAACTACGGGTGCTCGGGCCGGCTGCCGCATCCAAATTTATCTCATATCGGCCACGACTCGCCAGAATCGCCATCTCCTTGTACCCCATCTCATCGCTTCCAGCCGGACCGAGGCTCAGTATCAGAGTCTCAGCAGCCATTCGCGGCTCTAAACTCTGCCGGTCGGCGGCGCTAAACTCGCCGTCAAGCACAATCTCGTGTATCGACCGCTCGCGCCTCGTTCCTCAGATCCACTAGCAGCTCCCTCGGCTGCCTTGCCCGCCTGGGCCTGGGTTGCCTTACGCGGAGGCATAACTGGTAAAAACGAAATACGTCAGAGGGGTCCAACTAATCACGCAGCTCTAAGGCACGATCTCAGAATGAGAAGAAATGGAAACCAATCCTAAGTGTCCTGCAGCCTCCTGATTATAGATGTGGTGCACAACACATCGATAATCAAGACTCTACTAGACACGGTCTGTAGACACTTTCCGAGGACTAACTGCTCTGATACCACTTTTGACACGACCCGAACCCGGGCCCGTGACTGGTGCCTTACCCCGGGCACCCTAGTGATACAACATCAGAGAAAATCAGCGGAAATAAAAACATGAACATGAATTAAGAGACATGATAAATAAACAAAGCAACCAAAACATTGCTTTCAAGATATATACATAAATACCGACAGCTTATCCTTTTACAAACCCCGCCCACAACAATATGCACTTAAGATTTTTACAATGTATGACGGGACAGGCCCGCCATACCCTCAATGTACAAGCATCTGCACTCGTGGTAACATACCAAAAGATAAGCCTCCGAAGAATGGGGCTTCCCGACACGCTGAACTGTGATCCTAAGAGCGAGGATCCACAACCGATGTACTTTTACTGCAGATGAACGCAATTCTCAAGGAGGTCGCAAACAGTACCAAGTATGTAAATCAGAAAAACACCGTAAATGAAATCATAATAGTCTATATCAAGCTGGAGACATGTATGATAACCAAACTACAGCTCACAACATAAAAGCGATATGTCAAGTCGTGACTCACGCCTCGTCATCCTCACGCCCGTGGAACTCCTTCCTCACCGCCGCGATCTAGGTATAACTCGTGTGGAATACGTGTCCCGGCCCATCCTGTGGGACTCGGTAAAGAATTATGTGGAATACGTGTCCCGGCCCATCTCGTGGGACTCGGTAGAGAATCATGTGGAATACGTGTCCGCCATCGTGGGACTCGGTGAGAATCACGTGGAATACGTGTCCGCCCATCCACGGGACTCGGTAGAGAATCATGTGGAATACGTGTCCCGGCCCATCTCGTGGGACTCGGTGAATAATCAGATGGAATACGTGTCCCGGCCCATCTCGTGGGACTCGGTGAATAATCGTTCATAACAAATCAGTCGGCCCTCCATCGTGAGACGCGGTGGTATAGAAGTACAATATTTGCACAACAAGGCTATCAAACACAAACATAGGCAAGTTACACACAACTCAAGTTTATTTTAGGCCAAAGTCCAGGTTCTGACCCCAAAGTATTACGTACGTTAAATTCTTTTAAAAAGATCCATTTCTTTTATAAAGGTCACCCGATACTCGTAGTATTAAAATAGAGTGACTCACATTTTTAGGTAAACCAAAACACTTTCCTTTTTAACATCAAGTAACAACATTCTTTTCCAAAAGTTCAAGTTTGCCTAATTTCAAATACTTAAGTCTCTTATTTTAGAAAGGTTTCATAGTCCATAGACTTAATCACTTAAGAATATAATCCTCTTTTAAACAATTTGAGAAACATATGTCTTATATGTGAGTAGGTTTTTCTTGTTCATAATCAATCTTATTAAAGCAAATGCATGATCTAGGAAATGTAATATCATTTTGTCTCATCTTAGCTTCTATGCAGATGGAGGTTTCTACGGTTTTAATAATACTTAATTAGTCAAAACAATTCCTTTTATTAACGCTGCAGTTGGTTTGTCGATACTCATTCGATTTCCAAAATCAAGAAACATTATTCCTTTTAAAACCAAGTACTCATTACTCACGAAGGAGGTTTCACACAAAACTCATATTTAATTCATTCAAGTCAAGTCTCTTATCTTTTAAGATTAAGTCTCTTAACTTCTAAAAATCAGTAAAACATTCTCTTTATCTCTCTTAAGACGTTATATCTAACTTCCCATAAAGCTAGTATAACTCTTATGTTTTCAAAACCAAGTATTACTCTTCTTTCAAAAAGGTTTCTTAATTCTTTTGAAATACTTCAAGATTCTTATCATCACACATCAAGTCAGTTATCTTTTTAAAAACCGCAAAGCATTTCTTACTTACATAAAACTGTTATAACCAACTTCACATAAAGCCGTTATAACACTTTATGTTTTAAACCAATCAAATACTTTTAACACGTATGCGTCTACCGCATCTACATAGTTATACACATATCATGCTAGAAAAGATAGGAAGAGGTTCACATACCTCGCGACGATTATCGACTAATAGCAAAACGCTCCAAGTACCTCAAACCGTCGGCTACCCTTAAGCCAAGCAGATCACGCCACACGTAGTACTTCAACCTATAGAGGCCACAAGGTGCCTATTAACATCTAGATCTCAACGTATAATATTCTACAGAAATTTCGGCAGCACCTCCCCCCCCCCGTAACCGCGTAAATCTCCTCCTCTATCGAGACCCGCTAACAGGCCAACAACTCCCTAGAGGGGGGGGGGGGTTGTACGTCTAATCCGGACGTGTACAATTCTACTTCACAGTAAAGCTACACAAGTCTACTGTAATACAGTCCTATGTAATTATAGTTCAGTCCTCTTATTTAAATTCAGGCTTAAGTCAAAAGACATTGCCGCACAATTATGTTCAGTTCTATATATAGTATACTTCAACTATATAATCCTACAACATGTAATTTCCAATTACAATAGAAGGTCAAGAGTGTTTACCTCAATAAGCCCAAAATTATCCAAGTTTATATGTCGATCCTGAGCAAGGTTTAGCTCCTACTCCGTGCGCTCCAACCCGCTCCAAACAACCCTTAGAAGTTCTACGCAACTTCTACTTAACACTTCAACCGACTATGAAGGTTTTTCTTAGGGTTTCGTTTTTGGATCGAGGAAAGTATAATAGTATTTTCTGGCTTTTGTATGTGTAACCTTGGGAATACTACAAGGTATTTGGGCTAAGGTATTTGGGCATTATAACAATACTTGGAGAGTATTTCTATACCACAAAAGGGGGTATTTATACGAGACAACAAGGCTAGGGGTACCCCACCAGACACCACAAAGGGGAGTGGAGGCTCTCGCCAAGGGCTCTCAAAGGGGAGGGTGTGGTGAATGAAAGCTCTCACTAAGAGGAGGAGGAATTTAACACTTAGAACAATTTTGGATGAAGAAGTTCATCAACATAGAGGGGTATTTATAGGTCAAGCAATGACCAACCAATGGCCAAGATTAATCCATGTGTTAGGCAAGTGTAAGGCCAAGATCAAGCCAAGTACACCTTATCCATCTACCACCAAAATATCCTACCAACTACTTGACAAAACAAGCCACAATTCTCGCCCACTTTGCGCCTAACCTCTTCCAATGCGAGGTGACACACGCCACCCTCCCGTTGGTCCAAAATGTTTCGTCTCTCGGAAAAATCCGCAAAAATTATAAATGACATAGCCGGAATTTTCCCTTCGCAAGTTTAGTAAAACGTTTCGTCGAAAAACGATTCTTTTCGGCACTTGTGCCCAAATTTTCGAACCTAGCCAAACCTTAAGGCTTAAATTTATATACGTACGCCCTCACGTACATACTCTGGTAATACGGGGTATAACAGGAAGTCTTGCTACTAGTAGTAGTAGTAGTAGTATAAATAAATAAATCAAAGGCTAGGATAAAACCAAATGGAAGGCTAGGATGTGGTCAATATTATCAAGCTCTTTTGACTTGGACTTAGTCAATAAAATCAAGCCAAAGTCTAGCAAGACTTTCTCATCTACACAATGGTCAAATGACCCTTTAGCCCTTGCAAAAAATTCGACCAAGCCATGTGGGGGTGCCACGTGTCGCCCTCCCATTCGTCCATAAAAATTCTGCAACCCTCGTGGGTCCCACAAAATGTAAAATTCTCAAAGGGCCCACACGACCAAATCCGTAAAATTAAATTTCCAAAATGATAATAAGCTCCATACTCTTCAATTAATGCATTTTTGAGAATCTAATTCTCACCAACGAACATTTTTCCTTTCTGACGTTCGGAAAATTTTCCGTCGGAAAAACAATTCTTCCTTTCGTACCCTTTTCAAGTATTATGTTCCTTACGTACATTCTCTTAAACATGTCCTGGACTTATGGGGTGTAACATTCTTCCCCCCTTAGAAACATTCGTCCTCGAATGTTCTTTCGGAGTCCAATCTAATTAAGGCGCGACATAGTCTCCTTTTACTACACCCTTCTTACAACATATGCCACCCATGGCCACATAACAATACTTATACTAAAATGTCAATCTTGGCACTCACGAAGCCAACTAGCCCATACTCATAATGACCACAAAGTCTGTCATAATCATCTCTACTAGGTCTACTAGGGTCCACGATCAGATCATCACGGCAATCTCATATACCCGCTCAGCTACCACCCCAAACACTCACGGGTGTAGTTACCTCGAAATGTCCTTATGGATTCAGGCTCTATTTCTTTACACTTGGTTGCTATCTTTCTTACTGGCCGTACTCTTTCCGTACTTCCAACTCATACTAGCATACATACATAACTTCCATAACGATTCTGGCCTCTAATCTTTGGAGTCACACTATAAAACAATATAAGGCCATTTCCGGCTTTCATGACCTGGTTCCGGTGGAACGTGTCCACGAACCCAGAAACAATTAACTAGACTTGGGCCTTGCACCTCGTGACCACGCCACGTGGAACTACTACCAACTGATCCCACTCTATTTCAAAGCTATGGGGCGACCCGCACAGTCCTCACCCCGCCCACCGTCGCACTTAACTCTTATCCTTCGTCCGACCTAAAATCTTATGGCAGAGAGCCTTATATATCTAAGGTCTCGCGCTTATCAATATTCTTAGGCTCGCAATTTCCATGCTCCAAGCCTACCTTACCACCCCCAAGAATGGGTACAAAAACTTCTCATAATACCATAACCATGTTATCTCGATCACAACAACCATTACTTACTCTATACGGACCTCATCCGTACAATTCTCTTAGGCCTACCACGTAGCTTAATATATTAACATGGTATTCCATTAAGTTCCTTAACATGGCTCCTTAAGGGTTCACTACCCTATCGGACAGCTCATCCCTTCCCAATTATCTCAAAATAAAACATTAGACCTTGGTGAGAATTCATTAACTGTTCCATACCTTCCCGGTATCAAGTTAGTCTTTACCAATTCTTGGTAATCTAAATCATTCTAGGCAACACGCGTCTGACCCTCATACATAACTCCGTATAGATGTATGTCACAATACCAACTATACTATAATCATTACCAACCTGGATACGCAATCCACATAGTCCTTCCCGTCATCACGCTTCTCGTAGCTGCAATCAACGTAACTCGTTAGGGAGAGACGACCCTAACAACACAACTCTATCGCACGATCTCAGAGTGAGAAGAATGGAAACTAATCCTAAATGTCCTGCAGCCTCCTGATTATAGATGTGGTGCACAACACACCGATAATCAAGACTCTACAAAGACACGGTCTGTAGACACTTTCCGAGGACTAACTGCTTTGATACCACTTTTGTCACGACCCGACCCCGGGCTGCGACTGGTGCCCTACCTGGGCACCCTTCTAAACATACAACACCAAAACAACTGCGGAAAATAAGTAACACACACACATTTTTTTTTCTAAAACCAAGGCAAAGCCGATAAGGCTGCCATAATATAAATAACCCAAAAAGGGCTTACACTATCCAAAAATGTAATTACAACTTTAACCAGTCCAGCCCACATGTGAATACAAACCTCTAAGATTTGAACACATACTATGACGGGACAAGGCCCCGCCATACCCCTGAATATACATAGCCATGACAACTCCGGAACATTGGAGCCATCTCAAAATGCTGAACCAGGATCCTAAGCTCATGATCCACAATCACAGTACCTAAACTCGCGGACATGAACGCAGCCTCCAAGTCGGTCAAGACAACCTGCGAATATGGAATGTAAATAAAGTACAAGAAATGATCATAATCGTACAAAAGAATGACAGGCTAAGTATAAAAAGTACATACCGATCTGCCCGTGTCATTACCACTTATTGTCACGCTCGAAACCTTCGTGATCGTGCCTTACCTCGCACCTTAGTGATACAACATCGAGTAATCACGAACATAAAAACATAACATGAGACAAATGTATAAAACAATAATCAGGAAAACTTGCCTTTCAGATATATAAACAATCTTTTAAAGAGAACGCTTTAATCCTTTTACAAACTCCGCCACAACGATTACTACTGCACTCTAAGATTTGTAATAACTATGACGGACAGGGCGCCATACCGAATGTAAATACCTACAACGACAGTGACTATACCACCGACAAGCTTCCGAGAAACGGGCTTTCAACGCCGAATCAGTGACCCAAGAGCGAGGATCATCGATCGTGTACCTTTTCTGCGGCATGAACGCACCGGAGGTCGAGACAACATGTACCAAGTATGTGAAATCGTAGTAATATCAGAATCAAATCATAGTAGTCTATATAAAGCGGGAGACATGTATGATAACCAAACTACGCTTCACAACAACTAAGCATATGTCAAGTCGTGGACTCACGCCAAAGTCATCACAATAAGACCGTACGGGGTCAGTACGAAGGCCTAGCCGACTACTACGACCCCCAGTACCACCAAAGCCACAAACTGTATCACGACGTCTCTCTAGACCGCACCACAGATCGAAATCGCCACCGCCCGCAGATCAATGCGCGTTTATTCCTCGAACTCTCGCACTCGCGCATAGGTCACACGCACTCCGCATAAGGTATTCTCGAATCGGTCTAGACCACCCGAGGTATACCCGCATCGGCGGCCTAGCCACCAGATCCGCCCCGACTTCGCGGCCAGATAGCCCCTCGCGACCGCGATAGTCCTCGTAGACCGCGATAGGAATCCGCGTCAGGCTAAACACCCGAATGATCACCAATCTCGAGCATACCGCGGCCCGCATAGTCTCAAGGACCGTGATAGCCGTATAGACGCATCAAGGGTGGCAAGCCCTCGGTATACACATCGAGGGTAGGTGATATAATAACGATCTGACGGACTTACCTTTTAACAATGTAAGCACGCCAGAATGACCCCTTACATAACAATCACAAGATACTAACACAAGTAGCATCCTAACATGTTTACTTATCAAATCAACAAGAAAGTATTACAAGGCTATCACAAACCAATACAATCAAGTTGTTCACACAAGGTACTTTCTACTAACAAGTTCGAGTATCTAACCCCAACGTACTTCATACATTAAATCTTTAAAAGATCCGCTCCTATCACATAAGTCACACAATACGTAGTATAAAATAGAGTATTTGTCTTTTAAGTAAACCAAAACACTTACCTTTGTAAAATCAAGTAACAACATTATTTTCCAAACGCTCGAGTTTGCCTAATTTCAAATGTTCGATTTCTTATTTTAAAAAGGTTTCGTAGTTCATAGTCTTATTCATTCAAGAATATAATCCTTTTATTAACCAATTGAGAAACATAAGCCTTACATGTAAGTAGGTTATTCTTATTTATAACAATCTTATTACAAAGACCATGATCTAGAAATATCATTTTGTCTTATCTTAGCTTCTATGCGGATGGAAGTTTCTACCGTTTTAATCATACTTAATTATTCAAAACATTTCCTTTTGTTAACTCGCAGTTGGTTTGTCGATACACATCCCGATTTCCAAAATCAAGAAACATTCTTAAGCCGTTATACCTAACTTACCATAAAGCTAGTATAACTCTTAAGTTTTCAAAATACATTACTACACATATTCTTTCAAATGATTTATAAACCTTTTGAAATACTTCAAGTTCTTCATTAACACATAACAAGTCGCTTATAATCAAATCGTTACCTTTCAAAACCACAACCCATTTTTCTTACCTACATAAAGTCGTATAACCAACTTCCCATAAAGCCGTTATAACACTTTATGTTTTACAACAATCAAACACGTATGCGTCTACCGCATTACATAGTTCACACATATCACGCTAGGAGAGATAGGAAGAGGTTCACATACCTCGCGACGAGTATCGACTAATAGCAAAACGCTCCAAACAATGGCTACTCCTGCCAAGCAGTGGATCATTCCACACGTAGCACTTCAACCTATAAGGCCACGCGCGCTTATTAACATCGTAGAACATTCTACGTAAAATTCGCAGACTCTCCCGCCACGCAGAAATCTCCTCCTCTATCGAGGCCGGCTACCAAGCCAACCAGGGGGGGGTTATACATCTAACCCGAACGGGTACAATTCTACTATACCGTAATACTACACAAGTCTACTGTAATACAGTCCTATGTAATTACAGTTCAGTTCAGTTCCTTATTCTTCAGGCTTAAGTCAAAAGACATTGCCAACAACTACGTTCAGTTCTATATATAGTATACTTCAACTATATATTCTAACAACATGTAATATCCAATTACAATAGGGGGACAAGATAATTACCTCGATAAGCCCATAATTATCCGAGTTTAAAGTCGATCCTTAGCAATGTTTCGCTCCTACACCGGGTGCTCCGTCCCGCTCCAAACAACCCTTAGAAGTTCTAACCAACTTCTACAAAGCACTCCAACTAACCGGAGATTTTCCTTGTGGTTTCGGTTTGTACCGACGGGAAGTATGATATTATTTCTGTGCTTTTGGTATAGTTATAACCTTATAATACTACAATGTATACGGCTAAGGTATTTGGGCATTATAACAATACTTTGAGAGTATTTCAACCAAGTGGTAATTTCACGAGAACACCCCAAGGTAGTGGGGCTCTCGGGCGGCCTACTAGGAAGGGAGAGGGTGCTCTCGCCACAAGGCCACATGAAAGGGGAGGAGGCTCTGGACGAGAGTCAACAAGAGTGAGGAGAGGGTTCTCAAGACTTGTAGATTCGAGCGGACGAAGAAGTCTTCAGCGAGTGGGTATTTATAGGTAAGCAAAGGCCAACCAAGGGCCAAGATCTAGCCAAGTGCTATGCAAGTGTAGGCCAAGATGTGCCCAAGTGCCCCTAGTCCCTACTCCACAAATCCTCACAAAATATCTCACCAACTGACCTTCAAACGCCCGGGTGGTCATCCAACTCCACCAACTGGCGGTGACATGTGTCGCCCTCTCTTTGGTCAAAAAAATTTCATCTCGCGTAAAAATCCCCAAAAATAACAAAAGAAATACCCGCAATTTTCCCCTCGAATTTTTTGTAAAACTTTTCGTCGAAAAACGACTCCAGACTTCAGGCTCAAACGTCATTCTACTAAGCCACTCTAGGGGTGACACGTGTCACCCTCCTAATGGCCCAAAATAAAACATCTTCCGAAATATCCACAATGGCCAAAATCTCAAAACAAAGTGGGCCCACAAAACCGTAAATTTCACCCAGGCCCCACGTGACCATTTCCAAAATAAAATTCCATAATTTCTAATATTCCAGAAGTCCGATACCAAACTGGGAATCCAATTCCCATTAACGAACCTTTTTCCTTTACAAAACCTAAACTTTTCCGTGGAAAATCACCTCTTTCCTCCTTTCCACCTTTTCTGTATTCTCGCACGCACGCCCTCGCATACATACCTCGAACTACGGTATAACATTCTCCTCTTAGAAACATTCGTCCCGAATGTTCCTTCTAAGTCTCAAAACAACTGCGGCGCCGATGTAGTCTTCACTACTATACTTACGAGAACAATCGCCATACCGCCCTAAACAATCACAAAAAAATGCTTACCTCCAAGTCCACGGAAACACCTCTAACATCACCAAATGATACCACTTTTGTCACTTTGCTCGAGGCATTAACCTTCTCAGCGACCCAACAAATGGTACCGGATCGCATGCGATCACCGGTCGCCGCGACACTAATCCTTACTACATTTCGAGCATCGCTTCAAGATTCAAAACTCTGGTTACTATCTCTAACGTGGTCATTATTACGGGAACACTGACGGATCTTCGATACTTCCCGAACATAACAATACGGCGATCGACGCATCGCCTCCTAAGTCGGACGGCAAATGCTAACCTATAGGCAACCCGCCTATTCTTCACATGAACTCAAAAGGCCCAATGTAACTCGCTAAGTTCCTCTGCTCTCAAAACTCGCCACACCCTAACCACCGTCTGTGGAACAAACTCAACCAACTACCGAGCCTTGCCAACATCGAACCAATCGACCAAGAACTTGCATTTCTTCCCCTACAAGGCTTCATAAGACGACATCCGATCACCAAATGGTAGCTTAAACACTTCAACCGAGACAACGATCCTCACGGCTACCCCCATCGGCCCGACCATCGGTCGAACGCATCCACGAACTCAGACGGTTAACTAAATTTGGGCCTAACACCTCATGACTTATCACAAGGCGACCACCACAACCGACCCCACCACCATACAAAGCCGCTGGTTGACCCGCAACGCGGGCCTCAACCCACCCGCAACGCCCAACACACTAGCTTCCCGAGGAAAACTCTCACTAATCACGCTATTTAAAACCTAGCGGTCTTCCTCGAGCTCAACTACCCTCTCTCATTTTACGCTACTCGTGGACTTATCCCAAAAACATAGCTCACGCACAATGCACTCCTATAAGGGTCAAACATCAACATACGCCTCTTACTCGAGACGGCCTTACCTCTAAGGTCTCTACGCCAGAAACTCTAAGGCTCACACTTTCTCTATCCCCAACATCTTACTCTGCTAAACAACCATGATTTCTAATCACAACTAACATATCGCTACCGTAACATAGCACTTAAGGTATACTCACCTTATCACATAAAAAAATTCTAGAGGGTTTAGGATATGCTCGCATCTATCGCTTCACTCCCATGTCGTCTAATCGAACCCGCCTGCAGGCGCATAGTTAAGGAAGGTGACGAACTACCCACCCAGATCAAGACAAAATCCTTCTACTAGGTCACCTATTCGACATATGGCCCCGACGCCACGTACAACAAGTATCAATCTAAAAGACGACATTCCCGATGACGTCTGGCCACGATGAATCAAAACCCCGAGTCTCGACCAACTCCCGTGATACCGAACGCATCAATCCCGGGGACCTCTTTGCATCGGGCGGATGTGCATAATCTAATCTGGCCGCGAGGCGACTTGCCTCGGTTACCAAAGGACCTAGCCGCTCGCCCCTTCGATGTCCTTCGTTAACCCGCCGATCTACGCTTTCTACCGCTGCGTATAAGCCCGCTTCATAGGCCATGCTCACGCCTAGTCAAGAATTACTCTTGTACAACCCTCTCTTTAGATAGTCATCAAGACTCGCACATCGGTATATTCTCCGTAGCCACATCCATAGCTAGTACGTGGTCGCCTCTCTCGCAATCTATATTCTCTGCTCCCAATCGTGGAACCGGCGTTCAAATATCACGGCCGCAGCAGGAATCGCCGCCGTGCAGCAACTCACTGGGCTAGTGACGAGCATAACTCCCAACAAAACACCGCCTGTGTGGTAATTGGGCTCGTGCCCACGCAACCCTCCGAACTCAACTCGCAGCCTCGGCCGCTTGCCCTCCGGCCCGGGTTGCCCTACGCGAGGCATAACGAGCAGGAAAGAATTTCGCCGAGGGTCCAACTTTCAACACCGCCTAAGGCACGATCTCGAGTGAGAAGAATAGAAACCATCCTAAATATCCTATAGCCTCTCGACATTGGCGTGGTGCACAACACACCGATAATCAAGATTTACCGATACGGCTCAGACACTTTCCGAGGATTAATCGCTTCGATACCACTGTCACGCCCGAACCCGGGCGTGGATCGTGCCTTACCCCGCACCTTAGTGATACAACATCGAGTAATCACGAACATAAAACATAACATGAGACAATGTAAGTATAAAACAATAATCAGGAAAACTTGCCTTCTAAGATATATAAACAATCTTTTAAAGAGAACAGCTTTAATCCTTTACAAACCCCGCCACAACAAGATTACTGCACTTAAGATTTGTAACAACTATGACGGACAGGCCCGCCATACCCCGAATGTAAATACCTACAACGACAGGGACTATACCACCGACAAGCTTCCGAGAAACGAGCTTTCCCAAACGCCGAATCGTGACCCTAAGAGCGAGGATCATCGATCGTGTACCTTTTCCTCGCGGCATGAACGCACTTCCGGCGAGGTCAAGATAACATGTACCAAGTATGTGAAATCAGTAGTAATATCAGAATCAAATCATAGTAGTCTATATAAAGCGAGACATGTATGATAACCAAACTACGCTCACAACAACTAAGCGATATGTCAAGTCGTGACTCACGCTCAAAGTCATCACAATAAGACCGCACGGTAAGTGCGAAGGCATAGCCGACTACTAAGACCCCAAGCACACAAATGCCACAAATCGTATCACGAGGTCTCTAGACCGCACCACAGATCGAATCGCCATCGCCCGCAGATCAATGCCAGGCGTCTATTCCTCGAACTCGCAGCCCGCATAGGTCACACACGCACCCGCATAAGGTATTCCTCGAATCCTGGTCCTAGACCACCCGAGGTATACCCAGCATCGGCGCCTTAGCCTGTGATCCGCCCCGACTTCCGCCCGCATAGCCCTCGCGACCGCGTAGTCCCTCGAGACCGCATAGAATCCCCGCGATCGCTAAACACCGAATGATCGGTCGATCCCGAGCATACCGCGCTCGCGATAGTCTCAAGGACCGTGATAGCCGATAGACCGCATCAAGGGTGGCAAGCCCTGTGATACACATCGAGGGTAGGTGATATAATAACAAGACAACGGACTTACCTTTAACAATGTAAGCACAAAGAAGAATGACCCCTTACATAACAATCACAAGATACTAACACAAGTAGATCCTAACATGTTTACTTATCAAATCAACAAGAAAGTATTACAAGGCTATCACAAACCAATACAATCAAGTTGTTCACACAAGGTACTTTCTACTAACAAGTTCGAGTATCTAACCCCAACGCATTTCATACATTAAATCTTTAAAAGATCCGTTTCTATCACATAAGTCACACAATACCCGTAGTATAAAATAGAGTGATCGCTTTTTAAGTAAACCAAAACACTTACCTTTGTAAAATCAAGTAACAACATTATTTTCCAAACGCTCGAGTTTGCCTAATTTCAAATGTTCACGTTTCTTATTTTAGAAAGGTTTCGCAGTTCATAGTCTTATTCATTTAAGAATATAATTCTCTTTTTATTAACCAATTGAGAAACATAAGCCTTACATGTAAGTAGGTTATTCTTATTTATAACAATCTTATTACAAAGAAACATGATCTAGGAAATATCATTTTGTCTTATCTTAGCTTCTATGCAGATGGAAGTTTCTACTGGTTTTAATCATACTTAATTATTCAAAACATTTCCTTTTTGTTAACGCTGCAGTGGTTTGTCGATACACATCCTGATTTCCAAAATCAGTAAAACATTCTTAAGCCGTTATACCTAACTTCCCATAAAGCTAGTATAACTCTTAAGTTTTCAAAAATACATTACTACACATATTCTTTCAAAATGATTTATAAACCTTTGAAATACTTCAAGTTCTTCATTAACACATAACAAGTCGCTTATAATCAACCGCTTACCTTTCAAAACCACAACCCATTTTTCTTACCTACATAAAGTCATATAACCAACTTCCCATAAAGCCGTTATAACACTTTATGTTTTACAACAATCAAACACATATGCGCGCTCACCGCACTACATAGTTCACACATATCATGCTAGGAGAGATAGGAAGAGGTTCACATACCTCGCGACGAGTATCGACTAATAGCAAAACGCTCCAAACAGTCGGCTACTCCTTAAGCCAAGTGGATCATTCCACACGTAGCACTTCAACCTATAAGGCCACAAGTGCGCTTATTAACATCGTAGAACATTCTACGTAAAATTCGCAAGACTTCCCCGCCACAACAGAAATCTCCTCCTCTATCGAGGCCGCTACCAAGCCAACCGGGGTTATACATCTAACCCGAACGGTACAATTCTACTATACCGTAATACTACACAAGTCTCTGTAATACACCCTATGTAATTACAGTCGCCTTTCCTTATTCTTCAAAGCTTAAGTCAAAAGACATTGCCAACAACTACGTCGATTCTATATATAGTATACTTCAACTATATATTCTAACAACATGTAATATCCAATTACAATAGGGGGACAAGATAATTACCTCGATAAGCCCATAATTATCCGAGTTTAAAGTCGATCCTTAGCAATGTTTCGCTCCTACACCGGGTGCTCCGTCCCGCCCCAAACAACCCTTAGAAGTTCTAACCAACTTCTACAAAGCACTCCAACTAACCATGGAGATTTTCCTTAGGGTTTCGGTTTTGTGACTGACGGGAAGTATGATAGTATTTTTGGGCTTTTCGTATAGATATAACCTTAGAATACTACAAGGTATAAGGCTAAGGTATTTGTGCATTATAACAATACTTTGAGAGTATTTCTCAACCAAGTGGTACCCCACGAGAACACCCCAAGTGGAGAGGGGCTTTCTACCAAGTGGCCTACTAGGAAGGGGAGAGGGTGCTCTAGGCCACAAGGCCAAATGAAAGGGGGAGGGGAGGCTCTTGGACGAGAGTCAACAAGAGGAGGAGAGGGTTCTCAAGACTTGAGATTTGCGGACGAAGAAGTCTTCAAAGGAGTGGTATTTATAGGGTAAGCAAAGGCCAACCAAGGGCCAAGATCTAGCCAAGTGCTATGCAAGTGTAGGGCCAAGATGTGCCCAAGTGCCCCTAGTCCCTACTCCACAAATCCTCACAAAATATCTCACCAACTTGACCCTTCAAACGCCCGCGGTGGCCGTCGACTCCACCAACTTGGGGTGACAAGTGTCGCCCTCTCGTTGGTCCAAAACATTTCATCTCTGGAAAAATCCGCAAAAATAAGAAAAGACATAGCCTGAATTTGCCCCTCGAAAGTTTTGTAAAACTTTTCTTCTAAAAACGACTCTAATCGGCATCAGGCCCAAATGTCATTCTACTAAGCCACTCAGGGGTGACACGTGTCACCTCCTAATGGCCCAAAATAAAACATCTTCCAAAATATCCACAATGGCCAAAATCTCAAAACAAAGTGGGCCCACAAAACCAGAATTTCACCCGTGGGCCCCACGTGACCATTTCCGAAAATAAAATTCCATAATTCTCTAATATTCCAGGAAGTCCGAATACCAAATCTGGGAATCCAATTCCCATTAACGAACCTTTTTCCTTTACAAAAACCGGAAACTTTTCCGTGGAAAAATCACCTCTTTCCTCCTTTCCAATCTTTCTGTCGTATTCTCGTACGTACGTCCTCGCATACATACCCTGGAACTACGGGGTATAACACTTATGAACTTAATTGCACATCATTATCTTTTCCATTCCATTAAGAGTTATAGCCATATCTTACGTACATACTTAGGAGAAGTCATTAAGTTCATTACCATGTAACTTACTTATCTTTCATAACATAATCTGACCCTTTGTGGAGGGACGCATATACTACCCTGTCCAATCTGGGACGCGATCAAGTCACACAAATATCAAAGCGTGTCCGTGGAATCCCCCCATCACTGCCGACAGCTATAAGTGTAAAATATAACCATGTGACGCGCCCGTGGCATCCCACCTCACTGTCGGCGTACACATACACAATACATATATATATCTCCTGCCCGTGGAATCCCACCTCACTGCCGACAGCTATAAGTGTAACATATAACCATGTGACGCGCCCGTGGCATCCCACCTCACTGTCGGCGTACACACACACAATACATATATATATCTCCTGCCCGTGGAATCCCACCTCACTGCCGACAGCTATAAGTGTAACATATAACCATGTGACGCGCCCGTGGCATCCCACCTCACTGTCGGCGTACACATATACACCATATATATATATATATATAACGCGGCCGCATGCCCCGGAATCCCTCATCGTATAAGCATGGCCATAACGTGCCCTCGATCCTCATCGTAGTGCAGTCTTCACGGAGCTAGCCCGGAGTAATAATATAACACGCCCTAATCCTCATCGTGGTACATGTCTTCGCCGGGAGCTAGCCCATGGAGTAAAATATAACATGGTCGCATGCCTAATCCCACATCGTATAAGCATGGCCATGGAGTAATAAAACGCGCGCATCTAACGCATCTCCCGCATGCCCGGCATCCTCATCGATAAGCGTGGCCAAGATCAATCACAACGAAGCATACCTGCGGAATCCCCACCGCCGCAGACGTCCGATAAAATGTCCGCATCTAACCCGCATCTGGTCACATGCCCCGAATCCCACATCGTATAAAGCGTGTCGCGGTCAATCATAATGGAAGCATACCCGTGGAATCCCACATCACCGCTTTGCACGCCCAAGTAAACTTACAAGACATAGACCTCCAACCGAGACACGACAACGTAGACATATAATAATTGCACTCAAGCTATCACAAGCAAACCTAGGCAAGTTCATAAAACCTTTAGACTTCCATTTTTATAGACTCATGGCACTTTCGTTTCACACATAAAAATCTGGGAATTTAACCCCAAGTACTACGTGCTTACATTCTTTTCAAAAGATTCCTTTTCATATAAAACCCCAAGATACTAACACCCGTAGTATCAAGGTCATGTACATTTCACATAAGTCACTATACTTTAGAAATACATTTCTCGGCTTCTAAATCAAGTGACCCTTACCTTAAAGCTTTAAGCAAGTGATACCTTTAAATCAAATTGCCCTTCCTTAATTCAAGTTATTCCTTTGATTACTTTATTAGAGAAAACCCATTCTCTTAACCTTCCATAAAGCCGTTATAACCAACTTCCCATAAAGCCGTTATAACCCTTTATGGTTTTAGACAAACTCATTCCTTTTATAACCAAGAGACTTATACTTTTTAAATCAATTCTCTTAACTTTCAAAATACCATTAGTCTCTTAACCTTTAGAAATCAAGTGACTCCTTTTATTATAAAACCTTAGGCAATTGATGCCTTAAAATCAAGTTGCCTTTTTATTAAAATCAAGTCATTTATCTTTCCATAAAGCAAATATAACCAACTCCCCATAAAGTCGTTACATTCGCTTTATACCTTAGCCATATACAATTTCCTATCCAAGGGACTTATACGTTTAAAACGGAACAAGTATCACATACTTTAAAACTCTTCAAGTCCCTTAACTTTAATAAAACATTAGACATCCTTAATACTTTCAAAGAAGTGAGTTAATCTCCTAACTCACCCGACTTGACTATTCATAAAACTAGTAAAGGATATCAAGGTCTTGTACGTCTACCGTACTATATACGTACAACTAGTCATGCTCAAAAGATTGGAAAAGTTCTACATAGAGTAAATCACACAACTACCTCTTGACTTCTAAGAGTAGAAGGAAACATGAAATGATACCACAGGTATATTCCATACATAGAATCATGCCAAAGGAAGGAAGAGGTTCACATACCTCGCGACGATTATCGACAAGATAGCAAAAATGCTCCAAAGTACTTCAACCTAAAATGGCCATAATACGTCCATTAACCTCTAGCTTCGAACGTAGAATATTCTAAGTGCAAAGTCAGTAAATTCTACGGAAAATCGGACATCACTTCCTTTGTTTCTACATACTTTGCCACCTTTTTCAAGGCCGAATACAATAACCAAACACGCCACATTTAAGGCTCAATACAACAACCAATCAAAGGGGATTACACGCCTTACAATACGTGTAAAATTTCGCCCCACAATTGACATTAAACTAATACAAACTATTAGGCCAAATCCGGCAATCTAGGATACAACAATATCAATTCTTATCCAATTTCCTTTTCAATCCAAGTTGTTAGCATATCATGATATCTGTCACGACCGACCCGGGCGCGACTAGTACCTACCGGTACCCCGTCGGTATACATCGAGAATAGCAATGAACATACATAACACATAACTTATAAAAGGGTAAACATCGACCACCGATAAGTGTCGCCTTCCATAAAACATACTTAACCAAAAGTATAGAAGTACAACTTGTTCTTATAGCCCAAAACATATATGTGACCACGCACTTAAGAATAACAATCGTGGCGGACAGGCCCCGCCATACCCAATGTACAAAATACCTATAGCATCGGGAATATCCGCATCAATAAACAAGCTCCGAGGAATGGAGCTTCGACACCGAACAAGTGATCCTAAGAACGAGGATCCACAATCGCTTACCTTACTGCGGCATGAACGCAGCCCAGAAGAGGTCAGTACACAATATGTACCAAGTATGTAAAGCTGGAAAATACTGTAATAATGATATCATAAGTCTAAGAGTAAGCTGGAGTCATGAAAGACAATCAAAATACATTTTACTGTGCCTTAGTAACAATGAGAGTGACAAGTATATATATATAATACTGCATAAAATAGGGGCCTTAGGATCAAAACAGGGTACCTCGCTCGTAGTATCAATAAGCACCCCTACTCCTGGGACTATTTCACCCGCATAGGTCCTGTGGACCCGCATGAGGTATTCCTCGCATAGGTTGTACCCGCCCGCATGAGACTATTTCACCCGCATAAGCCCATAAGGACTCGCATGAGGTATTCCTCGCATCATGGGTAGCAAATCCATAGAACAGGTGGTATAACGATCTTGGGGACTTACCCCTCAGATATACTCTTACCCTGAAGCAGATGGTATAACGATCTTGGGGCTTACCCCTCAGATATACTCTTACACTGAAGCAGATGGTATAACGATCTTGGGGCTTGCCCGCCGGATATACTCTTACCGAAGAAGGTGGTATGGCGATCTTGGGGCTTGCCCTCGATATACTCTTACCACGGGTAGGTGGTATAACGATCTTGGGGCTTACCCTCGATATACTCTTACCTAGCTCAAGCGTCATCATATAATAATCATAAATAAGTTAAGAAAACTTATAACTTCTTATTAGTCTTGTTCATATACCCTCTCATTTTAGTTTACTTAAGGCACTTAATCATATCTTTAATAAAAGAAAACCGGGAATTTAACCCAAGTTCTACATACTTCAACTCTTTTAAAAGTGACTCTTTTTCATACATAACACCTTGGGCAATTGATGCCTTAAAATCAATTTGCCTTTCATAAATCAAATCATTTGTCCTTACTTGTCTTACTTAGAGTAAACCTCTTCTCATTAATCTTTTATAAAGCTAATGAACCAACTTCCCATAAAGTTGTTATATTAACCCTACACTTTAGTAAAATCATACTTTTCCCCTAACCAAGGGACTTATACATTCTTAAAACGAAACAAGTCATTATATACTTAAAACAAGTAAGAATACGAAATCTTGTACGTCTACCGTACTACATAGTTTCATCTATTCATGCTCAAGAGATAGGAAAGCTTCACATACCTCTTTGGTCAATCCACTTGCTAAGCTCAACTATCGCAAGTAATATTTCAACCTATAATAATCATGATACATTTGTTAACCTCTAATCTCAAAGTAGAACAATCCAAGTTCAAAGTCACTAAATTCTATGGAAAATTGGGCAGCATTTCCTTTGTTTCTACTCACTTTGCCACCTTTCTCAAGGCCGAATTTATCATCCAAACACCACATTTAAGGCTCAACAATCCAACATTTTAAAGGGGATTACACCTCCAAACTTGGGTGTGTAAAATTCTGCCCCATTAGGTACAACAATTCACTTAACAATTCTAAGGTAGTTTTTAGGCTACAACATGCTCATAATATCTTCTTAACCAATCCTTCATATCCAAACCACATTTCTTACATGCAAGGACTCTAAGTGCATCATTCACTACCACAAGTTCTTTCTTTTTAACATGCAACACTAAAAACTAATTACAAAGGAAGAATCATTACCTTAGAGCTTTAGCCAAATTTATCCCAAATGTTTTACTAGATTTCTTGCCAAGAATACCACCACAACAACACCAACAAGCTAGCCACAAACTTCCTTCTTGTTCTTAACTTTTCAGATTTTTCTTAGGCTTTGAATTTCCTTTGGAAATGTAGAGAGAAGGAGGAGCTAATTTAGAGAGAGGTTTGAAAGATGACCAAGTCTTCAAGACTTGGTCTATATAAGGCCTGCAAGAAAAATCAGATGGTGGGGGGCACTTGTCACCTCCCATGGCCTTTTTAAAGAAATCGACTTTTCTAAGTTTTTCCGCCCAAAATCCGCCTCCACTGAAACCTCGCAGCCTCTCTGAACTTCCAGCGGCGCGACGGCCTGCGTCTGGCGCGGCGCAACTTCAGCGACCGCCGGTCTTCGTGACTTCGGCGCGGCCCTGCCGCTGTCAGAAACACATTTACGTCATTGCGCCGAACTTGTAACTCTCATAACTTTCTACTCGGCGTCCTATCGACGAACGGTTGGTTGCGTTGGAATCTAGACTCCACGAACTATGCCCTAGGCCTTTGAAACACTTAGGAACTCTCAATGTACCGGGTCATAACCCTCCTCAAAGTTGACTAAAACCCGACCGGAACAATCCGTCAACCTATCCTTAGAAAATTTTAAGTCTTACATGCTTTAAATGCGCTCTCATACGTAGGGTCGAACTACGGTATAACATTCTCCCCCTTAGAAACATTCGTCCCGAATGTTCCTTCTAGGCTTATTCAAATCAAAACATCGACATAGACCTCTTAACTATTCTTTTGCAAATAAAGAAGCTCCATGAGCCACAACATCTTGAGCGTAAAGGCTAAATAAAAACTAACAAGCAGGAAAGTGGGTTACCTGGAGGTATAGGAAATAGGTGAGGGTACTTCTTCATCATGTCATCCTCTGCTTCCCACGTCATTTCCTCCCTGTTCTCGTTCCGCCATAAGACCTTGACGGAAGCCACGTCTTCGTCGGTCGCCTAACATGTCGTCGAGTATCGCTATGGGACTCTCTCATACGATAACTCCTCTGTCACTTGTACATCATGAGCCGGTGCACTCTAGATGGGTCTCAATACATTTCGCAACATGGACACATGGAAAATCGGATGTACCGCCTCCAAATCGGACGGCAGATCTAACTCATAAGCAACCACCGCCTACCACATGGACAATGATCACGCCAATGTACCTTGGGCTAAGTTTTCCTTTCTTCCCAAACCTCATCACGCCCTTCATGGGCGATACCTTTAGGAAAACCCAATCATCTATCTCAAATTCCAAGTGTCGACGCCGATGATCTGCATACGACTTTTGTCGACTCTGAGCTGCCAACAACCGCTCCTGGATAAGCTTCACCTTATCCATCGCACGTTGAACGTGTTTGGCCCGACTAACTGAACTTCTCCCACCTCGAACCAGCCTATCGGTGACCTGCACTTCATCCCGTATAAGGCCTCATAAGGCGTCATCTGGATACTAGAATGGTAGCTGTTGTTATAAGCAAACTCCACAAGAGGCAAATGATCCTCCCGTACCCACGAAATCAATAACACAAGCCGCGACATATCCTCGTATGCGGATAGTGCGCTCGGCCTGTCCGTCGGTCTGAGGATGAAACGCCGTACTGAGACTCACCCGTGTCCCTAATCCCTTCTGGAAAGACCTCCAGAAGTTAGCCGTAAACTGGGCTCCTGCGTGCGAAATAATCGTCTGAGCACACTGTGCAGTCTCACAATCTCCCTGATATACAGTCTCGCGTAATCCTCGGCCGAAAAGGTCGTCCTGACTGGAAGAAAATGGGCTGATTTCGTCAGCCTGTCGACGATAACCCAAATGGAATCATGCTTCCTCTGAGTGGAAGGTAATCCTGTAATAAAATCCATATTTACCACCTCCCACTTCCAAGTCGGAATGTCAATAGCCTGCAATGCCCCAGGGCTTCGGTTCTCGATCTTAACTCGGCGACAATTCGCACGCGTGCCACGAACTCCGCAACGTCCCTCTTTAGGACATCGCACCAATACACGCATCTGAGGTCATGATACATCTTAGTCGACCTCAGATGAATAGAATAACAAGCACTGTGTGCCTCCCCCAGAATCTGCTGACGAAGTCCTGTCACATCGGGAACACACAACCGGCCCTCAAATCTTAGCACCCCATCAGGCGCCACCTCAAATAGACTCCTCTTTACGAGCAACGGCATCTCGATGCAGGTACCAAAATCGAATCCTCATACTGTCGCCTCTTCACCTCCTCGACGATAGAAGACTCGGCAACCTCTCGAACCCGAATTCCATCACTATCAGAATCAACCAAACGAACCCCAAGGCTCGCTAGATGATGCAACTCTCGGACCATATTCCTCTTCTCCGGCTGTACATCAGACAGACTACCCATCGATCTGCGACTAAGGGCATCTGCAACTACATTGGCCTTCCCTGGGTGGTATAGAATATCAACATCGTAATCCTTAAGTAGCTCCAACCACCGTCTCTGTCGCAAGTTCAGCTCCCTCTGGCTGAAGATATACTGGAGACTCTTGTGGTCTATGTAAATGTCCACATGAACTCCATATAAATAATGTCTCCAGATCTTCAAGGCATGAATCACTGCTGCCAACTCCAAGTCATGTGTGGGATAGTTCTTCTCATGCTTCCTAAGCTGTCGAGATGCATAAGCTATAACATTGCTGTCTTCGCATCGCCAAACACCCAAGCTTGACACACGGCGTCACAATAAACCACATATCCATCTAAGCCCTCGGAAGAGTAAGAATCGGGCGGTCGTCAACTTCTCCTTTAGCAATGGAAACTTTCCTCACAAGTATCCGTCCACGGAACATAGCCTTCGAGTCGACTTAGTCAAAGTCTTTGAAATAGAAGCAAACTTCTCAACAAACCTCCGATAATAACCTGCAAGGCCCAAAAAGCTGCGCACCTCCGTCGGCGTAGTGGGTCTGGGCCAAGTCTTGACTGCCTCAATCTTCACTGTATCAACCCGAATACCATCGGCCCCGATAACATGTCCTAAGAAGGCCATGAAGCTAACGAGAACTTCGCCGAGAACTTGTCATACAATCGCCGGTCTCGGAGGACTCAATACCGTCCTCAAATGACCAGATGCTCGCTCGCGTGCGCGAATACACCAAGATATCATCAATAAACACTATAACAAACATATCCAAGAATGGCCTGAACACCCTATTCATCAAATCCATGAATACTGCTGGGGCGTTGGTCAACCCGAAAGACATTACCCTGAACTCATAGTGCCCATACCGGGTCCTGAATGCAGTCTTTGGGATATCCGCTTCTCTAACTCGCACCTGATGGTAACCAGACCGCAGGTCTATCTTGGAAAAACACCTTGCGCCCTGCAACTGGTCAAACAAATCGTCAATCCTGGGGAGGGGATATCTGTTCTTGATAGTTACCTTGTTCAGCTGCCTGTAATCAATACACATACGCAGCGTCCCATCCTTCTTCTTTACAAATAATACTGGCGCTCCCCAAGGAGAAACACTTGGCCTAATAAAGCCTTTCTCCAGCAAATCTTTCAGCTGGTCCTTCAATTCCTTCAACTCGGCAGGTGCCATCCTGTATGGCGGAATAGATATCGGTCGAGTGTCTGGCGCCAAATCAATGCAAAACTCAATCTCCCTCTCAGGAGGGATACCCGGAAGCTCGTCTGGGAATACGTCTGGAAACTCTCTAACGATCGGAACTGACTGAAGGTCCGGTATCTCAGCCTCAGTATCGAATACCCGAACCATATGGTAGATATACCCTTTCCGCACCATCTTCCTAGCCTTGAGGTAAGAAATAAACTTACCCCTCGGCGATGCAGTATTCCCCTTCCACTCGATAACCGGCTCGCCGGGAAACTGGAACCGAACTAATCTCTCTCTACAGTCCACATGGGCATAGCAAGACGCTAGCCAATCCATACCCATAATCACATCAAAGTCTGTCATATCCAACTCTATCAAGTCGGCTAGAGTCTGACGACTATCTATAGTCACAGGGCAAGCCTTATACACCCGCTCAGCTACCACTGAATCACCTACTGGCGTAGCCACCTCAAAAGGTCTTATGGACTCGGGCTCTATCCCTACTCTACTGGCAATATGAGGAGATATATAGGACAAGGTAGAACCTGGATCTATCAAAGCATATACATCACAGCAAGAAACCAACAATGTACCTGTGACGACATCTGGCGACGCCTCCTGGTCCTGTCGGCTGGACATAGCATATATGCGGTTCTGAGGACCGCTAGAACTGGAACCCCTACCACGACCTGCTGGCCCATAAGTACCACGCCTCCGGCGTCTAACCATCGAAGATAAAGATCCGAGAACGCACCCGTCGGTGAACTGAACGCTACCGCCGCTAAGGGCGGACAATCCTTCTTGGACGGCCCGACCACAAGAGTAACACGCTCCCGAACCCATACGACACTCGCCCGGATGAGACCTACCGCATCGAATGCACCGAGAGGTAGGTGGTCTCGATTGGTGACGGTCTCTGCCTCACGAAATCTGGAGCCACGACTGCTCTGAATAACTCGGCCGACGGACCTCCCGCCGGAATCGAGAAGGAGCACTCTGTGTTTGGTGGAATGTGGACCTAGTCTGCTTCGAGGCCGCCTCGAAACCGCCCGAGACCTTGTCACGGCCCTCTTGGTGGCCCAAATCTAATCGATCCTGCCTCTCTGTCTCAATCCCTGCGTGCGCTGCATCACGGCAATATCCATCCCTGGCTGAAGAGCCACCCCCAAGCATGCAGTAATCATATGACGGTCTAACCCCATCACATATCGATGAACCCTGTCTGCCATGTCAGCTACAATGGTGTGCGCATACCTGGCCAAGGAGTCAAACTCTAGGTTGTACTCTCTGACAGTCCTCCCGTCTTGCCTCAAGGTCAAGAATCTATCTACCCGGGCTCTCCTCATCTCAGGAGGCAAGAAGTGTTCTAGGAACGCCTCTGTGAACTCCTCCCAAACAGCTGGAAGAGCATCCTCACCTCTCGACAACATCCATGACTCGAACCAGTTCAACGCAATATCGCGTAACCGGTAAGAAGCTAGTGTAACAGACTCAGTCTCCGATGCCCTAAGAATCTGCATGGTCCGGCCAGAATCTGGGACAAACTCCTGCGGATCCTCCTCAAATCTCGAACCATAGAACTCGGGTGGGTGACAACCCAAGAAATCCCGAATCCGTAAACTGTCGGCTCTAGGGTTGGCGCTGCTCTGTCGTGACGCCGCCACTATGTTGGTCGATGCGAATCATTCCCGTAATCTCGTACACGGACCACGGCATGGGATCGAGGCTCACGTGCCGCGATCTCGAGGCGCTCACGCCTCAAAATCTCTTGAAATTTGGCGACGACGTGGAACTTCGCCGCCCTAAACATCATCTGGTAAGGCCCGGGCACGTGCCTCGTGACTCTCCGGCGTCCACTAGCGACTCTCGGTGCCTTGCCCGCCGGGCCGCGATTGCCTTGCGTGGAGGCATAACTGATACATAAAGGAAAACATCAGAGGAGGTTCAACCTATAACTCAGCTCTATTGCACGATCTTAGAGTGAAAGAATGGAAACCAATCCTAAATATCCTGCAGCCTCCTGATTATAGATGTGGTGCACGACACACCGATAATCAAGACTCTACTAGACACGGTCTGTGGACACTTTCCGAGGACTAACTGCTCTGATACCACTTTTGTCACGACCCGACCCCGGGGCCGCGACTAGTACCCTACCGGGGTACCCTGTCAGGTATACATCAGAGAATAGCAGAGGAACATACATAACACATAACTTATAAAAAGGGTAAACATCACTGACCAGCCGATAAGGCTTCCTTCCATAAAACATACTTAACCAAAAGTATAGAAGTACAACTTGTTCTTATAGCCCAAAACATATATGTGACCACAGACCTCTAAGAATAACAACTGTGGCGGGACAGGGCCCCGCCATACCCCTGAATGTACAAAATACCTATAGCATCGGGGAATATCCGTACCAATAAACAAGCTTCCAGAGGAATGGAGCTTCTGACACCGGAACAGTGATCCTAAGAATGAGGATCCACAATTTGCTTACCCTTACCTGCGGCATTGTCACGACCCATTCGGGGCGTGGTCGTGCCTTCGGCACCCAAGTAGTCATACATCGTAGTAATCGGGAAATATAAAATAAGACATGAAACGATTTATAAAATAAGACACGGTTTATGTGAGAAAACATCGCCTTTCGGCATATATATATAAACATGGTTTAGCGATTACATCCGAAATCTTGTATAACATGACTCTGCACTTAAGGAAATATACAACTATGGCGGGACGGGGCCGCCATACCTGTATACAAAACTATCTACAACGGGAGATCATACCTAAAAGTAGAGCCTCGGAAAGATGGAGCTCCCGCAACGTAGAGATCCTAAGAATGTGGATCTAGCACTCTGCCCTTACTGCGGCATGAGCGGCCCAGAAGGAGGTCGACAATGGTACTAAGTATATGAAAGCGTAAAATACTTAAATGAAAACATATCATTTTAAAATCAGTTTTGCAAGTATGTATGAAACAACCAGGGGACCGCATAGTGCCACATCATAAACAAGAGCAATGATAGGTAAGCGTAATGAGGTCTTTTCTAGGCTGCGAATGATCGGCGGGGCCAATTGCGTAGTATCACCATGCAAGCCTAATCACGGACTCTCGTAGTCGCATAGGCCACTCACATAGGCCGCATAGGTACATAACCCCGCATCGAGGGTAGCTACTCCTTGGCATCGCCCGGACTCGTAGTCCGCATGGCCACATAGACCGCGTGAGGTATAACCCGCATCACTAACGGAACTCCGTAGTTCGCGTAGGTCCCCTCGGACCCGCGTAGGTATTCTCGAATCATGGTCCTGCATCGCCGAGTCTACCGCATCGGAGGCGCCAACCCCGTGTATGTCAAGAGGTGAGTGATAGTACACTAACATAACACATCTTTAAACCACATAAGCACAACAAGAGCGTTACAAGACACTAACACATAGCATCATATCATGTCTACTTATCAAACCATCTTATTATTCTTTTCACAATTCAATATAAGTCATTATAAACACATGGCAATGTTTCTTTTATCATTCTTAAGTGGTTATACTTAACTTCCCATAAAGCTAGTATAACTCTTAAGCACATTTTAAAACCAATTAGTTCTCTTCTTAAAAATGATTCGAGATTCTTTTGAAATGCTTTCATCCTTTATTATTCGAGATTAAGCGGTGAGGCATTCGTAAGTATTATTCGGGCTTAAGCGTGGCGCATTGTAGTTATTATTCGATTAACACGTATGCGTCTGTACTACATATATATTGTAAAATATTGTGACGCCCCGAAACCCGGGCCCGTCACTGGTGCCTTACCCCGGGCACCCTAGTGATACAACATCAGAGAAAACCAGCGGAAATAAAAACTTTACACATGAAATGAGACATAAGTAAATAAACAGGCCAACCCAACCGTTGCCTTCAGTATATAAACATAAAACACGAACAGTTATCCTTTTTACAAACCGCCCACAACAAGTGCTGCACTCTAAGATATCAACAACTATGACCAGACGGGCCAGCCATACCACGAATGTACAAGTACCTCTGATGACAGGACTATACCAAAAGATAAGCCTCGGAGAACGGAGCTTCAGCCGACTGCGATCCTATGAGCGGATCAACCAAGCTGGTGTACCTACTGCGGCGTGAACGCAGCCCGCGAGGTCGATAACAGTACAGTATGTGAAACTAAAAATACTGTAATGAAATCACATTTCATCATTTTATAAAACCATTTCGCAATAAGTAAACAGTTATGTCAAGTAAGGGGACACATATCCCCAGAATAATCACTCACATAATTATGGGTCTCACGCCCGTAATACCACTACGCGTGGAACTCATTCTCATCGCCGGCGATACATGATGTAAACAACACCCATATGTGAACTCGAACACTAGATCTGCTGCGTCATCAAAAGCCGTCGGGCGAGTAGAATAGCCAACTACGGTCAAAAGCTAGTCATATCCCATCACGGGCAAGTACTAAGCCAACTACCGATCAAAAGCTAGCCAGAATCGCCGAGGCAAGTATCTTAAGCTAACGTCTAATAGCCTCACCGTCTCACAAGATATGGCGAGGCAAGTATCTTAAGCTATCTACCGAGGCTACCGGTGCGAGAAAATGACGAACAAGTATCTAAAGTGTGCACGAACCACGCGTACAAACTAAGCGTGATCGCCGTCGCGCGGCAGCTTCATGGATTAGCGGTCCATGGACTAACGATCAACCTCACAATGACCGCGTGCCGCATCTTACCTCGGAAGTCATGGCCATGAAACCATCCTGCGGGCGCATGCGTGGAACATCCATCACGTCAAGATGTCAAAGGAAATAAATCGGATAGCCGGCCCTCGGAGAGTCACGGCAAGATCTGAAACAACCGATCAATACTCAAAGTGGACGATACTGCGTGGACCACCCAACGCCGGTATGTCGGTCGATCAATCGGATAGCCACCTGCAGTCACGGCGACATCAACAAAACACTTGCACATCAAAGACTATCACAACAAGCATAGGCAAGTTTAACATACATTCATTTTAATCAACAATCCGGTTTCAAACCCAAAATACTACATACTTTCCTTCAAAAAGACCTCTTTCTACGTAAAAGCCACGTGATACTAATACTGTAGTATATAAAGAAAACACGTTTACTTTTAAAACCAAATTACTTCACCTTCAAAAATCTTTACAAGGCTTTTAAAATCAAGTACTCTATACTTTATAAACCGAGTGCTTTTCTTTTAGAACAACATCAAGTATACTCTTTTTAAAACCCAATTAACTTACTCTTTTCAAAACAAGTAACCTATACTTAAATCAAGTTACTTCTCTTTCCGAAAACAAGTCGTTATAAGTCAAGTCTCTTATCTTTCAAGATCAAGTCTCTTAACTTTCAAAATCAAGTCGTTTCTTGTCAAAACCAAATCTTTCTTTTATCTTCATAAAGTCGTTATAACTAACTTCCCATAAAGCCATTATAACACTTTATGTTTTAAAACAAACAAAAATCGTTTCACACACGTCGCTTCACCGTACTATATAGTTCACAACAATCATGCTCAAGAGTATAGGAAGAATCACATACCTTTAGCTTAAACCACAAGCCAAGTCAAGTATGCGCGCGTGAAAGATCCACCTATAACAACCACAATATATAAATCAACTTCTAGCACTCTCAGTAGAATATTCTAAACACAAGATTCCTTATTCTACGAAATTTCCAAAGACCTCCCCGCTATCACATAAATCTCCTCCTAACGGGCCCGCTACTGTGCCAACAACTCGTGGGATTACACGCCTAACCTGACGTGTTCAAATATCTTCACAATAATACTAACACAAGTCTCGTAAGTACGGTCAATGTAAATACAATTCAATCGCTTTATAATCATCCTTCCAATATAATATACTCAAGTATAACTACTACAACATGTAATATCTAATTACAATAGGGGACGTAGATCATTACCTCGATAAGCCCAAAAATTATCCAAGTTATAAGTCGATCCCGAGCAACGTTTAGCTCAATCCTTACGCCCAACCCGCTCCAGCGACCCTTAGAAGTTTCTAAACAACTTCTCTAAAAACTTCCACCAAGCTAGGAAGATTTTTCTAGGGTTTCGCTTTCTATATTGGAATAAAGTAGTATTCCTGCTCCTAGTATTGAAATAACTTTGGAATACTACTAGGGATACTAGGCCAAGGTATTTGGGATTAAACAACAATACACCAAGTATTTTCTACACAAGAGGAGGGGGACTAAATCTACACAAAGGGAGGGAAAACATTTGCTTTGGAAAGCTTTCCAGTGAGGATGATTTTACTCTTCAAGCCAGGGTATTTATAGAAGAACCGCGGCCAAGATCAATATAAGTGTAGGGTCAAGATTGGGCCATGTGTGTGTGGGTCCCACCACACCACATGGCCAAACGAAAATGGTGCCAAGTGTGAGGGCCAAATCGGCCAATCCACCCATTTCGGCCAAGTGCCACATGGGGGTGACACGTGTCGCCCCTAATTGGCCCAAAATATTTCGTCTTCAAAATATCCAAAATACCGGAATCTCAAAAACAAAGCGGGCCCACACCAGTAAATTTCTCGTGGGTCCCACGTGACCATTCTGAAAATAAAACCTCAAAATTCTAATATAATCCAAGAAGTCCAAATACCAAATGCAGGAATCCAATTCCATTAACGAACCTTTTTCTTCACAAAACCTAACTTTTCCGTCGAAAAATCACATCTTCCTTTCTTTCCAAAATTTCGCCGTACTCTCGTGCGTGCGCCCTCACATACATACCACGGAACTACGGTATAACATTCTTCCCGCTAGAAACATTCGTCCGAATGTTCCTTCTAAGTCTCCAAACGAGCGTGTCTGTATAGTCTTCACTACTATACTTACGAAACCAATCACGCCATCAATGGCCATAGTATAACATACAAATCCAAGCTAACGAGGAAATCATTTCTAATCTCACAATAGCTCCTACTAGCTTCAATTTACTCTAAGGCCTATCTCCGGCCTTCACGATCCGATTCTGATCGAACACATCCCGAACTCATACGATGGTTACCTAAACTTGGGCTAGCACCGCCGTGACCTACCACCGTGGGACCACCTCGAATCGACCCACTCAATCCGGCTGCGGGTTGACCGCGACAGCCTCAACCCGACGCCATCGCGCCTAATCTCTCGCTCCGGAACAATCTTACTAATTCACGCCATGAAAGCTACCACTTCCATCTTACATTACCCATGGAATTATCACACCAACATAATGCTATCGAACATAATAATTAAAAATATACTTATCTTAATACAAATGCATACTAGTCTCTTAGAGGTCAGGATATGCGATATCACAAAAACAAATAGCGATTTCAAGGACCGCTATATCGGGAACTTCCACCACCACCTCGCCCGCTCGCAGTATATGAACACCATACTGTTATCGGGCGAAGAACCCATGCAGATCCGGCGTGAGTCTCAACATCCGCCTACCTCGTAGGACAATTTCATAAAATGGCCCCGCTGCCACATGTAAAACAAGTCCTCGACACTCCCCGAATGGGTTTACCACACGGTTACACTTAGGTCGGGTGGCTTCATACCGCGACCCCAACTCCCTCAAAACTCAACCTTGGAGCCACGACCTGCTCCCGAATACTCTGGAGGCCACGAAGGCGTGAGGACCACTGCATCTTGGCGGCGGCGATAACTAGTCTGCTGCGAGGTCCGCCTTGAAAGTTACCAAAGGACCTGCTGTCACGGCCTCTTCTGGCGATATTGGTCAATCCGCCGGTCTCTCGTGCCTCACACCCTAGTGCATGAGCTGCGTGCTGGCGATGTCCATGCCCGGTGAGCGATACACCCGAACAAGACTACGCCAAGTAGTCATCAAGCCTCGTGGCGTGGCGGTGCACTCGCCCTCCATATTAGCTACTAACGCGGGGACATATCGAGCCAACGAGTCGAACTACGTTGTACTCGGCTGGCGTCCTCCTGTCTCGACATCGAAACACCGGCCGTGCCCTCCTCATCTGCGCGGCAAGAAATGGGTGAAATGCCTCCGAGAACTCGTCCCAAACAGTGGGGCGATGCTCCCGACAGCTCCATGAATCAAACCGATCATGCGGTATCACGCAGCCGATGCGAACCGAAATCACGGACTCGGTCTCGAAGCCTCGATCACTCGCATGATCCTCAGAATCGACGGATGAACTCGCGGATCATCCTCGTGCCTCGACCAGTAAAACTCGCGGGATACAACTCGTAAAAATCCGTAGCCTCAAACTATCCGTCCGGGATGAACCACGGGCTACTGGACTGAACTGCGCATCCAGCCTCTCCTCGTGTCGCCACGATCCCGGCGATCGGCCATCTCTGTAACCCATCTCCTCTGCTCAGTGTGGGACCGAGGCTCAGTGCGTGGTCTCTGCCACCGCTGCGGCTCTAACCTCTCTGGGCGGCGTCGCAAACTCGCCGTCAAGAACTATCTCGGTAATGACCGCTGCGCCCTCGTACTCTCTGTGTCCCACTAGCAGCTCCACGGCTGCCTTGCCATTCGGGCGGGTTGCCTTGCGCGGAGGCATAATCGCGAAAGAACACGTCGGAAGAGTCCAACTTACAACATCGCTCTAAGGCACGATCTCGAGTGAGAAGAATAGAAACCAATCCTAAATGTCCTGCAACCTCCGACATAGATGTGGCGCACAACACACCGATAATCAAGACTCTACTAGACACGGTGCGTAGACACTTTCCGAGGATTAATCGCTCGATACCACTTGTGCGCCCGAAACCGGGCATCGGTGCCTTACCCGGGCACCCTAGTGATACAACATCAGAGAAAACCAGCGGAAATAAAAACTTTACACAAGAAATGAGAGACATAAAAAAATAAACAAAGCAACCCAACCGTTGCCTTGGTATATATACATAAAACCCGACAGTTATCCTTTTACAAACCCCGCCACAACGATTACTCAGCACTCTAAGATATACAACAACTATGACGGACAGGCCCCGCCATACTCACGAATGTACAAGTACCTACAATGACAGGACTATACCAAAAGATAAGCCTCGGAGGAACGAGCTTCCTAACTGAATGCGATCCTATGGCGAGATCAACCAATGGTGTACCTCACTGCGGCATGAACGGCCCGAAGGAGGTCAAGATGCAACAGTACCAAGTATGTGAAATCGAAAATCAGAATGAAATCACATTTCATCATTTTATAAAACCATTTCGCAATAAGTAAATTATGTCAAGTAAGGGACGATATCCCGAATAATCAATCACACAAAATTAAGGGTCTCAAGCCAATAATAACACTCATGCCCTTGGAACTCATTCTCACCGCGATACATGATGTAAAACAACACCCATATGTGAACTCGAACACTAGATCCTGCGTCATCAAAACCGATCGGGCAAGTAGAATAGCCAACTACCGGTCAAAAGCTAGTCATATCCCATCACGGCAAGTACGGAAGCCAACTACTACCCAAAGCTAGCCACGAATCGCCGAGGCAAGTATCTTAAGCTAACGTACAATAGCCTACCGCCTCAAGATATGGCCAGGCAAGTATCTTAAGCTATCTACCAGAGGCTACCGTAACACGATAAAATGACCAGAACAAGTATCTAAAGTGTGCATGAACCACACGTACAAACCAAGCCCGTGAGTGCTCTTCACCGCGGCAAGCTTCATGGATTAGCGGTCCATGGACTATGATCAACCTCACAATGACCGCATGCCCGGCATCTTACCTCGGAAGTCATGGCCATGAAACCATCCTCGGGCGCGTGCGTGGAACATCCATCACGTCGGCGTGTCCAAAGGAAATAAATCGATAAGCCGCCCCTCCCGAGTCACGACGGTCTGCGAAACAACCGGTCGATACTCAAAGTGGACGATACTCGTGGACCACCCAACGCCGGTATGTCGATCAATCAATCGATAAGCGGCCCTCCCGAGTCACGGCAGCACATCAACAAAACACTTGCACATCAAAGACTATCACAACAAGCATAGGCAAGTTTAACATACATTCATTTTAATCAACAATCCGGGTTTCAAACCCAAAATACTACATACTTTCCTTCTTTCAAAAAGACCTCTTTCTACGTAAAAGCCACATGATACTAATACTCGTAGTATATAAAGAAAACACGTTTACGTTTAAAACCCAATTACTTCACCTTCAAAAATCTTTACAAGGCTTTTAAAATCAAGTACTCTATACTTTATAAACCATTGCTTTTCTTTTAGAACAACATCAAGTATACTCTTTTTAAAACCCAATTAACTTACTCTTTTCAAAACAAGTAACCTATACTTAAATCAAGTTACTTCTCCTTTTCCGAAAACAAGTCGTTATAAGTCAAGTCTCTTATCTTTCAAGATCAAGTCTCTTAACTTTCAAAATCAAGTCGTTTTACTGTCAAAACCAAATCTTTCTTTTATCTTCATAAAGTCGTTATAACTAACTTCCCATAAAGCCATTATAACACTTTATGTTTTAAAACAAACAAAAATCGTTTCACACACGTACGTCTACCGTACTATATAGTTCACAACAATCATGCTCAAGAGTATAGGAAGAATCACATACCTTTAGCTTAAACCACAAGCCAAGTCAAGTATGCGCGTGAAAGATCCACCTATAACAACCACAATATATAAATCAACTTCTAGCACTCTCAGTAGAATATTCTAAACACAAGATTCCTTATTCTCTGAAATTTCTAAGAAGACCTCCCCGCTATCACATAAATCTCCTCCCCTAACCAGGCCCGCTACCAGGCCAACAACTCCCAGGGGATTACACGTCTAACCGGACGTGTTCAAATATGCTTCACAATAATACTAACACAAGTCTGTAAATACACAATGTAAATCTGATTCAATCCTTTATAATCATCCTTCCAATATAATATACTCAAGTATAACTACAACATGTAATATCTAATTACAATAGGGACATAGATCATTACCTCGATAAGCCCAAAATTATCCAAGTTATAAGTCGATCCCGAGCAACGCTTAGCTCCAATCCTTACGCCCAACCCGCTCCAAGCGACCCTTAGAAGTTTCTAAACAACTTCTCTAAAACTTCCACCAAGCTAGGAAGATTTTTCTGTGGTTTCGCTTACTGGCTATTCGAATAAAGTAGTATTTAGGGCTCCTAGTATTGAAATAACTTTGGAATACTACTAGGGATACTAGGCCAAGGTATTTGGGATTAAACAACAATACACCAAGTATTTTCTACACAAGAGGAGGAGGGACGAAATCTACACAAAGGGAGGAAAACATTTGCTTTGGAAAGCTTTCAAGTGAGGATGATTTTACTCTTCGCCAAGGGTATTTATAGAAGAACCAAGGCCAAGATCAATATAAGTGTAGGGTCAAGATTGGGCCATGTGTGTGTGGGTCCCACCACACCACATGGCCAAACGAAAATGGTGCCAAGTGTGAGGCCGTCGGCCCAAGGGACAAGTGGCCTAGCCACTGTCCACCCATTCGACCAAGTGCCACATGGGGTGACACGTGTCGCCCCCAATTAAATCAAAATATTTCGTCTTCGAAAATATCCAAAATACCGAAATCTCAAAAACAAAGCGGGCCCACAAACCGTAAATTTCTCCGTGGGTCCACGTGACCATTCTCAAAATAAAACCTCAAAATTCTAATATAATCCAAGAAGTCCAAATACCAAATCTGGGAATCCAATTCCCATTAACGAACCTTTTTCTTCACAAAAACCGGAACTTTTCCGTCGAAAAAATCACATCTTCCTTTCTTTCCAAAATTTCTGTCGTACTCTCGTACGTACGTCCTCACATACATACCCTGGAACTACGGGGTATAACAAATATCATGCTTTAGGAAGAATCACATACCTTCTCAGCGAAAACCACCTGCCAAGTTGAATATGTCGCGCGCAGAGAATCAGCCTATAATAGTCAGACACGTCTATCAACGCGTTCTACTTTGTAAACGATTCTAAACAGAGGGTTCTATATCCTACGGAAAATTGGGCGCACTTCCTACCCAAGTGAGCTACTCAAGTTCATCAGGAAACAACATATGTAATGTAAATACTGATTTTCTTTCTAAACCCTTCATCGATAAATGGGGCTCTAATCTACGTGATATTCTTCTAAATATTTTATACTTATTCTTATACTACTACAGTATGTATTCTCTAATTCAAAAGAGGTTAGGATTATTTACCTCGGTAAGCCCAATAATATCCTAGATAAAGTCGCACCGAGCAAGGTTTAGCTCCTAAGTTGTATGCGCTCAGAGCTCCAAGAAACCTTAGAAGTTCTTCACAACCTCTACTAAGGACTAAGGGATTTGGGCTAGGGTATTTTGGGCATTATAACAATACTAGAAGGCAACTTTTCTACCAAGGGAGGGGGGGTAGATTTCAGCTAGGCTAGGGGGAGGGGTTGCCTCGGCCAAGCTCACTCAAAAGGGGGTGTTGGACAAAAAGGCTACAAGGGAGAGGAGAGGATTTTCAAGACTTGGAAAGGAATTTGTGGATGAAAACTCTTCATCTTAAGGGGTATTTATAGGTCAAGACATGGCCAACCAAGTGCCAAGATTTAGCCAAGTGCTAGGCAAGTGTAAGGTCAAGATTAGGGCAAGTGTCCTTGGCCAACTTGCACACAAAATATCCTACCAACTCCTTGACTTGTGCCAAGGCACAAAAAACGTGCAACACTATCCCCAATTCGTCAATGGGCGATTTCAAGTCCACCAATTGGAGGTGCCGTGTCGCCTCCCGTTGGTCCAAAATGTTTCGCCTCTCGGAAAAATCCGCAAAATTAGAAATGGCATAGCCGAATTTACCCTACGAAAGCCGTGGAAACGTTTCGTCGGAAAACTATTCGCTTTGAGAGTTGTGCCCCAAAAACGCGTCTTGTGCCTAAACTTTAAGGCTAGACTTTCAGACGTATTCCCTTACGCATACTCTGGAAATACGGGTATAACAGCATGAACGCAGCCCCAGGAAGGGGTCATTACACAATATGTACCAAGTATGTAAAGTGGAAAATCGTAATAATGATATCATAAGTCTAAGAGTAAGTTGGAGTCATGGAAGACAATCAAAATACATTTTACTGTGCCTTACTAACAATGAGAGTGACAAGTATATATATATAATACTGCATACAATAGGGGCCTTAGGATCAAAACAGGGTATGTTATACCCCGTATTCTCAGGGTATGTATGCGAGGGCGTCACGTCTGAGTACTACAGAAAATTGGAAAGGAAGAAGAGTGATTCTTCCACGGAAAAGTTTCCTGCTTTTGTAAGGACACATGTTCGTTGAAGGGAATTGGGGTCCCAGATTTGGAATTTGGGCTTCTTAGATTATATTAGAATTATGGAATTTTATTTTCGGAAATGGTCACCTGGGGCCCACGGGAGAAATTTACTGATTTTGTGGCCCACTTTGTTTTGAGATTTTGGCCATTGTGGATATTTTTGGAAGACGTTTATGAGGGCCAATAGGAGGGTGACACGTGTCACCCCCGCCTAGGTGGCTTGGCCGAATGACATTTGTGCACAACACCCGGTTAGAGTCGTTTTTGGACGAAACGTTTTACATAACTTGCGAGGGGAAAATTCCGGCTATGTCTTTTCTTATTTTTGCGGATTTTTCCGAGAGACGAAACATTTTGGACCAACGGGAGGGTGACATGTGTCACCCTCACATTGGAAGCAAAGTGGGGCGGCACTTGGCCGATTGAAGGGGCAAGTTGATGGTAGATATTTGTGTAGATATTTGTGAGGTTTTAAGGAGTAGGGACTAGGGTGCACTGGGCTTGATCTTGGCCTTACACTTGCCTTACACATGGCTTGATCTTGGCCATTGGTTGTCCTTTGGTTTTGCTATAAATCACCCCCTCAGCTAGAAGACTTCATCCAGTCCTACCCTCTTCCCAGTCTTGCGTCCCTCTCCCTCCCTTTGAGGGTGTTCTCGTCCGAAGCCGTCCCCCTCCCCCCCTTGAGTGGCCGTGTCGCCAAGCGCCTCCCCCTCCCCCCTTTCTGGTGCTAGGTGAAGTACCCCCTAGCCTAGTTGTTTTATAATACACTCTTGGTAGAAATACTCTCCAGTATTGTTATAATGCCCAAAATACCTTAGCCTTTACCTTGTTGTATTCCAAAAGTTACCTCTATCGTAGAGCAGGAAATACTACCTTTTGTCCTTTTAGTCTCAAACCAAAACCCTAAGGAAATCTTCATAGTTGGTTCAAGTATTTGAGTAGAAGTTGGTTAGAACTTCTAAGGGTTGTTTGGAGCGGATTGGAGCGCACGGAGTAGGAGCTAAACCTTGCTCGGGATCGACATTATAACTTGGATAATTTTGGGCTTGTCGAGGTAAATATTCTTGTCCCTTATTATAATTGGAGATTACAGGTAGTAGGAATATATAGTTGAGGTATACTATATATAGAATGAACATTATTGTGCGCAATGTCTTTTGACTTAAGCTGAATTTAAAGAAGAGAATCATCAGTAATTACATGGGATCGTATTCTGAGACTTGTGTAGCATTGTTGTGTAGTAGAATGGTACACGTCAGGTTAGACGTGTAAACCCCTCTGGTTGGCTTGGTAGCGGCCTCGATAGAGAGGAGATTTACGTTGTTGCAGGGGAGGTCTTTCAATTTTACTGAGAAATGGAACCTTGTGTTTTGAAGTTAATAGACGTTGGTGACCTCTTGAGGAGAAAGTACTATGAGTAGCGTATTCTCCTTGAGGAGTGGAAAGGGCTAGCGTTGTAGTACTTGGAGCATTTTGCTTATTATCGATACTACATGCAGGTATGTGAACCTCTTCCTATCTGTTCTAGCATGATATGTGTGTAACTATGTAATGCGGTGGACGTACGGTACTAAGTGTATTTGTTTGGTTTAAACATAAAGTGTTATAACGGCTTTATGGGAAGTTGGTTATAATAGCTTTATGTAGGTAAGAAAATGGTTTCTTGATGTTAGAAGTTAAGAGACTTAACTTATTTGTTTTAATATGGATGTTGTGTGAAACCTCATTCGTGAGTAATGAGTACTTGGTTTTAAAGGGATAATGTTTTACTAATTTGGGAATCGAATGTGTATCGACAGGACATCGCGGCGTTAATAAAGGAAAATGTATTGAATAATGATGTGTTGTATTAAAACCGGTAGAAACCTCCATCTGCATGAAGCTAAGATGAGACAAAATGATATTACATTTTCTAGATCATGGTCAGTAATAAGATCGTTATAAACAAGAATAAACTACTCACATATATGACATATGTTACTCAATTGTTTTAAAAGAGATTAAGACTATGAGTTATGAAACCTTTCCAAAATAAGTGACTTGAGCATTTGAAATTAGGCAAACTTGAGCGTTTGGAAAATAATGTTGTTACTTGATTTTACAAAAGGGAAGTGTCTTGTTTACTTAAAAAGATAGTCACGATGTTTATACTCACGTATTGTGTGACTTATGTGAAAGTACTTTGAGTTGTGTGAAACTTGCCTATCTTGTGATGATAGCCTTTGTTGTACAAGTGTTGTATTTACGTATTCTGGCGTCTCGATAGAGGCGGTTGACTTGTTGAGAACTTACTTGGACGTCTTTGGCGGTGTGGAGAATTCCACGGGTATGTTTCCATTTTGATTAATGTCTTATTGTGGTTACATGGACACGTCTACACCGAGGTAGAATTCCGGGGGCATGTGGCCATGCGGCAGGGTTGATCACCCATTATATTGTTATTAATGTCACATGGACGTGTCTACACCGAGGTAGAATTTCGGGGGCATGTGGCCATGGGGCATTGGTATTATTGTTGCATCATGGACATGTCTACACCGATGCAGAATTCGGGCACGCGCCGTGATCTGAACACGATTGATGTTGTGGGCGTGAGACCCATAGTTATATTTGAGTGATGACTTGAGGCGTGAGTCCCATCGACATGATCGCTTTTATGTTGTGCTGTAGTTTGGTTATCATGTCTCTGCTTTATATAGACTAGTATGATTTCATTTCTGATTTTTCTGATTTCACATACTTGGTACTGTTATCTTGACCTCGCCCGGAGCTGCGTTCATCTGCGCGGTAGGTACATCGATCGTGGATCCTCGCTCATAGGATCACGATTCGGCGTATTGGGAAGCTCCGTTTCTCGGAGGCTTATCTTTTGGTATGTGTTTCCACGAGTTGTAGGTTCTGTACATTCGTGGTATGGCGGGGCCTGTCGTCATAGTCGCTGTAAATCTTATAGTGCGTAATCTTGTTGTGGCGGGGTTGTAAAGGATTAAAGCTGCTCGTGTTTTATGTATATCTTGAAAACCGCTTTGGTTGCTTTGTTTATTATTATATCTCTTGTTTCATGACTCATGTTTTATTTTCATTGGTTTTCTCGATGTTGTATCACTAGGGTGCGGTAAGGCACGATCACGGGCAATTGGGTGTGACATAGTGGTATCGGAAGCGATTAGTCCTCGGAAAGTGTCTGACCGTGTCTAGTAGAGTCTTGATTATCGGTGTGTTGTGCACCACATCTATAATCGTGAGGCTATAGGACATTTAGGATTGGTTTCATTCTTCTCATTCGAGATCGTGCCTTAGAGGCATGTTGTAAGTTGGACCTCCGACGTATCTCGTTTTTACCGCTATGCCTCCGCACAAGGCAACCAGAGCCCGGAAGGGCAAGCGGCCGAGTGCTGCTAGTGAGATCTGAGAGAGTATGAGCGCGAGCCGGTGATGCACGAGTTGTGCTTGACGGCGGGTTTTGTGACGCCGCCCGATAGAGTTTAGAGCCGCAGCGGTGGCTGCTGAGACCACGATACTGAGCCTCCACCCACGATGCAGGCGGAGGAGATGTGTTACAAGGAGATGGCCCAGTTGCTGGTCAGGGTCGTGGACAGATATGAGGATAGGCCGATGCTGTGATTCGATTCGGTTTAGCACGATGGTTCACCCCGAGCGGATAGTTTGAGGTGCGGGACTTTCGAGTCAGCCTGCGAGTTTTATGGGTCGAGGCACGAGGATGATCCGCAGGAGTTCATCCGGCGATTCTGCGGTCATGAGTGATCGTGGCTTTGGAGACCGAGTCGGTGGTCTTAGGTTCGCATCGGTGCGTGATACCGCAGCCGATCGGGTTTGATCGTGGGAGTTGTCGGGAGAGCATGCGCTCCCGGTGTGGGACGAGTTCTCGAGGCATTCTCACTCACTTCTTGCCTCCGCATGAGGAGGGCACGGCCGGCAGATTTGTGATCTTTGAGACAGAGGCGTCTGATTCGAGTACAACGTGGAGTTTGACTCGTTGGCTCGGTATGTCCCGCTTTAGTGGCAACCATGGAGGATAGAGTGCACCGCTCGCCACCGGATTAGATGATTGCTTGACAGAGGCTTGTTCGAGTGTAGCTCTTCAGCCGGGCATGGACATTGCCCGCATGCAAGCTCATGCACTGGGATGTGAGGCACGGAGAGGTCGACGGAATGACCAAGATCAGCAGAAGAGGGCCAGAACAACAGGGTCCTTTGGTGACTTTCGAGGCGGACCGCCAAGAAGATACTAGTTTTGTACCTCCGCCAGGTCAGAGTGGTCCTCCACAACCTTGAGCATCGAGTATTCGGAGCGGTCGTGGCTCCAGGTTGTGTTTCGAAGTAAGGGTGTTGGCCAGATGCGGTCACCCCTACCTCGGTGTGGTCGATGTGGTAGACCGCATTTCGGGGAGTGTCGTGGTGCCAAGGGAGCTTGCTATTTTTGCGGCCAGCGGGGCCATTTTGCGAGGAACTGTCCGACCAAGGGTAGCACGGATGTTACGACTCAGCCTTCAGGATCAGTGGCTGGTTCATCACCTTCACTAGTTGTGCGCCCTGCAGGGCAGGACTGTGATTAGAAAGCGGTAGAGACAGGTATATCCTTAACCCTCTAGAGTTTTGTATACTGATGTGTTTTAGTGTTATGTTCGGATAGCTTTGTGCTAAATGTGATTTAGACACCTGGTTATTGTAGAAGGGTAAGTATGGGGGCATGGTAAGTGTGAACCCTAGACTGTCACGATTGAGACCTTAGAGGTAAGGTCGTCTTGAGTAAAAGATTCGTTTTATGTTTGACCTTTATCAGAGTGCGTAGTATACGTGGGTTTTATTTGTGTGATAAGTCCATGGGTAGTGTGAGATGGAAGTGGTAGCTTTCATGATGTGATTTAGCAGGATTGTTCCGTGTCGGGGAACGAGGGCTTGACGCGATTGTGGGTCGGGTTGAGGACGTGATACGGGTCAACCCGTAGCCCGGATTAAGGTGGGGTCAGTTCTGGGTGGTCCCGCCAGGTGGTAGGGTCACGAGGATGCTAGGCCCAAGTTTGTATGATCATCGTATGAGTTCGTGGACGCGTTCGACCAGAAGCGGTTCGTAAAGGCCGGGAATGGCCTTAAGGAAGTTTGAGGTTAGTAAGATGACCAAGTTTGGAGGTAGTGACTCCAGAGATTTTTGGGAACGGAAGTAATGACTGAAGTATGGTACGTACTGGGAGAGTTCAAGTGTTCGAGAAGGGCACGACGAGTAAGGAAGGAAGAGAACGTGTGTTATTTCGTGGCCAAGCTGTGGCGTTGACAACTTGTTAGAGGAACTTTATGGTTATCCGCCTTGAGCAGTTACATTGGGGACTATTGTTTCTAAGGAGGGGAGAATGTTATACCCCGTATTCTCAGGGTATGTATGCGAGGACGTACGTACGAGAGTACGGCAGAAAAATTGGAAAGGAAGAAAGAGGTGATTCTTCCACGGAAAAAGTTTCCGGTTTTTGTAAGGAAAAATGTTCGTTGAAGGGAATTGGGTTCCCAGATTTGGAATTTGGGCTTCTTAGATTATATTAGAATTATGGAATTTTATTTTGGAAACAGTCACGTGGGGCCCACGGAGAAATTTCTGGTTTTGTAGGGCCACTTTGTTTTGAGATTTTGGCCATTGTGGATATTTTTCTAAGACGTTTTATGAGGGCCAATAGGAGGTGACACGTGTCACCCCGCCTAGGTGGCTTGGGAATGACATTTGTGCACAACACCCGGTTAGAGTCGTTTTTTTGACGAAACGTTTTACATAACTTGCGAGGGGAAAATTCCGGCTATGTCTTTTCTTATTTTTGCGGATTTTTCCGAGAGACGAAACATTTTGGACCAACGGGAGGGTGACATGTGTCACCCTCACAATGGAAGCAAGTGGGGCGGCACTTGGCCGATTGAAGGGGCAAGTTGATGGTAGATATTTGTGTAGATATTTGTGAGGGTTTTAAGGAGTAGGGACTAGGGTGCACTTGGCTTGATCTTGGCCTTACACTTGCCTTGCACATGGCTTGATCTTGGCCATTGGTTGGCCTTTGGTTTTGCTATAAATACCCCTAAGCTCAAGACTTCATCCATTCCTAAAATCTTCCAAGTCTTGAGTCCTCTCCTCCCTTGGCGTGTGTGCTCGTCCCAAGCCTTCCCCCTCCCCCAGGTGGCCTTGTGGCGAGAGCCTCCCTCCCTGTGGTGCTAGCAGTGGGTACCCCAGCCTAGTTGTTTCGTATAATACACACCCCCCCTCTTGGTAGAAATACTCTCCAAGTATTGTTATAATGCCCAATATACCTTAGCCTTTACCTTGTAGTATTCCAAAAGTTACCTCTATACGTAGAGCCCGGAAATACTACATTTTGTCCTTTTAGTCTCAAACCAAAACCCTAAGGAAATCTTCATAGTTGGTTGAAGTATTTGAGTAGAAGTTGGTTAGAACTTCAAAGGGTTGTTTGGAGCGGATTGGAGCGCACAGAGTAGGAGCTAAACCTTGCTCAGGATCGACATTATAACTTGGATAATTTTGGGCTTGTCGAGGTAAATATTCTTGTCCCCTTATTGTAATTGGAGATTACAGTAGTAGGAATATATAGTTGAGGTATACTATATATAGAATCGAACATTATTGTCGTGATGTCTTTTGACTTAAGCTGAATTTAAAGAAGAGAATCGAATCAGTAATTACATAGGGTGATTCAGATGAGACTTGTGTAGCATTGTTGTGTAGTAGAAAGGTACACGTCCGGTTAGACGTGTAAACCCCCCCCCCTGGTTGGCTTGGTAGCCGGCCTCGATAGAGGAGGAGATTTACGCTGTTGCGGGGGGGGGGAGGTGCTGCCGAATTTTCTGTAGAGAAATGGAACCTTGTGTTTTGAAGTTAATAGACGTTTGTGACCTTTTTAGGTGAAAGTACTAAGAGTAGCGTATTCGTGAGGAGTGGAAAGGGCTAGCAAGGTTGTAGTACTTGGAGCATTTTGCTTATTATCGATACTGCTTGCGAGGTATGTGAACCTCTTCCTATCTGTTCTAGCATGATATGTGTGTAACTATGTAGTACGGTGGACGTACAGGTACTAAGTGTATTTGTTTGGTTTAAACATAAAGTGTTATAACGGCTTTATGGGAAGTTGGTTATAACAGCTTTATGTAGGTAAGAAAATGGTTTACTGATGTTAGAAGTTAAGAGACTTAACTTATTTGTTTTAATATGGATGTTGTGTGAAACCTCATTCGTGAGTAATGAGTACTTGGTTTTTAAAGGGATAATGTTTTACTGATTTCGGGAATCAGAATGTGTATCGGCTGACCAACCGCAGCGTTAATAAATGCAAATGTATTGTATAATGATGTGTTGTATTAAAACAAGTAGAAACCTACATCTGCATAGAAGATAAGATGAGACAAAATGATATTACATTTTCTATATCCTGTCTACTGGAATAAGATCGTTATAAACAAGAATAAACTACTCACATATATGACATATGTTACTCAATTGTTTTAAAAGAGATTAAGACTATGAGTTATGAAACCTTTCCAAAATAAGTGACTTGAGCATTTGAAATTAGGCAAACTTGAACGTTTGGAAAATAATGTTGTTACTTGATTTTACAAAGGGAAGTGTCTTGTTTACTTAAAAGATAGTCACGATGTTTATACTACGTATTGTGTGACTTATTTGAAAGTACTTTGAGTTGTGTGAAACTTGCCTATGCTTGTGATGATAGCCTTTGTTGTACAAGTGTTGTATTTACGTTACCGCTCTCGATAGAGGCGGTTGACTTGTTGAGAACTTACTTGGACGTCTTTGGCGATGTGGAGAATTCCACGTATGTTTCCATTTTGATTACCGCCTTATTGTGGTTACATGGACACGTCTACACCGGGTAGAATTCGGGGCATGTGGCCACGCGGCGGTTGATCACCAAGATATTGTTATTAATGTCACATGGACGATGTCTACACCGAGGTAGAATTCGGCATGTGGCCATGGGGCATTGGTATTATTGTTGCATCATGGACATGTCTACACCGTCACGAATTCGGGGCATGCGCCATGATGCGAACACGATTGATGTTGTGGGCGTGAGACCCATAGTTATATTTGAGTGATGACTTGAGGCGTGAGTCACATTGGACATGATTGCTTATGTTGTGAATCAGTAGTTTGGTTATCATACATGTCTCCTTTTTATAGACTAGTATGATTTCATTTCTGATATTTCTGATTTCACATACTTGGTACTGTTGTCTTGACCTCCTTGGGCCGCGTTCATCCGCAGTAGAGGTACATCGATCGTGGATCCTCGCCATAGGATCACTGATTCAGATTGGAAGCTCCGCTTTCTCCGAGGCTTATCTTTTGGTACGTGTTTCCCTGAGTTGTAGGTTCTTGTACATTCGTGGTATGGCGGGCCACTGTCCGTCATAGTCGCTGTAAATCTTAAGTGCAGTAATCTGTTGTGGCGGGGTTGTAAAGGATTAAACTGCTCGTGTTTTATGTATATCCGAAGGCAACTGCTTTGGTTGCCTGTTTATTATTATATCTCTTGTTTCATGACTCATGTTTTATTTTCCGCTGGTTTTCTCTGATGTTGTATCACTAGGGTGCCCGGGGTAAGGCACCAGTCACGGGCCCGAATTCGGGGTGTGATAGGGTACCTCGCCCGTAGTATCAATAAGCACCCCTACTCCTGGGACTATTTCACCCGCATAGGTCCTGTGGACCCGCATGAGGTATTCCTCGCATAGGTTGTACCGCGCGTGGGACTATTTCACCCGCATAAGCCCATGGGACTCGCATGAGGTATTCCTCGCATCATGGGTAGCAAATCCACGGAACAGTGGTATAACGATCTTGGGACTTACCCGCGATATACTCTTACCTGGCGGATGGTATAACGATCTTGGGGCTTACCCCTAAGATATACTCTTACACTGAAGCAGATGGTATAACGATCTTGGGGCTTGCCCCTCAGATATACTCTTACACTGAAGAAGGTGGTATGACGATCTTGGGGCTTGCCCCTCAGACATACTCTTACCCTGGAGTAGGTGGTATAACGATCTTGGGGCTTACCCCTCAGATATACTCTTACCCTAGCTCAACTGTCATCATATCATAATCATAAATAAGTTAAGAAAACTTATAACTTCTTATTAGTCTTGTTCATATACCTCTCATTTTAGTTTACTTAAGGCACTTAATCATATCTTTAATAAAAGAAAACCGGGAATTTAACCCAAGTTCTACATACTTCAACTCTTTTAAAAGTGACTCTTTTTCATACATAAAACCTTTGGGCAATTGATGCCTTAAAATCAATTTGCCTTTCATAAATCAAATCATTTGTCCTTACTTGTCTTACTTAGAGTAAACCTCTTCTCATTAATCTTTTATAAAGCTAATAAACCAACTTCCCATAAAGTTGTTATATTAACCCTACACTTTAGTAAAATCATACTTTTCCCTAACCAAGGGACTTATACATTCTTAAAACGAAACAAGTCATTATATACTTAAAACAAGTAAGAATACCAAATCTTGTACGTCTACCGTACTACATAGTTTCATCTATTCATGCTCAAGAGATAGGAAAGCTTCACATACCTCTTTGGTCAATCCACTTGCTAAGCTCAACTATCGCAAGTAATATTTCAACCTATAATAATCATGATACGTTTTTTAACCTCTAATCTCAAAGTAGAACAATCCAAGTTCAAAGTCACTAAATTCTATGGAAAATTGGGCAGCATTTCCTTTGTTTCTACTCACTTTGCCACCTTTCTCAAGGCCGAATTTATCATCCAAACACCACATTTAAGGCTCAACAATCCAACATTTTAAAGGGGATTACACCTCCAAACTTGGGTGTGTAAAATTCTGCCCCATTAGGTACAACAATTCACTTAACAATTCTAAGGTAGTTTTTAGGCTACAACATGCTCATAATCTCTTCTTAACCAATCCTTCATATCCAAACCACATTTCTTACATGCAAGGACTCTAAGTGCATTATTCACTACCACAAGTTCTTTCTTTTTAACATGCAACACTAAAAACTAATTACAAAGGAAGAATCATTACCTTAGAGCTTTAGCCAAATTTATCCCAAATGTTTTGCTAGCTTTCTTGCCAAGAATACCACCACAACAACACCAACAAGCTAGCCACAAACTTCCTTCTTGTTCTTAACTTTTCAGATTTTTCTTAGGCTTTGAATTTCCTTTGGAAATGTAGAGAGAAGGAGGAGCTAATTTAGAGAGAGGGAGAGGTTTGAAAGATGACCAAGTCTTCAAGACTTGGTCAATATAAGACATGCAAGAAAAATCAGATGGGGGGGGGACACTTGTCACCCTCCCATGGCCTTTTTAAAAGAGAAATCAGACTTTTCTAAGTTTTTCCGCCCAAAAATCCCGCCTCGGCTGAAACCTCATGACCTCTCTCGAACTTCCAGCGCGCGACCACAAATCTGGCGCCGGCGCTGCAACTTCAGCGACCCTTCAGTACTTTCGCGCCGCGGTCCGGCGCCGCGGCCCTGTCGCCTTTGTCCGAAACACATTTCTGTCCGACTGCGCACTGAACTTGTAACTCTCATAAATTTCTACTCCGACGTCCTATCGATGAATGGTTGGTTGCGTTGGAATCTATACTCCACGAACTACGCCCTAGGCCTTTGAAACACTTAGGAACTCTTAATGTACCGGGTCATAACCCTCCTCAAAGTTGACTAAAACCCGTCCGGAATAATCCGTCAACCTATCCTTAGAAAATTTTAAGTCTTACATGCTTTCGTATGCTCTCATACGTAGGGTCAGAACTACGGGGTATAACAATATCAAGTCGCAATTGATTATAACAACTATAATCTTTAAGTAACACTTGTAATCCAACTTCAAATGACTAATATGTCAATTCGGATTTTAGGTTACAACAATCCATAACACTTATAAATTTTCAACACATATACCTCATGCTTGCTAAAATCCAAAGCTACAACAATAAGAAAGCTTTAATTGCTAAAACGACAAGATTTATACCTTTTCAAGCCCTTAATCTTCCAAAGATTCAAAGTCGCTCCCTAGAAATTCTTAGCTCCTTTTCTTATGTTCCAATCCGCTCCAAGCACTCCTTAGAAGCCTATGAAGAACTCATCTTCAAGTCCCAACTTCAAAGTTGAAGAACCCCTCAAGTTTCCGCCTTGCGACTAATACGAAAACTACCTTTTTCCGGGATTTTTCTATTGAGATATCCTTACAATGCACTCATGAAACTTGGGTTAAAGTCTTGTGGCTAACGAACCACAAACGAAAAATTTCTTCTCTCAAAAGCCCCTTTGGCCGAGAGCTCCTAAGAACAAGAACAAATGTTCTTCAATTTTTTTTCTAAGTGTGGAAGTCTTGCTACTAGTAGTAGTAGTAGTAGTATAAATAAATAAATCAAAGGCTAGGATAAAACCAAATGGAAGGCTAGGATGTGGTCAATATTATCAAGCTCTTTTGACTTGGACTTAGTCAATAAAATCAAGCCAAAGTCTAGCAAGACTTGCTCATCTACACAATGGTCAAATGACCGCTTTACTTGCAAAAAATTCGACCAAGCCATGTGGGGGTGCCACGTGTGCATTATACCCGTATTTCCAGTATATACGTAAGCGTGCGTGCAAAGTTTAAGTCTTAAAGTAGACTAAGGGACGAAATTTTGTGCACAACCCCCGAAAAGAATCGTTTTCCGACGAAACGTTCTCCAAAACTTGCGAAGGGAAAATTACGGCTATGTCATTTATTATTTTTGCGGATTTTTCCGAGAGACGAAATATTTTGGACCAATGAGAGGGTGACAAGTGTCACCCTCAAGTGGGCGGTAAATGGGACGACTTGGGCACGTTTTTTTGGCCTTGTTTTGGTCAAGGAGTTGGTAGGATATTTTGTAGATATTTTGTGTAGTTGATGAGCAAGTGGGACCCACATACACATGTCCAAATCTTGACCCTCCACTTGCCAACCACTTGGCTTGATCTTGGCCATTGAATGTCCTATAAATACCCCTCTAATGCAAGACTATTTCTTCATCCTCACTTGATAAATTCCAAGGCAAAAAATCCCTCTCCCCCTTAGTGTAGTTTCGTCCAAGCCACCCCTCCCCCTTTAGAGGTGTTACACCCCGTAATTACATGAAATGTTTTAAGAACGCACGTAAGAACTCATAAGTGTCAAGATTTGTGACTTGTAAAAATAAAAATTATCGGAATTATGGAATTGTCGGAAAACGAATTATTGTGACGAATGGGAGGGCGACACGTGTCACCCCCCTTAAAAATGCCTTGGACGAAATTTGCAAGGGGTTAAGGGTCATTGGACCTTTATTAGCAAGACAAGTCTTGCTAGTAGTTAAGCTTGAGAAAGTTGACTTGGTCAAGGACCCACAAAGCTTGATATTTAATGAGACTTCATCCAAACCACCCATTTGGTTACATCTTGACCCTCCATGTCCCTATATAATACTACTAGTAGTGAGACAAGTTCCATACTTAGCCAAATTTACAAGAAAATTGGATGAACATGAGATGGTGCTCTCGGCTTTATCAACAAGAAGAAAGAAAATTTTTCGTTTGTTGTCCATTTTGCTCCCCACTTTAAACCAAGGTTCATGAGGGTATTGTAAGTGTATCTCAATAGAAAAATCTCGGAAAAAGATAGTTTTCGGGTTAGTCGCAAAGTGAAAACCTAGTTGCTTTCTAGGTTTTGGATTGGAAGTTTGAAGGAAAGTTGTTGGTATGGTTCTAAGGGTCTCAAGTAGCGGATTGAAGTGTCTTGAAGAGTCTCTAAGGGTCTAAGGAGTGACTTCGGATTTGGAGTTGGATTGAGATTCGTTGAGGTATAATCTTGTCTCTTATTAGTGTTACAAGATTATATATATATATTGTTGTTGTTAGCTTTACTTGTTGCTAGCATGAAGTTGATATGTTGGAGTTTATAAGTATTACGGATTGCTTGTAGCCTTAAATCCGAATTGTAATGTAAGCCATGTGAAGTTGGATTACTATTTGGTCGTTTACTAGGAATGGGTCGGGCAGTATACCTTTACGGGCAGACTATATGACATTATCGACCCAGGAATGGGCAGGCGATACCTTTGCAGGCGCACTATATGACATTATCGACCGAGAATGGGCGAGCGAGATACCCAGGCGGACTATATGACATTATCGACCGAGAATGGGCGGGCGGTATACCTTTACGCGGACTATATGACATTATCGACCGAGAATGGGCGGTATACCTTTACGCGGACTATATGACATTATCGACCGAGAATGGGCGGGCGATATACCTTTGCAGGCGCACTATATGACATTATCGACCGAGAATGGGCGGGCGGTATACCTTTGCACGCGCACTATATGACATTATCGACCGAGAATGGGCCGGCCCAGTAGTGCCTTACGCAGCGAACGCTGAGCTTGATCGCCCCGCCGTCGCAGAGATAGGCGCCTCGCCAAGCGGCCGGATTATACTTATGGAAGATAGGTAAGATATACGGTAATGAACTTAATGATTTTTCCTAATAGGAGTGTGACTATAGCTTTTATTGAAAATGGGAAAAGATAATAAGGAGTGATTAAGTTCATAAGTGGTAATGACACGGCAGGATCTGGTATGTATTTTTTTTATATTTATACTTGTCCCTGTCATTCTTTTGTACAACTATGATATGTTTACTGTACGTTATTTCTGTTCCATATTCGGCACTGTTATGCCGACCCTTCCTGGGCTGCGTTCATGCCCGCAGGTATTAGGTGCACAGGTTGGTGATCCTTGCTCTTAGGATCTCGGTTCAGTTTTTGGGAAAAAGCTCCATTTGCTCCGGAGGCTTATCTCTTGATACGGTTTCCCCTGAGGTTGTAGATTTATGTATATTCAGGGGTATGGCAGGGCCCTGTCCCGCCACAGTTGTTATGTTAAAACTCTTAGAGGTCTGTAGTCACATATTGTGGGTCAGTTTGTAAAGAAATGAGGCAACTGCTTCGGTTGTATATATTTATGTCCAGGAAGGTAGCCCTATCGGATAACTGCTGTTTTATACTTGTTTTATTTTATAAGTTTCATGTATGTTCGCTGATTATCTCGATGTATACTGTAAGGGTGCCCAGGTAGGGCACGATCGCGATCGGGGTCGGTCGTGACAAGAGGCCTTAATGAGACATCTCCCCACTTGCTAGTTGTTTTCGTAAAGTACCCCCCCCCCGTGGAGAAAAGTTGTATCCAAGTATTGGTTCTATAACAAAATACCTTGGCCCAAAAAACTTAAAGTATTCCAAGGTTAAACCTATACTAAAATCCCAGAAATACTATTATACTTCCCTTGATCCAAAACGAAACCCTAAAGAAAATCTTCATAGCGGGTTGAAGTATTAAGAAGAAGTTGCGTAGAACTTCTAAGGGTTGTTTGGAGCGAGTTGGAGCGTTCAGAATAGGAGCTAAACGTTGCTCAGGATTGACATATAAACTTGGATAATTTTGGGCTTATCGAGGTAAATACTCTTGTCCTTATTGTAATTGGAAATTACATCTGTAGTTGTATAGAAGTGAGTATAAGACATATATAAGGATGGTATAAAGAAGAAGAATATTAAAGAAGAAGTATGTACTTACATGGGTGTATTTCTGAGAGAATTGTGTAGTTTGTGGTAGGGAAGTCTTTGCCCAATTTCCGTAGAAATAGGAATCTATATCTAGAATTATTCTCTGAGTAGTCTAGACGTTGATAGACTTGTATGACCATTATAGGTTGAAGTCGCAAGTAGCGTATTCTACTGAAGGGTGGAAAAGGCTAGCGGATTCTGATACTTTGGAGCTATTTGCTAATAGTCGATAATCGTCGCGAGGTATGTGATTCTTCCTATCCTCTTGAGCATGATATTTTAAAAGAATATATATATAGTACGGTAGGCGTGCGTGTGTTAAGCGAATGTAGTTTTACGGCAATGTCTTTTGACTTAAGCTGAATAATAAGAATCTTGAAGTATTTCAAAAGAATTAAGAATCCTTTTTGAAAGAAGAATAATACTTGGTTTGAAAGCTTAAGAGTTATACTAGCTTTATGGAAAGTTAGGTATAACGACTTAAGAGAGATAAAAAGAATGGTTTATTGATTTTAAGAAGTTAAGAGACTTGATCTTAAAAGATAAGAGACTTGACTTAATTGAATTAATATGAATTTTGTTAAAAAGTGTGAAACCTCATTCGTGAGTAATGAGTACTTGGTTTTTAAAAGGAATAATGTTTTACTGATTTCGGAAATCAGAATAAGTATCGAACGAACCACTGCAGCGTTAATAAAGGGAAATGTTTTGACTAATAAAGTAATTATTAAAACCAGTAGATGCCTCCATCTGCATAGAAGCTAAGATAAGACAAAATTGTATTACATTTCCTAGATCATGGCTGCTTTTATAAGATTGTTATAAACAAGAATAACCTACTCACACATAAGGCTTATTGTTTTAAAAGAGAGTACGTTATTTGATTAAGACTATAAACTATGAAATCTTTCGAAACTAAAAGATTTGAGTATCTGAATTTAGGCAACTTGAACTTTTGGAAAAAAATGTTGTTACTTGACGTTATTCTAAAAGTGTAAGCCACTTGGTTTAAAATAGTGTAAAGTACTTGATTTTAAAACATGAACGTATTTGATACTACGGATAATAGTATCGAGTTGTTTCCACGTAAAAATATGTCTTTTTGAAAGGATTAATGTATGTAGTACTTTTGGGTTAAAACCCAGATTTGTTGTAATAGAATAAAAGTATATGAGTATGTTGAACTTTCCTATGCTTATGGTGATAGCCTTTTTTTGTGCAAGTGTTGTATTTCTGTGCTACCGCGTCTCTCGTTGGAGGGCCGACTACTTGGCTGATTGATGGACATACTGACACGATGGGTGGCCCACGGTTATGCTTCCACTAATCGATCCTTTTGGACATACTGACACGATGGGTGGCCCACGGGTATGCTTCCATTAGGAGTGTTATCTTGTTATTTGCTTTGGACATACTGACACGATGGGTGGCCCACGGGTATGCTTCCATTTTGATTGTTGTCTTGTTATTTCTTTTGGACATACTGACACGATGGGTGGCCACGGGTATGCTTCCATTAGGAGTATGATCTTGTTATTTGCTTTGGACATCTTGACGAGGGTGGCCGCGGGTATGCTTCCATTTTGATTGTTGTCTTGTTATTTCTTTTGGACATCACGACACGATGGGTGGCCGGGTATGCTTCCATTAGGAGTATGATCTTGTTATTTGCTTTGGACATCGACACGATGGGTGGCCGAGTATGCTTCCATTTTGATTGTTGTCTTGTTATTTCCTTTGGACATCGACACGATGGGTAGCCACGTATCTTCCATTAGGATGGTTCCATGGACATGCTTATACCGAGATAAGATCTTGGGCATGCGGCCGTTGTCTTGAGTTAAACTCGGGTTACATTTGAGTGATGACTTTGAGGGCGTGAGTCTCTGACTTGACATGACTGCCTTTATGTTATGAACTGTAGTTTTGTTATCATACATGTCTTCTGTTTTATTTTAAATTTATTATGATTTCGTTCTGATATTTTTCAGTTTCACATACTTGGTACTGTTATCTTGACCTCCTTGAGGTGCGTTCATCTTGCAGTAGACATCGGTTGTTGATCCTCGCTCTTAGGATCACCGTTCAGCGTATTGGGAAGCTCCGTTTCTCCGGAGGCTTATCTTTTGGTATGTTTCCCTGAGTTGTAGGTTCTTATACATTTAGGGGTATGGCGGGGCCCTGTCCCGTAATGTTGTATAAAAACTCTTAGAGGTCTGTAGTACTGTTGTGGGCAGGGTTTGTAAAGAGGATTAAATTGTTCGGTTTGAAAGATTTGTATATATATTTTATTGGAAGGTGACCGTTTTGGTTAGCCTGTTCTTGTCATATATCTTGTTTCATGGTTAAAGTTATTATTTCCGCTGATTTTCTCTGATGTTGTATCACTAGGGTGCCCGGGGTAAGACACCAGTCACGGGCCCGGGTTCGGGTCGTGACAAAAGTGGTATCAGAGCAGTTAATCCTCGGAAAGTGTCTACAGACCGTGTCTAGTAGAGTCTTGATTATCGATGTGTTGTGCACCACATCTATAATCAGGAGGCTGCAGGACATTTAGGATTGGTTTCCATTCTTCTCATTCTGAGATCGTGCCTTAGAGTTGTGTTATAAGTTGGACCCTCGGCGTATCTCGTTTTTACCATTATGCCTCGCGCAGGCAACCCGGCAGATGGGCAAGGCGGCCAGGAGGCGCTAGTAGTGCAGAGGAGTCGAGGCGCGAGCCGGTCATTTCTGAGATAGTGCTTGACGACGAGTTTTGCGCGCCGCCACCCCAATGAGTTTAGAGCGCGGCGGTGGCTGCTGAGACCATGCACAGTCTCGAGTCCCCCACAGAGGCGAGAGGAGTTGAGGTACAAAGAGATGGCCCGGTTGTCACGACCCAAACCGGGCGTGGATCGTGCCATACCGGGCACCCTAGTGATACAACATCAGAGAAAATCAGCGGAAATAAAAGCATGAACATGAATCAAGAGACATGATAAATAAACAGGCCAACCAAAACAGTTGCCTTCAGTATATATACATAAATACCCGAACAGTTATCCTTTTTACAAACTCTGCCCACAACAGTACTACAGACCTCTAAGAGTGACAACAACTATGACGGGACAGGGCCCCGCCATACCCCTGAATGTACAAGAACCTACAGACTCAGGGTAACATACCAAAAGATAAGCCTCCGAAGAAACGGGGCTTCCCAACACGCTGAACTGTGATCCTATGAGCGAGGATCCACAACCGATGTACCTCTACCTGCGGCATGAACGCAGCCCCCCGAAGGAGGTCAGTACAACAGGTACCAAGTATGTGAAACTGAAAAATACTGTAAATGAAATCATAACAGTCTATATAAAAACAGGAGACATGTATGATAACAAAACTACAGTTCACAACATAAAGGCAGTCATGTCAAGTCAGGGGCTCACGCCCTCAAGTCATCACTCAAATATAACCCGGGAATTTAACCCGCACAACGGCCGCATGCCCCGGCATCTCACCTCGGTATAAGCATGGCCATGGAACCATCCCAATGGAAACATACCCGTGGGCCACCCATCGTGTCAGTATGTCCAAAGGAAATATCCAGATAGCAATAGAAATGGAAGCATACTCGTGGGCCACCCATCGTGTCAGTATGTCCAAAGCAAATAACAAGATAACACTCCTAATGGAAGCATACCCGTGGGCCACCCATCGTGTCAGTATGTCCAAAGCAAATAACAAGATCACACTCCTAATGGAAGCATACCCGTAGTATCAAAACAGAGTAACTATCTTTTTAAGTAAACCAAAATACTTCCCTTTGTAAAATCAAGTAACAACATTATTTTCCAAACGTTCAAGTTTGCCTAATTTCAAATGCTCAAGTTTCTCATTTTAGAAAGGTTTCATAACTCATAGTCTTAATCTCTTTTAAAACCATTGAGTAATATATGTCTTGTGTGTGAGTCGTTTATTCTTGTTTATAACAATCTTGTTACAGCAGCCATGATCTAGAAAATGTAATACAATTTTGTCTTATCTTAGCTTCTATGCAGATGGAGGTTTCTACTGGTTTTAATAACAATTAGTCATTCGTCAATACATTTTCCTTTATTAGTCTTCTTTGTGGTTTGTTCGACACTTATTCTCATTTCCAAATCAAGAAACATTATTCTTTTTAAAACCAAGTACTCATTACTCGCGAATGAGGTTTCACAACATTTTTAACAAAATGTTATATAACAAGTCAAATAAGTTAAGTCTCTTATCTTACAAGATCAAGTCTCTTAACTTCTACAATCAATAAACCATTCTTTTACCCACATAGAGTCGTTATAACTAACATCCCATAAAGCTATTATAACACCCTATGTTTTGAACCAACCAACTCATTTAGCACATGTACGTCTACCGTACTACATAGTTTACAAAACATCATGCTAGCAAGGATAGGAAGAGGTTCACATACCTCGCGACGATTATCGACAATAAGCAAAACGCTTCAAGTACTTCAACCCGTCGGCTACTCCTTAAGCCAAGTAGATCACGCCACACGTAGTACTCCACTCCTAAAATGGTCATAGTACTTCTATCAAACCTTACTCACCATTGAAGACTTATACCAATAAAAAGCCCTCTAATTCTACGGAAAATTCGGCAGCACTTCCCTCGTTTTTACTCACTTTTCCATCTTTCTCCAAGGCCCGAATAACCGTAATATATATACCATATATATATATAAGGCGTAATAATTAAACAACATAAAGAAGGGGATTACACGCCCAAACGGTAGCAGTTTACTATCACGCCATCATAACAATAAGTAAAAGAAGGGGATTACGCGCCCAACCGGTAACGCGGTTTACTATCACGCCTTCGAAACAATACAATAATTAAAAAGGGGATCACACGCCCAAACGGAACGCGATTGAAAAATCTTCCCCTTAAATGTAAATACGATCCAATGTAAATACCCAAAGTAAATCTGATCCTTAAGTTGGGGTCCTGGCCAACTTTGTCCATTTTACTTATCCAAATTACTCATTAGTCATCCAATTTATATTTCCATTCTTAATATAAGTTATAGTTACTTTGTTAATTACTTCTTCACAAGTAAGATACGTTTTTACCATTTTAATGGCAAACGGTCAATCCTTTCTTTTAACAAGTTAACAAGATCCAACTCTTCCAAACTTTACTCCATATATTATATATTCATAATATACTTATAATATATGTATATTGACCAAATCACAAAGAGGTTTAAGCTTCACTACCTCAAATAGCCCAAAAATATCCAAGTTCTTAAAGTCGCTCCAAGCAAGTCTTAGCTCCAAATCTTTACGTTCCAATCCGCTACAAGCAACCCATAGAAGCTCCTAACCAACTTCTCTTCAAGATTCAACTCCAAAAAGTGAAGAACACTTAGGGTTTCAAGATGACAACTTTCGGCCAAGGCATCTCTTCAAGGCTAGGGGTGTGAAATCTTTTCCAACTCTTGGTACACAATCTTCCTAACACCTTAGGGAAGAACACTTGAGAGTTTAAGAATTGTTGGACAAATTTTGCTCAAGAAATGGGGGCAAAACCGAGAGCTCTAGGTCAAGGGAGAAGGGAGGGTTTTTCAAGTCTTCAAATGTCTAAGTGTGGAAGATTTCATCAACTAAGGGTGCATATATGGACAACCAAGGGCTAGGATGAAGGCAAGTGTGTGGTTGAGATTGGGGACAAGTGTGTGTGGGTCCCAAGCCACTTGTCCACACTAAAATATCTAGCAAGACTTGGCCACTGTCGCCACTTGTCGAGGATTTCGTCCAAGAGCCACCTAGGGGTGACACGTGTCGCCTCCTATTCGTCCAAAATATTTCATCTTCGAAAATATCCATAAAGGCCAAAATCTCGAAAACAAAGTGGGCCCCACAAGCGTAAATTTCTCCGTGGGCCCACGTGACCAATTCAGGAAATAAAATCTCATAATTATAATATAATTCAAGAAGCCCAAATACCAAATCGGGAATCAATTCCCATCAACGAACCTTTTTCCTTCACAAAACCCGAAACTTTTCCGTGAAAAATCACATCTTTCATTCTTTCCAAAATTTACGTCGTATTCTCGCAAATGCGTCGTCCTCACATACATACCCTGGAACTACGGGGTATAACATTCTTCCCCCCTTAGAAACATTCGTCCCGAATGTTCCTTCTAAGTCTCCTAACGTACTTGCGTCGGTATAGTCTTCACTACTATACTTACAAAACCGTCGTCATGCCAATGGCCAGAATATAACATGTGCGCAAAACTCAAATCCATGCCAACGAGGAATCATTTCTAACATCACAAAAGCTTCCACCCTGGTTTAAAGGATACTCCCTTCGCATCTTCACTTCACAACAAAAAGATCTTTTATTCTGCTAACACATGTTCACTTCTTTCCTTACTCGTCGTAGTCACTTGAACTCTCGATATCGTACCATACTTGGTCATTACTTGGTTCCCAAAATTTCTGGAGCCACTACCTCCAACCTTGGTCATCTTACTAGCCTCGATCTTCTTTAAGGCTATTCCCGGCCTTCACGAACTGCTTCTGGTCGAACATATCCACGAACTCATACGATGGTCACCTAAACTGGGGCCTAGCACCCTCATGACCCTACCATCTGGCGGGACCACCCAGACCCGACCCCTAAGCAGACTCTGGGTTGACCGCCAATCGCCCTCAACCCGACCTCCGTCGCGTAACTCTTGCTCCTCGATCTGAACAATCTTACTAATTCACATCATGAAAGCCACCACTTTCATTTTACACAACCCATGGACTTATTACACAAATATCTCTCACGTATACTCGCACGCTCGATAAGGTCAAACATAAAATAAATCTTTTGCTCAAGACGACCTTACCTCTAAGGTCTCAATCGTGAAATATTCTACGGTTCACACCTACCATGCCCCCATACTTACCCTTCCAACTAACCATGTTTTCTAACTCACAATTAACACGACGCTATCCGTACATATCACACAATAATAAGATCATCATATCAAGCATACCAAAACTCTAGAGGGTTAAGGATATACCTGTATCTACCGCTTTACTCTAATCATAGGCCTGTCCTGCAGGGCGCATAACTGTAGAAGGTGATGAACCAGCCATAGATCCTGAAGGCCGAGTCTCTACATCCGCGCTACCACTGGTCGGACAATTTCTCGCAAAATGGCCTGTTGTCGCATGTAAAACAAATTCCCAAATTAGCACGACACTCCCAAAATGGAGCCTACCACAACAGTCACAACGAGGTAGGGTGGCTTTAGCTAACACCCCTGCTCTCCAAATCTGAACCTGGAGCCACGACTGCTCCACGAAGGCGGTGGAGGACCACTCATCTTGGCGGGGTACATAACTAGCTTCTTCTTTGGCGAGTCCGCCTCGAAAGTCGCCAAAAGACCTGTGTCTGGCCTGCCTGCTGATCCGGTCGTTCCGTCGACCTCTGTGCCTCGCATCCTGGTGCATGAGCTGCATGCGGGCAATGTCCGTGCGGTGAAGAACTACACCGAACAAGCCTCTGTCAAGTAATCATCTAGCGGTGGCGTGGCGGTGCACTCTATCCTCCATGGTTGCCACCAAAGCGGGACATACCGAGCAACGAGTCAAACTCCACGTTGTACTCCCGAACCGTGCGCCTCTGCATCTCGGCGTCATAAATCGTCGGCCGTGCCCTCGCCATCTGCGGAGGCAGAAGTGAGTGAGAATGCCTCACGAGAACTCGTCCCATCTCGCTGAGCGCGATGCTCTCCCGGGGCGGCTCCACAAATCAAACCGGTGCTGCGGTATCACGCGGCCGATGCGAACCTAAGACCACCGGCTTCGGTCTCGAAGCCTTGATCACTCTCGCGACCAGAATCGCCGGATGAACTCCTGCGGATCATCCTCAGGCCTCGACCCATAAATCTCTGGCGGGCTACAACTCAGAAAGTCCCGTAGCCTCAAACTATCCGATCTCGGGTGAACCACGGGTGTATTCTGGGCTGCTGCGTCGGCCTATCCTCGTATGCGGCCACGATCACGGCGATGGCGGGCCATCTCTTTGTAACCCATCTCATCTGCTCCGATGCGTGGGGTGGAGGATCGTATCTTGTGGTCTCAGCAACACGGCCGCGACTCTAACTCTTTGAAATTTGCGGCGTCGCAAAACTCGTCGTCTGAAGCACAATCTCAGGTACTGACCGGGCCTGCGCCCTCGTACTCCTCTGTATCTCACTAGCAGCTCCCTCGGCTGCCTTGCCCTTCTGGGCTCTGGTTGCCTTGCGCGGAGGCATAACTGGTAAAATGAAATACGTCAGAGGGAGTCCAACTTATAACACAGCTCTAAGGCACGATCTCAGAGTGAGAAGAATGGAAACCAATCCTAGATATCTGCAGACCTCACGATTATAGATGTGGTGCACAACATCGATAATCAAGACTTACTAGATCTGGTGCTCAGACACTTTCCGAGGACTAAGCGCTCACGATACCACTTTTGTCACGACCAAACCGGGCGTGGATGGTGCCTTACCGGGCACCTAGTGATACAACATCGAGAAAATCAGCGGAAATAAAAGCATGAACATGAATCGAGACATGATAAATAAGCAGGCCAAAGCGATTGCCTTCGGTATATATACATAAATACCGACAGTTATCCTTTTTACAAACTCTTCCCACGATTACTACTGCACCTCTAGAGTGACAACAACTATGACGGGACAAGGCCCGCCATACCACGAATGTACAAGAACCTACGGACTGTGGTAACATGCAAAAGATAAGCCTCCAAGAAAGCGGGGCTTCCCAACCTGTTCTGTGATCCATGGCGAGGATCCATGGCCGATGTACCTCACTGCGGCATGAACGCAGCCCGAAGGAGTCGATAACGGTACAGTATGTGAAATCGAAAAATATTGTAAATGAAATCATAACGATCTATATAAAAGCAGGAGACATGTATGATAACAAAACTACGATTCCTGACATAAAGCGATGTCAAGTCGAGGCTCACGCCTCAAGTCATCACTCAAATATAACCCGAATTTAACCCGCATGGCGGCGCGTGCCTCGGCGTCTCACCTCGGTATAAGCATGGCCATGGAACCATCTCACACGACCGTTAGGGGCGTGGTCGTGCCTTACCGGGCACCCTAGTGATACAACATCGAGTAATCGTGAATATAAAGACAATACATAAAACCAATGAAATAAGACAGTGAAAATAAGAAGACAGGCTAACCAAAAACGGTTACCTTCTGTATATATATCAATAGTAATTTGAACAGTTACAACCCTCTTACAATTTCTGCCCACAACAGTACTACAGACCTCTAAGAATGATGCGACAACAATGGCGGGACAGGGCCCCGCCATACCCCTGAATGTAAATACCTACAACAGCAGGGGACTATACCACTGATAAGCCTCCGGAGAAACGGAGCTTTCCCAACGCTGAACTGTGACCCTAAGAGCGAGGATCAACGACTGGTGTACCTTTACCTGCGGCATGAACGCAAAGCGAAGGAGGTCGATCTGCGGTACAGTATGTGGCCTGAAAATACTGTAAATGAAATCATAGTAGTCTATAAAAAAAACAGGAGACATGTATGATAACCAAACTACAGTTCACAATAAGCAGTCATGTCAAGTCAGGGACTCACGCCCTCAAAGTCATCACAATAAAACCGTACGGGGTAAGTACGAAGGCATAGCCGACTACTAAGACCCCCAGTACCACAAATGCCATAAACTGTATCACGAGGTCTTTCTAGACCGCACCACATGATCGAAGCTGGCCACTTGCCCGCAGTATCAATGTGCGCGTCTATCCACGAACTCTCGCGACTCGCATAGGTCACACATTCCCGCATAAGGTATTCCTCGAATCATGGTCCTGAACCGCTGAGTACACCGCGTCGGCGACTTAACCTCGGTATCCGCCTGGCTCCGCGGCCGCGTAGTCTCAGCCGGACCGCGTAGGAATCCCCGCATCGGGCTAAACACCCGAATGATCAATCCTCGAGCTCTCGCACTCCGCGTAGTCACAAGGACCGCGTAGGCCGTATAGACCCGCATCGAGGGTGGCAAGCCCTCGGTATAATAAGTCGAGGGTAGGTGATATAATAACGATCTGATGGACTTACCGTTTAGCAGCGTGCATACGACAAAGAATGACCCCTTACATAACAACCACAAGATACTAACACACGTAGCATCATAACATGTTTACTTATCAAATCAACAAGAAAGTATTACAAGGCTATCACAAACCAATACAACCAAGTTATTCACACAAGGTACTTTCTACTAACAAGTTCGGGTATCAATTCCCAAAGTACTTCATTCATTAAATCATTTACAAGAATCATTTCTTTCACACAAGTCACCTGATACCCGTAGTACAAAAAGAGTGACTGTCTTTTTAAGTAAACTAAAACACTTACCTTTGTAAAATCAAGTAACAACATTATTTTCCAAACGTTCAAGTTTGCCTAATTTCAAATGTTCACGTTTCTTATTTTAGAAAGGTTTAAGTAGTTCATAGTCTTCACTTAAGAATATAATTCTCTTTTAAACCATCTAAGAAACATAAGCTTTATATGTGAGTAGGATATTCTTGTTTATAACAATCTTATTACAGCAGCCATGATCTAGGAAATATCATTTTGTCTCATCTTAGCTTACATGCGGATGGAAGTTTCTCTTGGTTTTATTAATACTTCATTAATCAAAACATTTCCCTTTATTAACGCTGCAGTGGTTTGTCGATACACATTCTGATTTCCGAAATCAGTAAAACATTATCCCTTTTAAAAATCAAGTACTCATTACTCACGAATGAGGTTTCACACAAAATTCATATAATTTATTTAAGTTAAGTCTCTTATCTTACAAGATCAAGTCTCTTAACTTCTAAAATAAATAAGTCATTCGTTTTATCTCTCTTAAGCCGTTATACCTAACTTCCCATAAAGCTAATATAACTCTTAAGCTTTTAAAACCAAGTATTACTCTTCTTTTAAAAACAGTTCTTAATTCTCTTGAACTACTTCAAGATTATTATTATTCGGGCTTAAGTCAAAAGACATTGCCGTACAACTACGTTCAATTAACACGTATGCGTCTACCGTACTACATAGTTATACACATATCATGCTAGAAGAGATAGGAAGAGGTTCACATACCTCGCGATGATTATCATTATTAGCAAATCGCTCCACGGCTATAACTTGGCTAGCTTTGGTCCACCTTCTCAAGTAGCACATGCTACTCGCGGAACATTCAACCTATACAGTTATACAAGTCTATCAAAGTCTAGACTACTCGGTAGAATAAATCTAGATACAAGATCCTACGGGAAATTGGCGGCCGCTTCCCTACACAAACTACACAAGTCTCTTGTGTCTGATCCTACGTAATTCTGATTCGATTCTCTTCTTTAAATTCAGCCTTAAGTCCAAAGACATTGCCACAAGCTATGTTCGATTATATATATAGTATACTTCAACTATATATTCCTACAACATGTAATATCCAATTACAATAGGACAAGATAATTACCTCGATAAGCCCATAATCGTCCAAGTATAAATGTCGATCCTTAGCAATGCTTAGCTCCTACTCGGTGCTCAACCGCTCCAAACAACCCTTAGAAGTTCTACGCGACCTCTACTTAATACTCCAACCAACTATGGAGATTTTCCTTAGGGTTTCGGTTTGAGACAAAAGGACATCTGGTAGTATTTAAGACTCTACGTATAGAGGTTTCTTTGGAATACTACAAGGTATCTGGCTAAGGTAATTTGGGTATAATGTAATACTTTTGAGAGTATTTCTACAAGAGGGGGTTCGGCTAAGGCTCACAAAGGAGAGGGTTTCGCCTAAGGCCTTCACAAGGAGAGGGGCTCTTGGGCGAGAGTCAATGAGGAGGAGAGGGGTTTCAAGACTTAGAACAAGTGAAGAGTGGATGAAGAAGTTCATCACTAAGGGGTATTTATAGGAAAACCAAAGGTCAACCAATGGCGAGATTAAGCCATGTGCAAGGCAAGTGTAAGGCCAAGATCAAGCCAAGTGCACCAACCTACTCCACAAAACAAGGCACAAACAAGCCACAAACAAGCCACAAAACAAGGCCCGAAATAAAGGGACCAATCGGCCAAGGCCAACCAACCCTTTCAGTCAATGAGGGTGACAAGTGTCACCCTCGTTGGTCCAAAATGTTCGTCTCTCGGAAAAATCCGCAAAAATAATAAATGACATAGCGAATTTTCACTACAAAAGTGTGAAGCGTTTGCGGAAAACAACTCTTTTCGGCACTTGTGCACAATTTCGCCACTTTGCCTACTTAAGGCTTTAAGCTTTTATCGTGCGCCTCACGCGTCATACTGCGGAAATACGGTATAACATTCTCCTCCTTAGAAACATTCGTCGAATGTTCCTTCAAATCTCAAAACAAACGCCGCCGGTATAGTCTTCACTACTATACTTACGAGAACAATCTGCCACACCGCGAAACACCGCAAATACCTCCATCCAAGTCCATGAGGAAACACCTCTAACATCACCACAAATACCTCTCCAGGGTCAAAATATACTTCTTTAGTCGCGATACTACTTTTGTCACTTTGTCGCGAGCCTTGCTCCGCGACCAACAATTGATGCCGTGCGTCGATCCACGAGGCATGCCGCCTCTTCTCGGGATGTGCCATACGGAGCCACGGTTGGTCTGCTCGTGGTAGAGGCTCGCCTCTTTATCGCTCGACCGAATATAACAATACGAAAACCCGGACGCACTGCCTCCTAAGTCGGACGGCAAAAGCTAACATATAGGCAACCTGGCCTATTCTTCACATGAACTCAAAAAGGCCCAAGCAACTTGGGCTAAGTTTCCTCTGTTTTCCAAAACTCGTCACACCCTAACCGGGGTGGTACTTTCAAGAAGATCGACCGTCGACTGAACTCTAAGCGTTGTCGCCGATTATCCATACGATTTTCTCGCGAACCTCTTCTAGACAAGCTTCGCCCATCCACGATCTGCGGAACAAGCTGAACCAACTATCGAACCTTGCCAACATCGAACCAATCGGCCGAACTTACACTTCCGCCCTACAAGGCTTCAAAGCGACATCCGAACATTGAAATGGTAGTTTAAGCGCTCCTTCACAGGAGACAACAATCCCCGCGACTACCCGAAATCCACACAATGGCCCGAGGCGAATGCGATCGAGACTCACCAGTTCTTAACCTTGCACGGTAAAACTTCGAAACAAAAGCAGCGTACCACGGGCTCCATTATGCGTCATAAGGTGAAGGTAGACACCGTGCAGCCTTACAACCTTCGGATAACTCATCACAGCCGAGTAAGCGGTCGACCAAGAACACGATGGCTGCCCCATCGCCCGACCACCGGTCGAACGCGTCCACGAACTTCGTCTGTTGGTTAACTAAACTTGAGCCTAACACCCTCGTGACCCTACCACAGGCGGGACCACCACAACAGACCCGCACCAAACATGCGCGGGTTGACCCGGCGTGGCCTCAACCCGACCCTAAGGCGCAAAATACTATCTCCGAAGGAACAATCTCACTAAACACGTTACGAAAACCTAGCGGTCTTCTTAGCTCAACTACCTCTTTCATTTCATACTACTTGGGACGTATCCCAAACATAGCTCACGTGCACTATGCACTCAGATAAGGATCAAACATAACACTACACCTTTACTCGAGATGGCCTTACCTCTAAGGTCTCTACGTATAACACTCTAAGGCTCACACCTCTATCCCCAAAATCTTACCCGGTAACTAACCATGATTTCTAATCACAATACACTTATGTTATCTGAACATAACACTTAAGATATACTCATCTCATCACACAATACTAATCTCAGAGGGTTAAAGATATACACCGTATCTCTTTGTTTCACTCCTTAGTTGTTCTAATCAAACCCGCCCGTAAGGCGCATAGCTAGGGAAGATGACGAACTACCACGAACTGAAGGATAAGTCCTTCTACTAGGATACTCTTTCGACATCGGACCACAGCGGTCATAGGTACAACAAGTACCAACTAAAGACGACATTCCCGGGATGGCGTGCATCATCTGTGAACAGGAAGCCACAGGTTCGACCAACTCCTGCGTACCCGAGCGCCGAATCGTGGAAGACCACCTGTCGGAGGTGCATATCTAATCTTTGGTGGCGACTCGCCTCGAAAGTTACCAAAGGACCTTGCTCTGGCCTCTTCGCTGTCGCTGTTAACCCGTCGATCTCTACGTTTCTTGGCTCACGCGCATAAGCGTACGTGCCATGCTCAAGCCTAACTGAAGAATTATTCTTGCACAACCCTCTCGTTGATATTCATCAAGACTCGCGGTACATCGGTATACTCTCTGGTAGCCAAATCCATAGCTAGTAACAGGGTCGCCTCTTGCATTCTAAGTTCACTGTTCCCGGTCGTGGAACTGAAGGTTCAAATATCATGGCCGCAGTAGGAACTGCCGCCGCCGTGCTAAACTTTACTGGGCTAGTGGCGTCGCGAAATCCCGAATGAAGCATTACCTTGGTAATGAGTGAGCACTGTGCCACGTAACCCTCAACTCTACTCGCGGCTCCGGGTGCCTTGCCCTCCTGGGCCCGGGTTTGCCCTACGCGGAGGCATAACGGTAAGGGAAAGAATTTCGTCAGAGGGTCCAACTTACAACACAGCTCTAAGGCACGATCTCAGAGTGAGAAGAATAGAAACCAATCCTAAATATCCTATAGCCTCCTGATTATTGGGTGGTGCCTGACACCGATAATCAAGACTCTACTGGATACGGTCTGTAGACACTTTCCGAGGATTAACTGCTCTGATACCACTTTTGTCACGACCCGTTCCGGGGCCCGTGACTGGTGCCTTACCCCGGGCACCCTAGTGATACAACATCAGAGTAATCAGCGGAATATAAAGACAATACATAAAACCAATGAAATAAGACAGTGAAAATAAGAAGACAGGCTAACCAAAAACGGTTACCTTCTGTATATATATCAATAGTAATTTGAACAGTTACAACCCTCTTACAATTTCTGCCCACAACAGTACTACAGACCTCTAAGAATGATGCGACAACAATGGCGGGACAGGGCCCCGCCATACCCCTGAATGTAAATACCTACAACGGCGGGGACTATACGTGATAAGCCTCGGAGAAACGGCTTTCCCAACGCAATCGTGACCCTAGAGCGAGGATCAACGGCGGTGTACCTTTACTGCGGCATGAGCGCGGCCCGAAGGTCGATGCAACAGGTACCAAGTATGTGAAACTGAAAATACTGTAAATGAAATCATAGTAGTCTATAAAAAAAACAGGAGACATGTATGATAACCAAACTACAGTTCACAATAAGCAGTCATGTCAAGTCAGGGACTCACGCCCTCAAAGTCATCACAATAAAACCGTACGGGGTAAATGCGAAGGCATAGCCGACTACTAAGACCCCGGTACCACAAATGCCATAAGCGTATCACGAGGTCTTTCTGACCGCACCACGTAATCGGCGGCCACTTGCCCGCAGATCAATGTGCACGTCTATCCTCGAACTCTCGCGACTCATAGGTCACACGCACCGCATAAGGTATTCCTCGAATCATGGTCCTGACCGCTGAGTACACCCGTCGGCGGCTTAACCTCGGTATCCGCTAGGCTCCGCGGCCGCGTAGTCTCAGCGGACGCGCATAGGAATCCCCGCGTCGGGCTAAACACCGGAATGATCAATCCTGGAGCTCTCGCACTCCGCGTAGTCACAAGGACCGCGTAGGCCGTATAGACCGCATCAGGGTGGCAAGCCCTCGGTATAATAAGTCGAGGGTAGGTGATATAATAACGATCTGATGGACTTACCGTTTAGCGACGCATGCAAGAATGACCCCTTACATAACAACCACAAGATACTAACACACGTAGCATCCTAACATGTTTACTTATCAAATCAACAAGAAAGTATTACAAGGCTATCACAAACCAATACAATCAAGTTATTCACACAAGGTACTTTCTACTAACAAGTTCGGGTATCTATTCCCAAAGTACTTCATTTATTAAATCTTTTACAAGAATCATTTCTTTCACACAAGTCACACAATACGTAGTACAAAAAGAGTGGTATCTTTTAAATAAACTAAAACACTTACCTTTGTAAAATCAAGTAACAACATTATTTTCCAAACGTTCAAGTTTGCCTAATTTCAAATGTTCACGTTTCTTATTTTAGAAAGGTTTAAAGTTCATAGTCTTCTTCACTTAAGAATATAATTCTCTTTTAAACCATCTAAGAAACATAAGCTTTATATGTGAGTAGGATATTCTTGTTTATAACAATCTTATTACAGCATCCATGATCTAGGAAATATCATTTTGTCTCATCTTAGCTTCTATGCAGATGGAAGTTTCTCTTGGTTTTATTAATACTTCATTAATCAAAACATTTCCCTTTATTAACGCCGCAGATGGTTTGTCGATACACATTCTGATTTCCGAAATCAGTAAAACATTATCCCTTTTAAAAAATCAAGTACTCATTACTCACGAATGAGGTTTCACACAAAATTCATATAATTTATTTAAGTTAAGTCTCTTATCTTACAAGATCAAGTCTCTTAACTTCTAAAATAAATAAGTCATTCGTTTTATCTCTCTTAAGTCGTTATACCTAACTTCCCATAAAGCTAGTATAACTCTTAAGCTTTTAAAACCAAGTATTACTCTTCTTTTAAAAAGCGGTTCTTAATTATTTTGAAGTACTTCAAGATTATTTTTATTCAGGATTATGTCAAAAGACATTGCCGTACAAATACGTTCAATTAACACGTATGCGTCTACCGTACTACATAGTTACACATATCATGCTAGAAGAGATAGGAAGAGGTTCACATACCTCGCGATGATTATCGACTATTAGCAAATCGCTCCACGGCTATAACCCGGCTAGCTGGTCCACCTTCTCAAGTAGCACATCTACTGCAGAACATTCAACCTATACGGGTTATACAAGTCTATCAAAGTCTAGACTACTCGGTAGAATAAATCTAGATACAAGATCCTACGGAAATTGGGCAGCCCTTCCACCGTCAAACTACACAAGTCTCATCTGATACACCTACGTAATTACTGATTGATTCTCTTCTTTAAATTGAGCTTAAGTCCAAAGACATTGCCACAAGCTATGTTGATTATATATATAGTATACTTCAACTATATATTCCTACAACATGTAATATCCAATTACAATAGGGACAAGATAATTACCTCGATAAGCCCATAATCATCCAAGTATAAATGTCGATCCTTAGCAATGCTTAGCTCTACTCCGGTGCTCAACCCGCTCCAAACAACCCTTAGAAGTTCTACGCGACCTCTACTTAATACTCCAACCAACTATGGAGATTTTCCTTAGGGTTTCGGTTTGAGACAAAAGGACATACGGTAGTATTTCCGGGCTCTACGTATAGAGGTTTCTTTGGAATACTACAAGGTATACGGCTAAGGTAATTTGGGTATAGTAACAATACTTTTGAGAGTATTTCTACAAAGAGGGGGGGTTCTCGGCTAAGGCTCACAAAGGGAGAGGGTTTCGGCCAAAGGCCTTCACAAGAGGAGAGGGCTCTTGGGCAGAGTCAACAAGAGGAGGAGAGGGGTTTCAATACTTAGAACTAGTGTAGTGTGTATGAATAAGTTCATAACTAAGGGGGGGTATTTATAGGAAAACCAAAGGTCAACCAATGGCCAAGATTAAGCCATGTGCAAGGCAAGTGTAAGGCCAAGATCAAGCCAAGTGCACCCTAACCCTACTCCACAAAACAAGGCACAAAACAAGCCACAAAACAAGCCACAAAACAAGGCCCAAAATAAGGGACCAATCGGCCAAGGCCAACCAACCCTTTATCGTCAATGAGGGTGACAAGTGTCACCCTCCCGTTAATCCAAAATGTTCGCCTCGGAAAAATCCGGAAAAATAATAAATGACATAGCGGAATTTTCTCTGAAAGTGTGGAAAGCGTTTCACGGAAAACAACTCTTTTCGGCACTTGTGCACAATTTCGCCACTTTGCCTACTTAAGGCTTTAAGCTTTTATACGTACGCCCTCACGTACATACTCTGGAAATACGGGGTATAACACCATCCCAATGGAAACATACCCGTGGGCCACCCATCGTGTCAGTATGTCCAAAGGAAATATCCAGATAGCAATAGAAATGGAAGCATACTCGTGGGCCACCCATCGTGTCAGTATGTCCAAAGCAAATAACAAGATAACACTCCTAATGGAAGCATACCCGTGGGCCACCCATCGTGTCAGTATGTCCAAAGCAAATAACAAGATCACACTCCTAATGGAAGCATACCCGTAGTATCAAAACAGAGTAACTATCTTTTTAAGTAAACCAAAATACTTCCCTTTGTAAAATCAAGTAACAACATTATTTTCCAAACGTTCAAGTTTGCCTAATTTCAAATGCTCAAGTTTCTCATTTTAGAAAGGTTTCATAACTCATAGTCTTAATCTCTTTTAAAACCATTGAGTAATATATGTCTTGTGTGTTCGTTTATTCTTGTTTATAACAATCTTATTCACATGACCATGATCTAGAAAATGTAATACAATTTTGTCTTATCTTAGCTTCTATGCAGATGGAGGTTTCTACTGGTTTTAATAACAATTAGTCATTCGTCAATACATTTTCCTTTATTAGTGCTGCTGTGGTTTGTTCGACACTTATTCTCATTTCCGAAATCAGTAAAACATTATTCTTTTTAAAACCAAGTACTCATTACTCGCGAATGAGGTTTCACAACATTTTTAACAAAATGTTATATAACAAGTCAAATAAGTTAAGTCTCTTATCTTACAAGATCAAGTCTCTTAACTTCTACAATCAATAAACCATTCTTTTACCCACATAGAGTCGTTATAAAAAACATACCATAAAACTATTATAACACCCAAAGTTTTGAACCAAACAACTCATTTAGCACATGTATCGTCTACCGTACATAGTTTACAAAACATCATGCTAGCAAGGATAGGAAGAGGTTCACATACCTCGCGACGATTATCGACAATAAGCAAAACGCTTCAAGTACTTCAACCCGTCGGCTACTCCTTAAGCCAAGTAGATCACGCCACACGTAGTACTCCACTCCTAAAATGGTCATAGTACTTCTATCAAACCTTACTCACCATTGAAGACTTATACCAATAAAAGCCCTCTAATTCTACGGAAAATTCGGCAGCACTTCCCCCGTTTTTACTCACTTTTCCATCTTTTTCCAAGGCGAATAACGTAATATATATACCATATATATATATAAGGCGTAATAATTAAACAACATAAAGAAGAGGATTACACGCCCAAAGCAGTAACGCGGTTTACTATCACGCCTTCATAACAACAATAAGTAAAAGAAGGGGATTACGCACCAACCGTGAACGCGGTTTACTATCACGCCTTCATAACAATACAATAATTAAAAAGGGATCACACGCCAAAGCGAACGCGATTGAAAAATCTTCCCCTTAACAGAAATGTAAATACAGTCCAATGTAAATACAGTCCAAAGTAAATACAGTCCTTAAGTTGGGGTCCTTGGCCAACTTTGTCCATTTTACTTATCCAAATTACTCATTAGTCATCCAACTTATATTTCCATTCTTAATATAAGTTATAGTTACTTTGTTAATTACTTCTTCACAAGTAAGATACGTTTTTACCATTTTAATGGCAAACGGTCAATCCTTTCTTTTAACAAGTTAACAAGATCCAACTCTTCCAAACTTTACTCCATATATTATATATTCATAATATACTTATAATATATGTATATTGACCAAATCACAAAGAGGTTTAAGCTTCACTACCTCAAATAGCCCAAAAATATCCAAGTTCTTAAAGTCGCTCCAAGCAAGTCTTAGCTCCAAATCTTTACGTTCCAATCCGCTACAAGCAACCCATGAAGCTCCTAACCAACTTCTCTTCAAGATTCAACTCCAAAAGTGAAGAACACTTAGGGTTTCAAGATGACAACTTTCGCCAAGGCATCTCTTCAAGGCTAGGGTGTGAAATCTTTTCCAACTCTTGGTACACAATCTTCCTAACACCTTAGGGAAGAACACTTGAGAGTTTAAGAATTGTTGGACAAATTTTGCTCAAGAAATGGGGGCAAAACCGAGAGCTCTAGGTCAAGGGAGAAGGGAGGGTTTTTCAAGTCTTCAAATGTCTAAGTGTGGAAGATTTCATCAACTAAGGGTGCATATATAGGACAACCAAGGGCTAGGATGAAGGCAAGTGTGTGGTTGAGATTGGGGACAAGTGTGTGTGGGTCCCACAAGCCACTTGTCCACACTAAAATATCTAGCAAGACTTGGCCACTTGTCTTTCCACTTGTCAAGGGATTTCGTCCAAGAGCCACCTAGGGGGGTGACAAGTGTCGCCCTCCTATTCGTCCAAAATATTTCATCTTCCGAAAATATCCATAAAGGCCAAAATCTCGAAAACAAAGTGGGCCCCACAAATCAGAAATTTCTCCGTGGGCCCCACGTGACCAATTCCTAAATAAAATCTCATAATTATAATATAATTCAAGAAGCCCAAATACCAAATCTGGGAATCCAATTCCCATCAACGAACCTTTTTCCTTCACAAAACCCGGAAACTTTTCCGTCGAAAAATCACATCTTTCATTCTTTCCAAAATTTCTGTCGTATTCTCGTACGTACGTCCTCACATACATACCCTGGAACTACGAGGTATAACACAGTTATTGGCCAGGATAGTGGCAAGGCACGAGGATAATTTGGATCTGCTGATTCGTCTGCAGTACCGTAGTTCACCCGAGGCGGATAGTTTGAGGCTATGGGACTTTACGAGTTATAGCGCGAGTTCTACGGTCAGGGCGAGGATGATCCGCAGGAGTTCATTCGATTCTGACGGATCATGAGAGTGATCAAGGCTTCGAGACCGAGTCGGTGACGCCGGTTCGAATCGGGCTGCGTGATCTTTGCAATGATCGTTTGATTCGCGAGTCGTCCCGAGGAGAGCATGCACTTCCAGCCGTAAGGGACGAGTTCTCAGGGACATTTCTTGCACATTTCTTGCCTCCACAGATGAGGAGGGCTCGGGCCGACAGATTTTTGATGTTGAGGCAGAACAGGCGTACAGTTTGGGAGTACAATGTGGAGTTCGACTCATTGGCTCGGTATGTCCCCGCTGTAGTAGCTGATATGGAGGACAGAGTACACCGCTACGTCACCGGGCTAGATGACTACTTGGCAGAGGCTTGTTCGGGTGTAGTTCTTCAGCCGGGCATGGACATTGACCGCATGCAGGCTTATGCACTTGGGTGTGAGGAGCAGAGAGGTCGACAGAATGACCGAGATCAGAAGAAGAGGGCCAGAACTGCAGGGTCTTTTGGCGACTTTCGAGGCGGACCGCCTCAGCAGCAGACTAGTTATGCGCCTCCGCCAATACAGAGTGGTCCTCCACAATCTTTAGGGCATCCATAGTATTCAGGAGCAGGTCAGGGCTCCAAGGATTCAGATTTTCAGGGGAGCAGGGGTGTTAGCCAGCTGAAGCCACCCCTACCTCGTTGTGGCCGTTGTGGTAGACTCCATAGTGGGGAGTGTCGTGCTAGTTCGGGAGTTTGTTTTACATGCGGCCAGCAGGGCCATTTTGCGAGAAACTATCCGACCGGAGGTAGCACTGGTGGGATAGCACAGACTACGGGATCTATGGCTGGATCATCACCTTCATATGCGCCTGCGCAGTGCCTATGATTAGAGTGAAGCGGTAGATACAGGTAAATCCTTAACCCTATAGAGTTTTGTATACCTGATATGATGATCTTATTATTGCGTGCTATGTATTGATAGCGTTGTGTTATTTTTGAGATAGAAAACATGGTTAGTTGGAAGGACAAGTATGGGGGCATGGGAAGTGTAAACCTTAGAATATTTCACGATTGAGACCGTAGATGTAAGGTCGTCTCGAGTAAAGGATTTTGCAAATGATCCCTGTCAGAGTGCATTATATGCCTAGGGTGTATTAGTGAGATAAGTCCATGGGTAGTGTGAGATGGAAGTGGTAGCTTTCATGACGTGAATTAGTAAGATTGTTCCGTATCGGGGAACAAGAGTTGGCGCGATTGTGGGTCGGGTTGAGGACCATTCGCGGGTCAACCCGCGGCCTGTATTGTGATGGGGTCAGTTCTGGGTGGTCCCGCCGGGTGGTAGGGTCACGAGGGTTCTAGGCCCAAATTTAGATGACCATCGTATGAGTTCGTGGATATGTTCGACCAAAATCGGATCGTGAAGGCCGGGAATGGCCTTAAAGAAGATCGAGGCTAGTAAGATGACCAAGTTTGGAGGTAGTGACTCCAGAAATTTTGGAAACTGAAGTAATGACTGAAGTATGGTACGTATACTAGAGGAGTTCAAGTGTTCGAGAAGAGTACGACGAGTAAGGAAAGAAGTGAGCATGTGCTGAGAGAATATAAATGATCATTACTTTTGTGAAGTAAAGGTGCGAAGGGAATATCTTTTAGACCGGGGGTGGAAGCGTTTGTAATGCTAGAGGTGATTCCTCGTTGACTTGGGTTAAGTAATTACGCGTGTGTTATTTCGTGGCCAGGTGTGGAATTGGCAACTTGTTAAGAGGAACTTTATCGTTATCCGTCTTGAGAAGGAACATTCGGGACGAATGTTTCTAAGGAGGGGAGAATGTTATACCCCGTATTTCCAGAGTATATACGTAAGGGCGTACGTACAAAAGTTTAAGTCTTAAAGTAGACTAAGGGACAAAATTTTGTGCACAACCCCCGAAAAGAATCGTTTTTCGACGAAACGTTTTCCAAAACTTGCGAAGGGAAAATTACGGCTATGTCATTTATTATTTTTGCGGATTTTTTCGAGAGACGAAATATTTTGGACCAACGAGAGGGTGACAAGTGTCACCCTCAAGTGGGCGGTAAATGGGACGACTTGGGCACGTTTTTTTGGCCTTGTTTTGGTCAAGGAGTTGGTAGGATATTTTGTAGATATTTTGTGTAGTTGATGAGCAAGTGGGACCCACATACACATGTCCAAATCTTGACCCTCCACTTGCCCACCACTTGGCTTGATCTTGGCCATTGAATGTCCTATAAATACCCCTCTAATGCAAGACTATTTCTTCATCCTCACTTGATAAATTCCAAGGCAAAAATCCCTCTCCCCCTTAGTGTAGTTTCGTCCAAGCCACCCCTCCCCCTTTGAGAGGCCTTGGCCGAGACATCTCCCCCCCCCCCCCCCTTGCCTAGTTATTTTCGTAAAGTACCCCCCCCCCCCTTGTAGAAAAGTTGTCTCCAAGTATTGTTACTATACCAAAATACCTTGGCCCAAATACCTTATAGTATTCCAAGGTTACACCTATACTAAAAGCCCAGAAATACTATTATACTTCCCTTCAGTCACAAAAACGAAACCCTAAAGAAAATCTTCATAGCGGGTTGAAGTATTAAGAAGAAGTTGCGTAGAACTTCTAAGGGTTGTTTGGAGCGAGTTGGAGCGTTCAGAATAGGAGCTAAACGTTGCTCAGGATCGACATATAAACTTGGATAATTTTGGGCTTATCGAGGTAAATACTCTTGTCCTTCTATTGTAATTGGAAATTACATACTGTAGTTGTATAGAAGTGAGTATAAGACATATATAAGGATGGTATAAAAGAAGAAGAATATTAAAGAAGAAGACTGAACTGTACTTACATAGGACTGTATTTACAGTAGAATTGTGTAGTTTGACGGGTAGGGAAGTGCTGCCCAATTTCCCGTAGAAATAGGAATCTATATCTAGAATTATTCTACAGAGTAGTCTAGACGTTGATAGACTTGTATGACCATTATAGGTTGAAGTACTGCAAGTAGCGTATTCTACTAGAAGGGTGGAAAAGGCTAGCCGGATTACAGTACTTTGGAGCTATTTGCTAATAGTCGATAATCGTCGCGAGGTATGTGATTCTTCCTATCCTCTTGAGCATGATATTTTAAAAGAATATATATATAGTACGGTAGACGTACGTGTGTTAACTGAATGTAGTTTTACGGCAATGTCTTTTGACTTAAGCCTGAATAATAAGAATCTTGAAGTATTTCAAAAGAATTAAGAATCCTTTTTGAAAGAAGAATAATACTTGGTTTGAAAGCTTAAGAGTTATACTAGCTTTATGGGAAGTTAGGTATAACGACTTAAGAGAGATAAAAAGAATGATTTATTGATTTTAAGAAGTTAAGAGACTTGATCTTAAAAGATAAGAGACTTGACTTAATTGAATTAATATGAATTTTGTTAAAAAGTGTGAAACCTCATTCGTGAGTAATGAGTACTTGGTTTTTAAAAGGAATAATGTTTTACTGATTTCGGAAATCAGAATAAGTATCGAACGAACCACTGCAGCGTTAATAAAGGGAAATGTTTTGACTAATAAAGTAATTATTAAAACCAGTAGATGCCTCCATCTGCATAGAAGCTAAGATAAGACAAAATTGTATTACATTTCCTAGATCATGGCTGCTTTTATAAGATTGTTATAAACATGAATAACCTACTCACACATAAGGCTTATTGTTTTAAAAGAGAGTACGTTATTTGATTAAGACTATAAACTATGAAATCTTTCGAAACTAAAAGATTTGAGTATCTGAATTTAGGCAACTTGAACTTTTGGAAAAGAATGTTGTTACTTGACGTTGTTCTAAAAGTGTAAGCCACTTGGTTTAAAATAGTGTAAAGTACTTGATTTTAAAACATGAACGTATTTGATACTACGGATAATAGTATCGAGTTGTTTCCACGTAAAAAGAGGTCTTTTTGAAAGGATTAATGTATGTAGTACTTTGGGGTTAAAACCCGGATTTGTTGTAATAGAATAAAAGTCTATGAGTATGTTGAACTTTCCTATGCTTGTGGTGATAGCCTTTTTTTGTGCAAGTGTTGTATTTCTGTGCTACCGCGTCTCTCGTTGGAGGGCCGGCTACTTGCCTGATTGATGGACATACTAACACGATGGGTGGCCCACGGGTATGCTTCCACTAATCGATCCTTTTGGACATACTGACACGATGGGTGACCCACGGGTATGCTTCCATTCGGAGTGTTATCTTGTTATTTGCTTTGGACATACTGACACGATGGGTGGCCCACGGGTATGCTTTCATTTTGATTGTTGTCTTGTTATTTCTTTTGGACATACTGACACGATGGGTGGCCCACGGGTATGCTTCCATTAGGAGTATGATCTTGTTATTTGCTTTGGACATACTGACACGATGGGTGGCCCACGGGTATGCTTCCATTTTGATTGTTGTCTTGTTATTTCTTTTGGACATCTTGACACGATGGGTGGCCACGTATGCTTCCATTAGGAGTATGATCTTGTTATTTGCTTTGGACATACTGACACGATGGGTGGCCCACGAGTATGCTTCCATTTTGATTGTTGTCTTGTTATTTCCTTTGGACATACTGACACGATGGGTGGCCCACGGGTATGCTTCCATTAGGATTGTTCCATGGCCATACTTATACCGAGGTAAGATGCCGGGGCATGCGGCCGTTGTGTGGGTTAAACACCCGGGTTACATTTGAGTGATGACTTTGAGGGCGTGAGTCCCTGACTTGACATATTTGCTTTTATGTTATGAATCAGTTTTGTTATCATACATGTCTCTGCTTTATTTTAGATCGTTATGATTTCGTTCTGATATTTTTGATTTCACATACTTGGTACTGTTATCGACCTCCTTCGGGGGGCTGCGTTCATGCCGCAGGTAGAGGTACATCGGTTGTTGATCCTCGCTCTTAGGATCACCGTTCAGCGTATTGGGAAGCTCTGTTTCTCCGGAGGCTTATCTTTTGGTATGTTTCCCTGAGTTGTAGGTTCTTATACATTCAGGGGTATGGCGGGGCCCTGTCCCGTCATGTTGTATAAAAACTCTTAGAGGTGCAGTAATCTTGCTGTGACAGGGTTTGTAAAGAGGATTAAACTGTTCGGTTTGAAAGATTTGTATATATATTTTATTGGAAGGTGACCGTTTTGGTTAGCCTGTTCTTGTCATATATCTTGTTTCATGGTTAAAGTTTTTATTTTCGCTGATTTTCTCTGATGTTGTATCACTAGGGTGCCCGGGGTAAGGCACCAGTCACGGGCCCGGGTTCGGGTCATGACAGTGTCGCCCTCCCATTCGTCCATAAAAATTCCGCAACCCTCGTGGGTCCCACAAAATGTAAAATTCCTCGGGTGGGCCCCACACGACCAAATCCGTAAAATTAAATTTCCAAAATGATAATAAGCTCCATACTCTTCAATTAATGCATTTTTGAGAATCTAATTCTCACCAACGAACATTTTTCCTTTCCGACGTTCGGAAAATTTTCCGTCGGAAAAACAATTCTTCCTTTCGTACCCTTTTCAAGTCTTATGTTCCTTACGTACATTCTCTTAAACATGTCCTGGACTTACGGGGTGTAACACTAACAATGAGAGTAATCAAGAGTACAAACTTTATTGCATAAAAATAGGAGGCTCATGATCAAAACAGGGTCCCTCGCCCGTAGTATCATTAAGGAATCCTACTCCTGTGACTATTTCACCCGCATAGGTCCTGTGGACCCGCATGAGGTCATCCGCCTCGCATGAGACTATTTCACCCGCATAGGTCGTGTAAACCCGCATGAGGTATTCCTCGCATAGGACTGGTCCGCCCCGCATGGGACTATTTCACCCGCATAAGCCCTTTCGGACACGCATGAGGTATTCTTCGCATCATGGGTAGCAAATCCACGGAATATGCAAATGCCACAAACCAGGGGAATGACCCCGTAATGCACAATATATCACTAGCACAGACCGGCTATCATACATAACATAAGCACTACCGACTTACCATACATAACATAAGCACTACCGGCTTATCAATCATAACATAAGCAAGTTAAGAAATCCTCTAACTTCTTATTAGTCTTATATATGTACACTCTCATTTTAGCTTACTTAAGGAACTAACATGTCATTACAAAAATCCGGGAATCTAACCCAAAGTGCTACGTACTTCTACTCTTTTAAAAATGACTCTTTTTCATACAAAACTTCCAAGATACTAATACCCGTTGTATTAAGTCATAACTACATTTTTAGACAAGTCACGATACCTTTTAGAAATACAATTATAGGCTTCTAAATCAAGTGACTTCTTTCTTTTAAAACTTTAAGCAATTGATGCCTTTAAATCAATTTGCCTTTCATTATTTCAAGTCATTTATCATACTTAAATTACTTAGAGTAAATCGCTCTTTTTAACCTTCCATAAAGCTATTATAACCAACTTTCCATAAAGCCGTTATACTAGCTTTATACCTTAGAAACTTACATTCTTCTTTATAACCAAGAGGCTTAAACTTTCCAACAAAACAAGTATCAAAAATACTTTCAACATACTTAAAGTCTCTTAACTTTTGAAAACCAAGATATCCTTAATATTTAAACAAGTGAGTTAATTCCCTAACTCAACCAACTTGGACATTCTTGAAATAGGCCAAGGATATCAAATGGACTAGATTGTCAAAATCTTGTACGTCTACCGTACTATACATTTACAATTTATTCATGCTCAAGAGATAAGAAAGTTCCACATACCTCTTCGGCTCAATCCACTTGCCAAGTCCAATATGTCGTACGTAGTATGTCTACCTATAATGACCATAATACGTTTATTAACTTCTAGCTTCAGCGTAGAATATTCTAAGTGCAAAGTCACTAGATTCTACGGAAAATCGGACAACACTTCCTTTGTTTCTACATACTTTGCCACCTTTTTCAAGGCCGAATTCAATAACCAAACACGCCACATTTAAGGCTCAACAAAGTAGTTAACAATAGGGGATTACACGCTTAATCAAGATGTGTAAAATTCCGCCCCACAATTGACATTAAACTAGTCCAAAAAATACAATGTCCATTCGGCAATTAGGGACGACAATACCAATTCTTTTCCAATTTCTATTCAATCCAAGTTGTTTAGTATAACATGTTATAAAGCCACAATTGATTATAATCTTCAAGTAGATAACATGCGACGATTCTAGTTAACGACCAAATTGTAATTCAATTTCAAATGACTCAACATGTCATTTTCGGATTTGAGCTTCCAAATTTCCATAACACTTATCAATCTTCATAACACACATCACACGATCATTTCTAACTTATAATAACATGGAATCTTCAATTACAAAAGTAAGACGAAGATTATACCTCATTAAGCCCAAATATGATCCAAGATTACAAGTCGATCCTTAGCAACTTTAGCTCCTCTTTTTGACGTTCCAATCCACTCCAAGAAACCCTTATAAGCTTATGAAGAACTCTTCTTCAAGTTCCAACTTTAAAGTTGAAGAACTCCTTAAGTTTCCGTCTTGCGACTAATACAAAAACGCTACTTTTCCGGGATCTTTCTATTGAGATAACCTTGCAATACTCTTAGGAACCTTGGTTTAAAGTATGGGGCTTATTGGACAAAAATTGAAAAAAATTCTCTTGGAAGAGGGCTCATTGCCGTGAGCTTCCTAAAGGAACAAGAACAAGATTCAATTTTTTTCTAAGTGTTGAGAATGACAAAGTCTTGCACTACTAGTGTACATATAAACTACATTCAAGGGTCTAGATTAGAACATTTGTGTGGTTTGGATGAATTCATTTAAAATATCAAGCTATGTGGGCTCATTGACTTGGTCAATAATGTCATGCCTTGGCCTTTCAAGACTTGGCCCAATCTTGCCCATTTTCGTCCAAGCTCAATTGTGGGGGGTGTGACACGTGTCACCCTCCCATTCGTCCATAATGTTTCATTTCCCGAAATTTCCATAATTGGTCAAAATATCGGAAACCTCGTGGGCCCCACAAAAACGTAAAATTTCTCGGGTGGGCCACACGTATCCAATTCTTTAAATAAACTTCCGTAGTTCCGATAAATTCTAAATGTCTCAAATAACAACTCAAGAACCCAATTCTCATTAACGAACAACTTTCCTTCCCGAGGTTCGGAAGATTTTTCCTTAGGAAAGCAATTTCCTTCTTTCGTTCAATTTTTAAGTCCTGAGATCTTCCGTCTATTCTCTTATTCAAGTCCTGGAATTACGGGGTGTAACACTTACCATACATAACATAAGAACTACCGGCTTATCATAAATATCATAGCAAGTTAAGAAATCCTTTAACTTCTTATTAGCCTTAATTATTAAGCATTCTCATTTTTATTCATAATTAAGGCACTAACATGTAATTAAAAATCCGGGAATTTAACCCAAGGTACTATGTACTTCCATTCTTTTCAAAAGACTCCTTTTCATATAAAACCCCAAGATACTAACACCCGTAGTATCAAGGCATGTCTACATTTCAAACAAGTCACTACATTTTTAGAAATACATTTCTAGGCTTCTAAATCAAGTGACCCTTACTTTAAAACTTTAAGCAATTGGTACCCTTAAATCAAACTGCCCTTCTTTATTTCAAGTCATTTCTTTGTTTACATTACTAGAGAAAACCATTCTTTTAACCTTCCATAAAGTTGTTATAACCAACTTCCCATAAAGCTGTTATACTAACTTTATGCTTTAGATGAATTCATTCCTTTTATAACCAAGAGACTTATACTTTCAAATCAAGTTACATAGCTTTCAACAATACTTCAAGTCTCTTAACTTTAAGAAATCAAGTTTCTTAACTTAGAATATCAAGAAAACAATACTTTCCAAATCAAGTATTCTGTACTTTTAAATCAAGTCATTTCTTCCTTTAAGAATCAAGTCCCATAACTTGAAAAATAAAGTCTCTTAACCTTTTTAGAATTCAAGGTTCATAGTCTTAAAACTTCATAACGTAAACTTTTTAAATTAAGTAACATATACTTTTATGCGTTGTGAATAGGTTATACTCGTTTATAACGATCTTATTAAAGCAGCCATGATCTAGAAAATGTAATACAATTTGTCTTATCTTAGTTTCTATGCAGATGGAGAATTCTACTCATTTTAATATAATTGATTGTCGATACATTTTCTTTTATTAATGCTGCAATGGCTTGTTCGATACTTATTCTCATTCGTGTAATAAATTAGCAAAGTCAACTCGACTCCAAATAATTCCTAACGACTCTTACCAACATCCCCCATAAGACTTGGTAAGAACTTAGGATAACTTAGACATAACTTTTACATAGAGTAAATCAACGTACATACCTCTTAACTTCTAAGAGTAGAAGGAATCATGAAATAACACCACATGTATATTCCATACATAGAATCATGCCAAGAGAAGGAAGAGGTTCACATACCTCGCGACGATTATCGACAAGTAGCAAAATGCTCCAAAGTACTTCAACCTTGATAGCTATTTCATCCTTAAGTAGAATACGCTACTCGTAGTACTTCAACCTATATTTATCATAACATGTCTATCAAGTCCTCACTTTAACGTAGAATCATACTAAGTGTAAAGTCACCAAATTCTACGGAATATCGGACAACACTTCCTTTGTTTCTACGTACTTTTCCACCTTTTTCAAGGCCCGAAAATCAATAACCAAACGCCACATTTAAGCCCAACAATTCAGAAAATACAAAGGGACACGCCTAATAGGACATGTAAAATTCTGCCCCACAATCAATATAAAACTGTCCATTCCTTAAGACACATTCTCGGCAATAACACTATCCATAACAATATCAATTCTCTTTAAATTTCCTTTTTCAATCCAAGTTGTTATTCCAACATGTTATATACCTAATAACAATTACAACAACTATAAATCCTTTCTTCTTTAACATGCGACGATTGTAACTATCGACCAAATTGATTTCAACATAAATGACTAACTTGTCCATTTTCGGTTTTAACATGTCGACATGATTCAAATCTTTTCAAACTTAATTCTATATACCACATGCTCATTTATTAACTACTATAACATGTAATCTTCAATTACATTAAGAAGATGAAGATTTTACCTCAATAAGCCCTAAAAATGTCCAAACGTAAAAGTCGATCCTTAGCAACTTTTAGCTCATCTCCTTATGTTCCAATCCGCTCCAAGCACTCCTTAGAAGCTCATGAAGAACTCCTCTTCAAGTTCCATCTTCAAAGTTGAAGAATACCTTAGGGTTTCTCCTTGCGACTAACGTAAAAATGTCGTTTTTCCGAGATCGTTCTATTGAGATATCCTTATAATGGGAAACCTTCATAACTGTAATTGCATTCTCCTTATTATTCTGGTCATAAACCTTCATCATACTAATTACTAACCCAAAATATTTCTACCTCGCTCCTGGGTCATACATTTTCATTTATGCTTATAACCATCATTTATATCCTTAAGACACATCCTCGACCATTTCCTAATGTCGTTCTCAATTACCCCAATACAATACCTTTTTCCAAGGTTATTTAAAATTGTAACTTATTACACAATGAAGCTGGGGACTTTACCAGTCCCATATCTATGGCTTAAATAAAAGGGTACGCATAACCCTCAATAATACGTACAACTATCCTGTTACGTGGGGAAGAGAGCTTATATCCCTTTCATAATATTTCCTTGAAGTTACAACCCTAATCACAGGGTCCTCTTGCGGTCCTGTATATATCTAATCATCAAGCACCGCCTTAAAAATCGTGTAGATTCTCAAAACCCACCAATGATGTCTTCGGTTTTCCGCAGGCAGCACTCGTACTTATCTTATTCTTGCCTTGCGCATTTTCCTGAAATCATTCGGGAAGTCGTGGCCCTGACCGCCACACTAGACAACTCCAAGCACCACCAAGGGCACTTAACATAAAATCCTTCAATGATCGTACGTTCTTATCTCCGTTTCTTAGTTTTCAAATTCACGTACTTCATACTTCCAACATCAATTTATTTACTTCAACCGAACAAGTCACATAGACTTACTAAAATCAACTCTGTCAATTGTATATCATCACCGGGCAATCCTTATGTACCCGCTCAGCTACAACCTAAACACCCACTGGTGTAGCTACGTCGAAAGGTTCTCATGGATTCAGGTTCTATTCCTGTACACTTGGTTGCCCTCTTTCTTACTGGTCGTACTCTTTCCGTACTTCCAAACTTATGCTAACATACGTACATAACCTCCATACTTATTATGGCCTCCAATCTTTGGAGTTACAATATCGAACAATATAAGGCCAATTCCGGCCCTCACGACCTGGTTCCGGTGGAACATGTCCTCGAACCCGTAAAATGATTAACTAGACTTGGGCCTTGCACCCTCGTGACCCTGTCACGTAGCGGGACTACTACCAACTGATCCCACTCCATATCATTCTATGGGGCGACCCGTAATAGGTCCTCAACCCGACCCACCGTCGCACTTAACTCTTACTCTTTGTCTGAATTAAGTCTTATTGCCGAGAAGGCCTTATAGACCTAAGGTCTCGGCGGTTATCAATATTCTTAGGCTCGTAGTTTCCATGCTCCAAGCCTACCTTATCAGCCCCCCCGTAAACGGGTAAAACAACTTCTCATAAGCTCTTAATGGTGTTGTCTTAATCATAACAACCTTACTTACTCCATACGGATCTCATCCGTACAATTCTCTTAAGCACACTACGTTGCTTAATCTATTAACATAGTCTTCCATTAAGTCCCTTAATTATAACTTCTTAAGGGTCCATTATCTTCTCAGACAGCTCATCATCTCCTAATTATCTCAAATTAGTACGTAAAACCTTGATGAGAATTTATTAAACTGTTTCATACCTTCCCGCTATCTATTTAATCCTTGGTAATCCAAAATCATTCTAGGCAACACACGTCTGACCCTCATACATAAATCCGTATAGCCGTATGTCATTATACCAACTACACAACAATTATTACCAACCTGGATATGAAATCCACATAATCCTTCCTGGGTCACTGTTGTCTTTCTCATAGCTGCAATCAACATAACTCGTTAGGGAGAGACGACCCTAACCACACAGCTCTATCGCACGATCTCAGAGTGAGAATAACGGAAACCAATCCTAAATGTCTGATCCTCCACGGTTATAGATGGTGCACAACACACCGATAACCAAGACTCTACTAGACACGGTCGTAGACACTTTACGAGGACTAATCGCTTGATACCACTTTTTCACGACCCGACCCCGAGCCCGCGACTGGTGCCCTACCTGGGCACCCCTCACATGTATACATCAGAGAATAGTAGCGGAACATACATAAACTCATAAGTGCTAGACAATATGTATCAACAGGCTAGCCGATAAGGCCACCTTCCGAAAAATATATAAAACCCAAAAACAACAGTTACATCTTTTTTTTTCTTTACAATCCAATCCACAAGACATGACTACAGACCTCTAAGAATAACAACTGTGACGGGATAGGGCCCCGCCATACCCCTAAATGAATAACAACCGTCAATACCAGGGATTTGAACCAAAGATAAGCCTCCGGAGTAATGGAGCTTCTCAACAGCTGAACAGTGATCCGAAGAGTGAGGATCAGCAACCTGTATAACTCTACCTACGACATGAACGCAGCCCAGAAGGAGGTCGCAAACAGTACTAAGTATGTAAAATCAAAGATCAAATGAAATCATAAAGTCTAAAATAAAGCTAGAGATATGTATGATAACTCAAATAACAGTACATTGTGCCTTACTAACAATGAGAGTAAACAAGAGTATACTTTACTGCATAAAAATAGGAGGCTCATGATCAAAGTAGGGCCACCCACCCGTAGTATCATTAAGCAATCCTACTCTTGGGACTATTTCACCCGCATAGGTCCTGTGGACCCGCAATGAGGTCATCCGCCTCGCATGGGACTATTTCACCCGCATAGGACTATTTCACCCGCATGGGCCCGATGGACCCACAATGAGTACAAACGTCGCACTCGCATCATGGGTAGCAAATCCATGGAATAAGTAGTAACCCGGGGGTTTACCCCGCAAGAATAACATAACCTAGCACAATCGGCTATCATACATAACATAAGCACCACCGGCTTATCATACATAACATAAGCAAGTTAAGAAATCCCCTAACTTCTTATTAGCCTTATTTATATACACTCTCATTTTAGTTTACTTAAGGCACTAACATGTCATTATAAAATCCAGAAATTTAACCCAAAGTACTATGTACCTTTATCCTTTTAAAAATGACTCTTTCTTGTATAAAATTCCCAAGATACTAACGCCCGTAGTATCAAGGCTTGTCTACTTTTCAAAACAAGTCACTATACCTTTAGAAATACATTTTTAGGCTTCTAAACCAAGTGACCCTTACTTTAAACTTTGAGCAATGGATACCTTTAAATCAAATTGCCATTCTCTATTTCAAGTCATTTATCCTTGTTTACTTTACTAGAATAAACCATTCTTTTAACTTCCCATAACGTTGTTATAACCAACTTCCCATAAAGCCGTTATACTAACTTTATGCTTTAGACACTAAGATATCTTTAACCTTTAAAACAAGTGAGTTAATTTTCTAACTCAACCAACTTGGACATTCGTAAAACAAGTCAAGGATATCAAATGAAACTAAATTTATTTAAATCTCGTACGTCAACCGTACTATACATTTACAACTACTCATGCTCAAGAGATAAGAAAGTTCCACATACCTCTTCGGTTCAATCCACTTGCTAAGTCCAATATGCCATACGTAGAATGTCAACCTATAATGACCATAATACGTCCATCAACTACTAGCTTTCAACGTAGAATATTTCTAAGTATAAGGACTCTTAATTCTATGGAAAATCGGGCAGCACTTCTTTTGTTTCTACGTACTTTTCCACCTTTTTCAAGGCCCGAATTCAATAACCAAACATGCCACATTTAAGGCTCAACAATTTAGCTAACCAAAGGGGATTACACGTCTTACAATACGCGTAAAATTCTGCCCCACAATATATATAAAACAGTCCAATAGTCAATGCCATTCTCGGCTAATATGAGCAACAATGCAAAGTCTATTCCAATTCTATTTCAATCCATATTGTCGTTCCAACATGTTATATAGTCGCAACCAACTTTAACAACTATAATCTCCTCTTTATATAACATGCGACGACTAAAACTAATAACTAAATTGAATTACAATCTTAAAGGATATTCATGCTAGTTTCAGATTTTAGGCTTCAAAAATTCCATAACACTTATCAATCTTCATAATATATATCACATTATCATTTCTAACTTATTATAACATGTAATCTTCAATTACAATAGTAAGACGAAGATTTATACCTCAATTAAGCCCAAATATTATCCAAGACTTCAAGTCGATCCTTAGCAACTTTTAGCTCCTCTTCTTATGTTCCTATCCGCTCCAAGCACTCCTTAGAAGCTCATAACCAACTTCTCTTCAATTTCCAACTTCAAAGTTGAAGAACACCTTAGGTTTTTACCTTGCGACTAACGTGAAAACGTAGTTTTTCCGGGATATTTCTATTGAGATATCCTTGTAATACCCTTAGGAATCTTGGGTTGAAGTATTGGGATTATTGAACCACAAACGAAATTTTTTTTCTTCTAATTGAGGCTCAAAGCCGAAAGCTTCCCCTCAAGAACAATAATGTTTGTGAAATTTCTAAGTGTTGAGAATTAGTCTTGCTACTAGTGTAATATATAACACATCTAAGGGCCAAGATTAATACACTTGAATGGCTAGGATTGAGTAAAAAATGTCAAGCCAAGTTTGACCCTTGACTTGGTCCATTTTTAACAAGCTAAATATTTGCTACACTAGCTATAAATTTCGTCCAAGATGAATCATGTGGAGGGTGTCATGTGTCGCCCTCCCATTGGTCCATAATATTTCGTTTCCCAAAATTTTCATAATTGGTCAAAATATCGGAAACCTCGTGGGCCCCACAAAAACGTAAAATCTCTCGGGTGGGCCCCACGTATCCAACTCTTTAAATAAACTTCCATAATTCCGATAAATTCTAAACGTCTCAAATAGCAAATTTGAGAACCCAATTCTTATTAACGAACAATTTTCCTTCCCGAGGTTCGAAAGATTTTTCATTTGGAAAACAATTATTTCTTTCGTTCAATTTTTATAAGTCTTGTGATCTCACGTCTATTCTCGTAAACACATGTCCTGGAACTACGGGGTGTAACAAGAATGATAAAAGAGAATGCAACTATGGGTATGTACGTTGCACGAGATATAATTACCCCAGACTAGTGTAAAGACCATTAGTGAATGATGGCAGTAAGAACACCAATGAAAGGTAGCAAAATCTGTAATGACGAGAAAGATAGAAAGAAAAATATAGGGAGATAAGAGACCCCAGGACAACGTGAAATGGGAAAAAATAAAGGTAAGACGAGTATGTCACGACCCGTTCCGGGGCCCGTGACTGGTGCCTTACCCGGGCACCCAAGTAGTCATACATCAGAGTAATCAGCGGAATATAAAAACAAGACATGAAACAATTGTAAATGAGACACATTTTATCTGAGAAAAGGGCGCCTTTCGGCATATATATATATAAACCAAAATCTGGCAGTTTACATCCCAACTGTACAGACTACGCACTCTAAGGAAGTAAACAACTATGGCGGGACAGGGCCCCGCCATACCCTGAATGTACAAAACTATCTACACAACAGGGAGATCATACCCAAAAGTCGAGCCTCCGGAGAAGGTGGAGCTCCTGACACCAAAGCAAAAGATCCTAAGGATGCGGATCTAGCACCTGCTTCCTTACTCAAGACGAACGCAGCCCCGAGGTCAAGATAACAGGTACTAAGTATGTGAAAATGTCAAGTACTTAAATGAAATCATATCATTAAAACCAATTTTACAAATATGCACGAAACAACCAATGTAACCGCACATAGTGCCATATCATAAACAAGAACAACAATAGGTAAACTGTAACAAGTCTTTTCTAGGCTGCGAATGATCGAAGCAGGGCCAATCGCCCATAGTATCATTATGCATGCCTAATCCTGGACTCCCGTAGTCCGCATAGGCCACCTAGGCCCGCATGAGGTATTCCTCGCATCGAGGGTAGCTACTCCCTAATCGCCCCGGACTCGTAGTCGCGTGGCCACATAGACCGCATGAGGTATAACCCCGCACACTAACCTGGAACTCTCGTAGCTCCGCATAGGTCCCCTGGACCCGCATGAGGTATTCTCGAATCATGGTCCCAGACCGCCTGAGTTGTTATACCCCGTATTTCCAGAGTATATACGTGAGGGCGTACGTAGAGAAGTTTGAACCTTGAAGTAGGCAAGGGTCAAAATTTTGTTCACAACCCCCGATTAGAATTGTTTTTCGTCGAAACGTTTTATAAAACTTGCGTAGGGAAAATTCCGGCTATGTCATTTATAATTTTTGCGGATTTTTCCGAGAGACGGAATATTTTGGACCAACGAGAGGGCGACACTTGTCACCCTCAAGTTGTCGGTTTCTCTTGGCCGATTGGTGCCTTGTTTTGTGCCTTATTTTGTGCCTTGTTTGGTGCCTTGTTTTGTGCCTTGTTTTGTGGAGTAGGGATATGTCACGACCCGACCCCGGGCCGCGACTGGTGCCCTACCTGGGCACCCTGTTCAGGTATACATCAGAGAATAGCAGCGGAACATACACAACATAAACACAGGTGTAAATAATGTAACAACACAGGCTAGCCGATAAGGCCGCCTTCCATAATATAAACAAAGTCAAAAGTACAACTTTACAACTTAGTTCTTACAGCCCAACCACATATGTGAATACAGACCTCTAGGAATAACAACTGTGGCGGATGTGGCTCGCCATACCCCGAATGTACATAATCTACAACATCGGGGAAAGATCGTACTAAAAGAACGACAAGCCTCCGAGAATGGAGCTTCCGACGTCCCGATAAGTGATCCCAAGAGTGTGGATCCGCAACTCGCTTACCTTTCTCAAGCATGAACGCATGGCGGGTCAAGAGGTCACATGTATGTAAGTATGTAAAGCGAATGCATTGTAATTACAACATAAGTTTAAAAGAAAGCTGAGACATGTATGATAACAAAATTACGACACAGTGCCTTACTAACAATGAGAGTATAAATAGGTGTATACTTACTACGAAAAATAGGATTGGAATCCTACTCCTGAGACTATTTCACCCGCATAGGTCCAGTGGACCTGCGTGAGGTATTCCTCGCATGGGACTTTTTCACCCGCATAAGCCCTTACGGACTGCACGAGGTATTCCTCGTGATAGGTGGACCCACCCGCACGGGACTATTTCACCCGCATAAGCCCTTACGGACTCGCACTTAGGTATTCCTCGCATCGTGGTTAGCAAATCCACGGAAATATACAATGCCACAATCCCGGGAATGACCCATGAACGAATAATATATCACTAGCCCAAATCCGCTATCACACATAACATAAGCTCTATCGGCTTATCATACAATATATAAGCAAGTTAAGAAATCCCCTAACTTCTTACTATTTTTGTTCATATACACTCTCATTTTAGTTTACCTAAGGCACTATCATGTCTTTTATAAAAAAAAATCCGGGAATTTAACCCAAAGTACTACGTACTTCTATTCTTTTAAAATGACTCATTTCATTATAACACTTCCAAGATACTAGTAACCGTAGTATCAAGTTACAATTTCTTTTCAAGACAAGTCACAATACTTTTAGAAATAAAAATTAGGCTTCTAAATCAAGTGACTCATGTCTTATAAAACCTTAGGCAATTGATGCCTTAAAATCGAATTGCCTTCCATTAAATCAAGTCATTTATCTTTCCATAAAGTCAATATAACCAACTCCCCATAAAGTCGTTATATTCACTTTATACCTTAGTCAAGTACAATTTCTTTTCCAAGGGACTTATACGTTTTTTTTTTAAAACGACACAAGTATCACATACTTTAAAATTCTTCAAGCCCCTTATCTTTAACAAGACTTAAGACATCTTTAATATTCTCAAAGAGGTGAGTTAATCTCCTAACTCACCCGACTTGGCATTTCATAAAACAAGGAAAGAATGTCAAAGTCTCAGACGCTCAGTACTATATACGTGAAACTAGTCATGCTCAAAGGATAGGAAAAGTTCTACATACCTTGTCGGGTCAAACCACTTGCCAAGTACAAAGTCCCGCCCGTAGTATATCAACCTATAATATTCACAATACGTCTATTAACGCCTTACTTCAAATGTAGAATATTATAAGGGTAAAGTCTCCATTTTCTACGGAAAATCGGACAAAGACCTCCTTTGTTTTTACTCACTTTGCCACCTTTTCAAGGTAAATACAATAACCAAACAGCCCCAATTGGCTCACAACAATATAGAAGGTAGTTCAATACAAATGAATAACCAAACAGCCCCAATTGGCTCACAACAATATAGAAGGTAGTTCAATACCAATGAATAACCAAACAATACAAACTACAGTCCAAATTCGGCCACCTTGATTCAACAAATCCAATTCTTATCCAATTTCCATTTCAATCCAATTTGGTAGCATAACATGATATCAAGTCGCATTTGATTATCATAACCATAATCTTTAAGTAAGTAACATGCGACGATTTCTAAAAACGACCAATTAGTAATCCAGTTTTCAAGTGGCTTGTATAACATTTCGGATTTAGCTACAAGCAATCCACAATACTTATAACTTCAACCTATCAACTTCATGCTAGCAACAAGTAAAGCTAACAACAACAATATAAATATGTAATCTTGTAACACCTTTAAAAGACAAGATTATACCTTAACGATTCTTAATCCAACTCCAATCCGAAGTCGCTCCTTAGTAGTTTAGAGCCTTTCCAAGACACTTCAATCCGCTTGTTGAGACCCTTAGAACAACACCAACAATTATCCTTCAAAACTCCAAACAAAACCTAGAAAGACCATTAGGTTTTCGTTTTGCGACTAACCCGTAAACTCTCTTTTTCCAAGATTTTTCTATTGAGATATGCTTACACTACCCTCAAGAACCTTGGTTTAAAGTGTGGAATCAAATGGACAAGAAACGAAAAATTTTCCTTCTTTTTCTTAGTGAACCCGAGACCCTCCTATGTGTTCTTCAAATTTTGTGTAAAATTTTCTAAGTGTTAAGTCCTCTCTTGCTACTAGTATTATATAAAGGGTCATGGAGGGTTAAGATGCATCCAAATGGTTGGCTTGGATAATCTCTTAGCAAAATATCAAGACTTATTGACCATTTGACTTAGTCAAGATTGTCAAGCCACAACTTGCAAGACTTTAGTCATAGAAGACTTATGGTCAATGACCATATTGGCCATACCATTTCGTCCAAGGCATTTCTAAGGGTGGGTGACACGTGTCGCCCTCCCATTCGTCACAACACTTACGTTTTCCGACAATTTCCATAATTTCCGATAAATTTACAAGTCTCAAATCTTAACACTTGCGAGTTCTTACTTATGTTCTTAAAACATGCCTGTAATTACTGTGTACGAGGATAGGAGCACTTGGGCAAATCTTGGCCTCCACTTGCCCGCATGGCTGATCTTGGCCATTGATCTTCCTATAAATACCCCTTTGAAGACTTCTTCATCCATTCCATAAATCTCCAAGTCTTGAAAGCCCTCTCCCTTGGTATTGTGTGTTCTCGTCCAAGAACACCCTCCCCTTTCTTCGTGAGGCCACTTGGCGAGAGATATTCCCCTCCTAGTGGTGTCGTAGAGGTACACCCCCTTTGCCTAGTTGTTCTCGTAGAACACCCACTCTTGGTAGAAAATACTCTCCAAGTATTACTATACCAAAATACCTTAGCCTTATACCTTGTAGTATTCCAAAGTTATCTCTATACGTGAGCCCAAAATACTACCTTATGTCCTTTTAGTCTCAAACCGAAACCCTAAGGAAAATCTTCATACCGGTTGAAGTATTAAGAAGAAGTTGCGTAGAACTTCTAAGGGTTGTTTGGAGCGGGTTGAGCGCCAGTAGGAGCTAAACGTTTCGTGATCGACATTTATACTTGGATAATTATGGGCTTATCGAGGTAAATATCTTGCCTATCAGAATTGGAAATCACATACTGTAGTATGAAAATGAATATAAGATTCATAAGAGAATTGAACTGTAATGAAGGATATTACGTAAAAGACTTGAATAATCACATCGAAGAATAATCTACGCTTTAGTCTAGACATTGATAGACTTGTATAACCTTTATAGGTTGAATGTTCCGCGAGTAATGTACTACTTGAATGGTGGACAAGGCTAGTCGTTATAGCCGTGAGCGCTTTTGCTAATAGTCGATAATCGTCGCGAGGTATGTGATTCTTCCTATACTGAGCATGATATTTTAAAATATATATAGTACGGTGAGACGTGCGTGTTAAGCGAATAATAATTACGGCAATGTCTTTCGACTTAAGCCTGAATAATAATTACGGCAATGTCTTTTGACTTAAGCCTGAATAATCTTGAAGTATTTCAAAAGAATACTGAATCATTTTTAACAGAAGAGTAATACTTGGTTTTAAAAGCTTAAGAGTTATACTAGCTTTATGGGAAGTTAGGTATAACGGCTTAAGAGAGATAAAAAGAATGATTTATTGATTTAAGAAGTTAAGAGACTTGATCTTAAAAGATAAGAGACTTGACTTAATTGAATTTTGTTAAAAAGTGTGAAACCTCATTCATGAGTAATGAGTACTTGGTTTTTAAAAGGAATAATGTTTTCTCGATTTGAAATCGAATAAGTATCGAACAAACCACGTAGCTAATAAAGGGGAAATGTATTGACTATTAATGTATTAATAAAACCAGTAGAAACCTCCATCTGCATAGAAGCTAAGATGAGACAAAATAATATTACATTTCCTAGATCATGGCTGCTGTTATAAGATTGTTATAAACAAGAATAACCTACTCACCTCTAAGGAATATGTTTCTCAAATTGTTTTAAAGGAGAATTATATTATTAAGTGATTAATACTATGAACTACGAAACCTTTCGAAAATGAGAAACTTGAGTAATGGAAATTAGGCAAACTTGAACGTTTGGAAAAGAATGTTGTTACTTGATTTTACAAAGAAAAGTGTTTTGATTTACTTCAAAATATAGTCACTCTATTTTTATACTACGGGTATTGTGTGACTTTTGAGAAAGAAGCAGATCTTTTAAAGAGTTAATGTATGAAGTACTTTGGGGATAAAAACCCGAACTTGTTTAACATAAAAGTAGAAAGTACCTTGTGTGAATAAACTTGATTCTGTTGGTTTGTGATAGCCTTGTAATACTTTCTTGTTGGTTTGATAAGTAAACATGTTAGGATGCTACGTGTGTTAGTATCTTGTGATGTTTGTGTAAAGGGTTTCGATCGCGCTTATGTTGTTTAACGATCAGTTATGTTGGTATTGTACCACTCACCTTGACATGATCCCGGGTTAAAGCGCCTCCGATGCGGGTATATCTTAGGCGATGCAGGACCATGATTCGAGAATAACTCATGCGGTCCAGGGACCATGCGAGCTACGAGTTCCGTGTTAGTGTGCGGTCTTGCGGTCATGCGGTCTATGGTCATGCGATCGCGAGTCCAGGCGATGCCGGTAGCTACCGATGCGGGAATACCTCATGCGGGCCATTGGAGTGGCCTGGCGCGAGTCGGGAAGTTCAGTCTAGACGCGCGCATTAGATACTGGGCGAGTGGCGGCTTTGATCATGACGGCCTGCAGACAGATCTCACGATCTGATTTATGACCTTGTTAGTACTGGTGTTAGTAGTCGGCTATGCCTTCGCATTTACCCCAGACGGTTTTATTATGACACGGTGGGACCCGTGTTCATGTGTATTCCTTGGTGCTTTGATATCATGATCGCCAGCTGGAAGGTATTCCACGGCATGATTGATGTTATGGGCGTGAGACCCATAGTGATATTTGAGTGATGACTTTGAGCGCGAGTCCACGACTTGACATATTCGCTTATTTATCGGAATCGTAGTTTGGTTATCATACATGTCTCGCTTTATATAGACTACTATGATTTCATTTACGATTTTTCGCCACATACTTGGTACTGTTATCGACTCCTTCGGCCGCGTTCATGCCGCAGTAGAGGTACACCAGTGTTGATCTCGCTCTTAGGATCGCAGTCGCTTGGGAAGCTCCGTTTCTCGGAGGCTTATCGGGTATAGTCCCTGTCGTTGTAGGTATTTACATTCAGGTATGGCGGGCCCTGTCCGCCATTGTTGTCATATCATTCTTAGAGGTGCAAGTAATCACTGTTGTGGCGAGTTGTAATGGGATGTAAGCGTCGGTTTAAGTTAATTTATATATATGCCGAAGCGGCAAGTTTTCTCAGACATCGCTTTACACTTCTTGATATTCCATGTCTTGTTTATGTTCCGCTGATTACTCTGATGTATGTCTACTTGGGTGCCGGTAGCACCACCACGCCCGGTTCGGTCGTGACAAAAGTGGTATCGAGCGATTAATCCTCGGAAAGTGTCTGCACCGTATCTAGTAGAGTCTTGATTATCGCATGTGCACCACACCAATAATCGGAGGCTATAGGATATTTAGGATTGGTTTCCATTCTTCTCACTCGAGATCGTGCTTAGAGCCGTGTTATAAGTTGGGCCCTCTAACGTATTTATTTCCTTACCGCTATGCCTCCGCGTAAGGCAACCCGCCCGAGAGCAAGGCGAGAGCCGCGAGTTGAGCAGAGGGTTACTAGAGCAGGCCCAATCATCACCGTGGTGCTTCATTCGGGGAGTTCTCGTCACTAGCACCAGCAGAGTTTAGCATGCAAGAAGATGCCTCTGCGACCATGATAGTTGAACCTTCAGTTCCACGACCAGTAGCAGAGAGTATAGATTGCAAAGATACGACCCTGTTACTAGCTAAGGATGTAGCTACCAGAGAGTATATTATGTACCGATTTATCACGGGTCTTGATAACTATCTAAGAGAGGATTGTGCAAGAATAGCTCTTCAGTCAGGAATGAGCATGGCCTGCGTAAAGGCTTATGCGCAGCAGGCCGAGGAAACGTAGAGATCGACGGATTAACTAAGATCAGCAAAAGAGGGCCAGGTCGGCAGGGTCCTTTGGTAACTTTCGAGGCGGACCTTCTCAGCAGCAGGCTGGTTATGCGCCTCCGCCAGCGCAGTAGTCCTCCAGCACTCGGGGCGTTCGGGTATGCAGGAGTTGGTGAACTCGAGCTTCCGCATGATACACGTAGGTTCCAAACAATGATTCAGATTTTCCCGTGTTCAGTGTAATGGCGTCGTCCCGGAATGGCGTGCTTTTGTTGGTACTTGTTATGCTTGCGGCCAGCAGGGCCATTTTGCAAGAAGTTGTCCGACCAGAGGTGGCGCAGATGTAGAGACTCAGCCTTCAGGATCAGTGGCTAGTTCGTCACCTTCCCTAGATATGCGCCCAACCGGGCAGGATTGATTAGGACGACAGAGGGGAGTAAAGCAGTAGATACAGGTATATCCCTAACCCTCTAGAGATTTGTATGTGTGATAGGATGAGTATCCCTTAAGTGTTATGTCCAGATAGCATTGTGTTAGTTGTGGTTAGAAATCATGGTTAGTTAAAGGGTAAGATTGGGGATAAGGTAAGTGTAAGCCTTAGAGTTTTATACGTGGAGACCTTAGAGGCAAGGCCATCTTGGGTAAAATAGTTATTTTATGTTTGACCCTTATCAGAGTGCATAGTATAAATGGGATATATTTGTGGGATAAGTCCCTGAGTAGTGTGGAATGAAAGAGGGTAGTTGAGCTAAGAAGACCGCTAGGTTTTCGTAACGTGATTAGTGAGATTGTTCCGGATCGGGGAGCTAGTGTTTTGCGCGAAGTGGGTCGGGTTGAGGCCATGTTGCGGGTCAACCCGCAGCCTGTTTTGTGATGGGGTCAATTCGGGGTGGTCCCGTCAGGAGGTGGGGTCCCGAGGGTGTTAGGCCCAAGTTTAGTTAACCATCGTACGAGTTCGTAGATGCGTTCGACCATTAGTCGGGCCGATGAGGTCAGTCCCTCTTGTCTTTTAGTCGAGACCGTTTACCCGGCAGAGGGTTATGCGAGGTGTTTTATCAGGAAGGTTGTAAGGCTGCACGGGGTGCCTACTTTCACCTTATGACAGACAGTGAAGCCCAGGAGGTGGCTATTTCATTTTCTGGAAGTTTTACCAGGCAGGGTTAGGAACTCAGGTGAGTCTCCGTATTGCATTTACCCTCGGGCCAGTGTTTTGATTTCAAGGGTAGCTGTGAGGATTGTTGCCTCCTGTTGAGGGAGTGTTTTAGCTACCATTTCAGTGTTCGGATATTGCCTTATGAAGCCTTGTAGGGGCGGAAGTGTAAATTGCCGGTCGATTGATTCGATGTAGCAAGGTTCAGATAGTTGGTTCATACTTGTTCAGCAGAATGTGGATAGGGTGAAGCTTATCCAAGTTAAAAGTCGATCCTGAGCAAGGTTTAGCTCATAATTTGCACGCTCCGATAGCTCCAAGAAACCCTTAGAAGTTTCTAACAACTTCTACTCAACTACTATAAGGGATTTGTGCTAGGGTATTTTAGGAATAGTGACTAAACTTGGAAGACAACTTTCTACCAAGGGGGGGGGGTGTTTCGGCTAAGCCACTAGGCTAGAGGGCGAGAGGGTGTTGGACGAAACACTACAAGAGAGGGGAGGGAATTTTGAGACTTGGAAAATGATTTTGTGGATGAAGAAAACCTTCAAGTTAGGGGGGTATTTATAGGCCAACCAATGGCCAAGATGAAGCCAAGTGGTAGGCAAGTGTAGGGTGGAGATTCAACCAAGTGTCCTTATCAATCTACTACACAAAAATATCCTACCTAACCTTGACTTGTTCAAGGCCACAAAAACGTCCAAGAATCGTCCAAGTTGCCGTCCATATGAGGGTGACAAGTGTCACCCTCCCGTTGGTCCAAAATATTTCGTCTCTCGGAAAAATCCGCAAAAATTAGAAATGACATAGCCGTAATTTTCCCTTCGCAAGTTTTGTTAAACGTTTCGTCGGAAAACGATTCTTTCAGTGATGTGTGCACAAATTCGTCCTAAGCCTTAACTTTAAGGTTGAACTTTTGTACGTACGCCCTCACGTACATACTCTGGAAATACGGGGTATAACATTCTCCCCTCCTTAGAAACATTCGTCCCGAATGTTCCTTCCCAAGACAGATAACAATAAGGTTCTTCATAACTAAAACAGTTTGCAAATGCCACATACGGCCACAAAACAACACTTAGGCAAATATGACAATGAAAAAATTTACAAGTAGGAAAGTGAGTTACCTGGAGGTGTGGGGAATAGGTGAGGATACTTCTGCCTCATGTCCTCCTCAGCTTCCCACGTCATCTCCTCCCTGAGCTCGTTCCGCCACAAGACTTTGACGGAAGCCACGCCTCGTCCGCAGACGCCTAACTCGACGATCGATTATCGCTATGGGAAACTCTCATACGATAACCCCTGGCCACCGACATCGTCGTCAATCGGTGCACTCTAGATGGATCCCGATACATCTCTCAAAGATAGAAACATGAAACACCGGATGCATCGCCTTCAGACGGACGCATCCAACTCATAGGCAACCTTTCCTACCCTGCGGACAATCTGATACGACCCAATGTACCTTGGGCTGAGTTTCCTTTTCTTCCCGAATCTCATCACACCCTTCATGGGTGACACCTTCAGGAAAACCCAATCATCAACTTCGAACTCCAGATGCCGACGGCGATGATCTGCATATGACTTCGCGACTCGAGCGTCACAAGAACCGCTCTGGATAAGCTTCACCTTATCCATCGCTTCGCTGCACCAACCGTCCTACTAATCGCACTCGCCACATCAAACCAGCCTATCGGCGATCTGCACTTCCTCATACAAGGCCTCATAAGGCGCCATCTGAATCTGAGTAGTAGCTATTATTATACGCAAACTCAACTAGAGGCAAATGATCCTTCCAATACCCGAAGTCAATAACACGGGCTCGCAGATATCCTCGCAGTGCGGATAGTGCGCTCTGCACATGTCTGTCTCGTGGATGGAATGCGATGCTCGTGCTCACTGCCCCTAAACCCTTCGGAAAGACCTCCGAGTTAGCCAGAACCGGGCTCCTGTCTCGATATGATCGAAATAGGGACTCCATGCGGTCGACGATCTCTGATGTAAAGTTCGCATAATCTCACCGAAAAGTCGCCCCGACGGAAGAAAGTGGGCTGATTTCGTCGACTGTCGGCGATAACCCGGATAGAATCATGCTTCCTCCGAGCGAGGTAATCCCGTGATAAAGTCCATGTTGATCACCTCCCACTTCCGTGTCGGGATCTCTATCGTGCGCAACAAACCACCGTGCCTCGTTCTCTACCTTCACCGCCGACAACACGGGCATCGAGCCACAAACTCGCAACGTCCTCTTCAAGCCATCCCACCAATACACGGTCGAGGTCGTGGTACATCTTGGTCGACCGGATGGATAGAGTAACGCGCTGTGTGCTTCCCTAGAACTCGCTGCCAAGTCCTGCAATATCCGGAACACACAACTCGCCGAACCTTAGCACCCCATCGTGCTACCTCAAAGGACCATTCCCCTCACGAAGAGCCGTATCACGGTACCGCGTCAAAACCGGATCCTCAAACTGTTGCCTCTTCACCTCGACGATGGAAGACTCGGCAACCTCTCGAACTCGAACCCCACTGCTATCAGAATCAATAAAACAGACACCAAGGCTCGCTAACTGATGCAAATCGCGAACCATGCCCCTCCTCTTCAGGCTGCACATCTGATAGGCTACCCATCGACCTACGACTAAGGGCATCTGCCACAACATTGGCCTTCCCCGGGTCGTACAGGATATCAACATCGTAATCCTTGAGTAACTCTAACCACCGTCTTTGTCGTAAGTTCAGCTCCCTCTGGCTGAAGATATACTGGAGGCTCTTGTGGTCTGTATAAATATCCACATGAACCCCATACAAATAGTCCTCCGCATCTTCGGCGTGAATCACCGCTGCCAACTCCAAATCATGGGTGGGGTAGTTCCTCTCATGTTTCTTAAGCTGTCGGGATGCGTACGCTATAACCTTACCCAGCTACATCAACACACATCCGAGCCCGATGCCTGACGCATCACAATACACTACATAACCGTCTGGACCCTCTGGAAGAGTAAGAACGGGGCGTCGTCGATCTCCTTCAAGAATCGAAACCCTACTCACAAGCATCACCATCAAACTTAGCCGCTTTCGAGTCACCTAGTCAATGGTGCAGATAAGCAAACTTCTCCACGAACCGATAATAACTGCGAGGCCCAAAAGTCGCGCACTGCCGAGTAGTAGGTTCAGGCCAAGTCTCGATCGCTCGATCTTGGCCGTATCCACCCGAATTCCATCAGCCCCGACAATATGCCCAAGAAAAGCCACCGAAGCCAACCAAAACTCACATTTGGAAAACTTGGCGTATAACTGCTGGTCCTGGAGAACTCTCAACACAGTCCTCAAATGATACGCATGCTCCTGCTCTGAGCGAGAATAAACCAAGATGTCATCAATGAACACTATCACAAACGTGTCCAAAAATGGCTTGAACACTCGGTTCATCAAATCCATGAATACCGCCGGAACATTGGTCAACCCGAAAGATATGACCCTGAACTCATAATGCCCGTACCGGGTCCGGAATGCAGTCCTAGGGACATCCGCCTCTCTGACTCGTACCTGATGATAGCCCGATCGCAGATCAATCTTGGAGAAACATCTCGCGCCCTGCAACTGGTCGAACAAATCATCAATCCCGGGAGGGTATCTTCTTAATGGTCACCTTGTTCACCGCTCAGATCAACACATACGCAGCGGCCCCGCCCTTCTTCTTCACGAACAATATCGGCGCTCCCCAGGGAGAAACACTAGGCCTGATGAAGCCCTTTTCCAGCAAATCTCTCAGCTGGTCCTTCAACTCTCTCAACTCGGCAGGTCTCATTCTGTATGGAGGAATGGAAATAGGCCGAGTGTCTGGCAGCACATCGATACAAAACTCTATCTCCCTCTCAGGAGGGATACCCGAGGTCGTGCTGAAACACGCCTGGGAACTCTCTCGACTACTGAACGGACGAAAATCTGTACCGCGACCTCGATCAAACACCCGAATGAGATGGTAAATATACCCTCTTCACCATCTTCCTAGCCTTGAGGTAGGAAATAAACCTACCCACGATACAAATGTTCCTTCCCACTCAACAACCGGCTCTCAGAAACCGAACCGCACTACTCTCTCCTGCAGTCTACATTGGCGTAGCAGAAGCTAGCCAATCCATACCCATGATGACATCGAATCGGTCATATCCAACTCTATCAAGTCGGCTGGTGCGGCGATTGCATATAGTCACCGACAAGCCCTATATACCCGCCGAGCTACCACCGAATCACCCATGGCGTAGCTACCTCGAAAGGGTCTATGGACTCGTGCTCTATCCCTATCCTACTAGCAATAAGGGAGATATATAAGGCAGTAGAACCGGATTTATCAAGGCATACACATCATAACGAATCGATAAGGTACTGGCGGCGTCGACGGCCTCGCAGTCTGCCGGCTGGATAAGGCATAAATGCGGTTCTGAGGACCGCTAGAACTGGGACACGCGCCACGACCTCTGCCGCGACCTGCTGGTCCCTGAGAATCCTGCCCTCCGGGGCGAGTAACTGTAGGAGATGAAGAAGACCGTGAAAGAACATGGTGACCCACCACCCACCGCCCTCTGTGGACGATCTCTCGCCAAAGTGGTCCTGCTGGCCAAACCTGTAGCAACCTCCTGAAGTAGGACCACAACTCCCGAGATGGGATCTACCGCATCGGCCACACTGAGGGGGGTGGTCTCGATCGGTTAGCACCTCTGCTACCCTGGAAGTCCGAAGTCCTGGGGCCCTGACCTGCCCCCGAATACTCTGGCTGTGCTGAAGAAGGAGCAGGAGTGCTCTGAGCTGGCTGTGGTGCAAATCTAGACTGCTGCTGAGGCCGTCCACCCCGATAGCTACCAAAAGACCCTGCCGTCCTGGTCTTCTTCTGCTGCTGTCTGTCAACCCGTCGGCCTCTACGCTCGCCGCGTCAGTGCGTGAGCTGCGTGCGGGTAATGTCCATGCACGGTGAAGAGCCACACCCGCACAAGACTCGGCCATATAATCATCTAGCCCGGTGACGTAGCGATGCACCCTGTCCTCCATATCTGCTACCAACGCAGGGACATATCGAGCCAACGAATCGAACTCAACGTTGTACTCCCTAACTGTGCGTCCTCTCTGTCTCAGCAACAAAAATCTATCGGCCCGTGCCCTCCTCATCTGTGGAGGCAAGAAGTGAGTGAGAAAGGCCTCCGAGAACTCGTCCCAAGTAGCTGGGGACGCGTGCTCTCCCCGGGATAACTCCCACGAATCGAACCAATCGACTGCGGTATCACGCAGCCTATGTGAACCGAAGATCACGGACTCGGTCTCTGAAGCCTTGATCACTCGCATGATCCTCTGCAACTGACGGATGAACTCCTGCGGATCATCCTCAGGCCTCGACCAGAACTCGCGGGCTACAACTCGAGAAAATCCGTAGCCGCAAATCGCTCGATCTCGGGTGAACCGCGGTATCGGGCTGAGCTGAATCGCATCCACTTATCTCATGTTCGCCACGATCCCGCCAAGAATCGCCATTTCTCAGAATCCATCTCATCTGCTTCCAGCCGTGGGCGGAGGTGCAGTATCGGGTCTCATCACCACTATCGCGCCCTAAACTCGCTGGGCCGGCGACGTCGTGGAACTCGCCGCCTCGGTATAGACTAGGCTCGAGCTCGTGACTCTCTGTCCTACTAACGACTCCTACCGCTTTGCCCTTCGGGCGGGTTGCCTTTACGCGAGGCATAATCATATGTAAAAGGAATACGTTAGAGGTCCAACTTATAACACGCCTCTAAGGCACGATCTCGAGTGAGAAGAATGGAAACCAATCCTAAATATCCTATAGCCTCACGATTATAGTGGTGCACAACACACCGATAATCAAGACTCTACTAGATACGGTCAGTAGACACCTTCCGAGGATTAATCGCTCGATACCACTTTTGTCACGACTGCCCGGGCCGTGGATCGTGCCTTACCCGGGCACCCAAGTAGTCATACATCAGAGTAATCAGCGGAATATAAAAACAAGACATGAAACAATTGTAAATGAGACACATTTTATCTGAGAAAAGGGCGCCTTTCGGCATATATATATATTTAAACCAAAATCTGGCAGTTTACATCCCAACTATACAATAGGACTACAGACCTCTAAGGAAGTAACAACTATGGCGACAGGGCCGCCATACCCTGAATGTACAAAACTATCTACACAACAGGGAGATCATACCCAAAAGTCGAGCCTCCGGAGAAGGTGGAGCTCCTGACACCAAAGCAAAAGATCCTAAAGATGCGGATCTAGCACCTGCTTTCCCTTACCTGCGACATGAACGCAGCCCCCCGAAGGAGGTTAGTACAACAGGTACTAAGTATGTGAAACTGTAAAGTACTTAAATGAAATCATATCATTAAAACCAATTTTACAAATATGCACGAAACAACCAATGTAACCGCACATAGTGCCATATCATAAACAAGAGCAACAATAGGTAAACTGTAACAGGTCTTTTCTAGGCTGCGAATGATCGAAGCAGGGCCAATCGCCCATAGTATCATTATGCATGCCTAATCCTGGATTCCCGTAGTCCGCATAGGCCACCTAGGCCCGCATGAGGTATTCCTCGCATCGAGGGTAGCTACTCCCCGGCATCGTCCTGGACTCGTAGTCCGCATGGCCACATAGACCGCATGAGTTATAACCCCGCACACTAACCTGGAACTCTCGTAGCTCCATATAGGTCTCCTGGACCCGCATGAGGTATTCTCGAATCATGGTCCCAGACCGCCTGAGTCTACCCGCGTCGGAGGCGACTTAACCCCTGATCATGTCAAGAGGTGAGTGATATAATACTAACATAACAGCTTACCGTTAAACAACATAAGCACAAATAAGAATAGCCTCTTTACACAAACGTTACAAGATACTAACACACATAGCATCACGATATGTCTACTCAACAAACCATCTTACTGTACTTTCCAGAAATCAATACAAGTCTTTTATAAACACACAAGTAAACTGTTCCTTTTATCTTCTTTAAGTCGTTATTCCTAACTTCCCATAAAGCTAGTATAACTCTTTAAGCTTTTTGTTTTAAAAACAAATATTCTTCTTCTTTCAAAAAATGATTTATAATTCTTTTGAAAGATTTCAAGATTCTTATTATTCAGGCTTAAGTCAAAAGACATTGCAGTAAAACTACGTTCAGTTAACACACGTACGTCTACCGTACTATATATATTTTAAAATATCATGCTCAAGAGTATAGGAAGAATCACATACCTCCTCGGCGAAATCCACCTGCCAAGTCGAATATGTCGCGCGCAGAGAATCAACCTATAATAGTCAGGTACGTCTATCAATGTCTAGACTACTCTGTAGAAAGTTCTAAGCAGAGGGTTCTTAATTCTACGGAAAATCGGGCAGAACTTCCCTACCCGGCAAGCTACACAAGTCTACTGTAAATACAGTCCTATGTAAGTACAGTTCAATTCTTCTTCTGTTATACCCTTCTACTGTGATTACAGTTCAATTCTATTCTTTAATATCCTTATATATCTTATACTCAAGTCTTAACTATTCTTTTATGTAATATCTAATTACAATAGAAGGACAAGAGTATTTACCTCGATAAGCCCAAAATTATCCAAGTTAAAAGTCGATCCTAAGCAAGGTTTAACTCCTAATTTGCACGCTCCGATAGCTCTAAGAAACCCTTAGAAGTTTCTAACAACTTTTACTCAACTACTATAAGGGATTTGGGCTAGGGTATTTTAGGAATAGTGACTAAACTTGGAAGATAACTTTCTACCAGGGGGCGGGGGGGTGTTTCGGCTAAGCCACTAGGCTAGAGGGGGAGAGGGTGTTGGACGAAACACTACAAGAGAGGGGAGGGAATTTTGAGACTTGGAAAATGATTTTGTGGATGAAGAAAACCTTCAAGTTAGGGGGGTATTTATAGGCCAACCAATGACCAAGATGAAGCCAAGTGGTAGGCAAGTGTAGGGTGGAGATTCACCCAAGTGTCCTTATCTATCTACTACACAAAAATATCCTACCTTAGCTTGACTTGTGCAAGGCCACAAAAACGTCCAAGAATCATCAAAGTTGCCGTCCATATGAGGGTAACAGTGTCACCCTCCCGTTGGTCCAAAATATTTCGTCTCTCGGAAAAATCCGCAAAAATTAGAAATGACATAGCCGTAATTTTCCCTTCGCAGGTTTTGTTAAACGTTTCGTCGGAAAACGATTCTTTCAGTGAGTTGTGCACAAATTCGTCCTAAGCCTTAACTTTAAGGTTGAACTTTTGTACGTACGCCCTCACGTACATACTCTGGAAATACGGGGTATAACAGAGTAGACACTCGAACTATGAGAGACCTAATCATGACAAGATAAGAAATCTTGGCAAGCTTGTGGATTACGTAATACCATGAATTGAGGTTGAACATCGGACTATAAGCTATATGAGCTGGGGAGAATAATAGGATTACTACTTGACGAGATCAAGGAAATCTCCCCCTAGATTGTGATCGACAGAAAGTCGTAGCCATGAGGCAAGTGAAGGAATTGGAATCTAAGTATAGTAACCAAGTTTGGTTGCAATAGAAGACTGGAAACATGAATCATGATTAAGATTGTATCGTGCCCGAACATTTCGGAAGTGTGAGAAAGGCTTCCAGTTATTGGAAGATAAGTTGACTACGACTACAGTTCTAACCCCTCCTGAGGGACTAGAGGGTTAGGTGATTATTGTAACACTTTGAGTGTTGGGCTAGGTTGTGAGCTGATGCAGTACGGTAAGGTTATAGTCTATGCTTCCCGGCAGCTACGGGAGCATGAGCGGAGTTACCCTAGCCACGATTTAGAGTTGGCAGCGGTTATTCATGCCTTGAATATTTGGAGGGATTAGTTACGTGGAGCTCAGGTGGATATTTATGCGGACCACAAGAGTCTCCAATATATCTTCGGACAGAGGAAGCCGAAATTGCGGCAGAGACGGTAGTTAGAGTTGCTTAAGGATTATGATGTTGACATCCTATACCATCCGGAGGAAGCCAATGTGATTACAGATGCTCTTAGTCGTAGATCTATGGGTAGTCTGTCAGATGGACAGCCAGATAGTCAGGACATGGTCCATGAGATTCATCAGCTAGCGAGCCTAGGGGTTCGGCTGGTTGATTCCGATAATAGTGGAGTTCAGATACGAGAGGTTGCCGAGTATTCCCTCGTTGAGGAGGTGAAGAGGCGACAGTGTAAGGATCCAGTTCTAGTGCGGAATTGAGATACGACTCTCCGAGAGGAGAAGAGCCTGTTTGAGTAGCACCGAATGAGGTGCTGTGATATAAGGATAGATTGTGTGTGCCCGATGTTGCAGGACTTGTCAGCAGGTTTTAGGGGAGGCATACAGTGTTCGTTACTCTATCCATCCGGGGTTGACTAAGATGTACCATAACCTCCGATGTATGTATTGGTGGGATGGCCTGAAGAGGGACGTAGCAGAGTTTGTTGCTCAGTTTCCGAATTGTCAGCAGGTCAAGGTTGAGCATCATAAGTCCGGTGGGCTATTACAGACGATTGAGATCCCGACTTAGAGGTGGGAGGTGATTAATTTGGATTTTGTTATAGGGTTGCATTGTACTCGGAGGAAGTGCAACTCCCTGTAGGTCATAGTAAATAGGCTGACGAAATCAGCCCATTTTCTTTCGGTCAGGACCACTTACTCGGCTGAGGATTATGCTAGATTATATAGTAGGAAGATTGTGAGACTGCACAGGGTTCCTATATTTATGATGTCAGACAGATGAGCTCAGTTTACGGCTAACTTCTGGAGGTTTTTCAGAAGGGGTTAGGGACACAGGTGAGTCTCAGTGTTGCATTTCACCCTCATACTGACGGACAGGCAGGGCATGTTATCCAAACACTTGAGGATAGGTTGCGGGCCTGTGTTATTTATTCAGGGGTAGCTAGGAGGATCTTTTGCCTCTCGTTGAGTTGCCTATATTACCCGTTACCATTCCAGTATTCAGATGGCCCTGTATGAGGCTTTGTATGAAAGAAAGTGTAGATCGCCGGTTGGTTGGTTCGACGTAGGCGAGGTTCAGTTAATTGGCCCAGACTTGATTCAGCGGGTTGTGGATAAGGCAAAACTTATCCAGGAAAGATTATTAGCAAGATCAGAGTCGACAGAAGCTTTAGGAAGAGAATCGACGTCGACACTTAGAGTTTCAGATTGATAATAGAATCTTCTTAAAGGAATCACCCATGAAGGGTGTGATAAGGCTTGGTAAGACAGAGAAACTAAGCCGAAGGTACATTGGACCTTATCAGATTGTCCGTAGAGTAGGAAAGGTTGCCTATGAGTTAGATATGCGTCCGCTTGGGAGGCATGCACATCCGATCTTTCATGTTGTTATGTTGTGGGAGGGTATCATAGATCTATCCAGAGTTTCCCGGTTAGTGATGTCCAAGTGACATGTTACACCCCGGAAATTTCCAGGATAGGTTTATAAGAACGTACGTAAGAACTCAAAAATGTTAATATTTGAGACGAGTATGAATTTATCGGAATTATGGAATTGACGGAAAACGAAATATTGCGACGAACGGGAGGGCGACACGTGTCACCCCCCCTTACTTGGTCTTGGACGAAAATACATGGATAGGATGGTCATTTGACCATAATTTAAATGACCAAGTCTTGCTAAGACAAAGAGCTTGACATTGTTGACTTGTCAAAGGGCCACTTGGCTTGATCCTTGTGAAATGCATCCAAGCCACCCATTTGTTTTAATCTTAACCCTTGTGTTATATAAGCTTACTAGTAGCAAGACTAGTTCCCACACTTAGTCATATTTCAAGAAAATATTTGAAGAACACTAGAGGGCTCTCGGCTTTAGAGGGTTTCAAGAGAGAAATTTTTTCAATTGTTGTCCAATAATTCTCATACTTTAAACCAAGGTTCCTAAGAGTATTGTAAGGGTATCTCAATAGAAATATCCCGGAAAAGTGGCGTTTTTGTATTAGTCGCAAGGCGGAAAATTAAGGAGTTCTTCAACTTTGAAGTTGGAACTTGAAGATGAGTTCTTCATAAGCTTCTAAGGGTTGCTTGGAATAGTTTGGAACGTCGAAAGGAGGAGCTAAAGTTTCTAAGGATCGACTTGTAAACTTGGATCATATTTGGGCTAAATGAGGTATAATCTTCGTCTTACTTTTGTAATTGAAGATTCCATGTTATTATAAGTTAGAAATGATCACGTGATATGTGTTATGAGGTTTGATAAGTGTTATGGAAATTTGGAAGCTCAAATCCGAAAATGACATGTTGAGTCATTTGAAATTGAATTACAATTTGGTCATTAACTAGAATCGTCGCATGTTATCTACTTGAAGATTATAGTTGTTATAATCAATTGCGGCCTTATAACATGTTATACTAAACAACTTGGATTGAAAAGAAATTGGAAGAAGAATTGGTATTGTTGTCCCTAATTCTCGAATTGACATTGTAGTTTAGACTAGTTTGATATATATTGTGGGGCGGAATTTTACACGTCTTGTAGGCGTGTAATCCCCTATTGTTAACTACTTTGTTGAGCCTTAAATGTGGCGTGTTTGGTTATTGAATTCATCCTTGAAAAAGGTGGCAAAGTATGTAGAAACAAAGGAAGTGCTGTCCGATTTTCCGTAGAATTTAGTGACTTTGCACTTGGAATATTCTATGTTTGAAGTAAGAAGTTAATAGACGTACTATGGTCATTATAGGTTGACATACTACGTACGGCGTATTGGACTTAGCAAGTGGATTAAACCGAAGAGGTATGTGGAACTTTCTTATCTCTTGAGCATGAATAAGTTGTAAATGTATAGTACGGTAGACGTACAAGATTTTGACAATATAGTCCATTTGATATCCTTGGCTTATTTTAAGAATGTCCAAGTTGGTTGAGTTAGGGAATTAACTCACTTGTTTAAATATTAAGGATATCATGGTTTTCAAAAGTTAAGAGACTTTAAGTATGTTGAAAGTATTTTGATACTTGTTTTGTTGGTAAGTTTAAGTCTCTTGGTTATAAAGAAGTATGTAAGTTTCTAAAGTATAAAGCTAGTATAACGGCTTTATGGGAAGTTGGTTATAATAGCTTTATGGAAAGTTAAAAAGAGTGGTTTACTCTAAGTAATTTAAGTATGTTAAATGACTTGAAATAACGAAAGGCAAATTGATTTAAAGGCATCAATTGCTTAAGGTTTTAAAAGAAAGAAGTCACTTGATTTAGAAGCTTGAAAATGTATTTTCTAAAAAAGTATTGTGACTTGTCTTAAAATGTAGTTATGACTTGATACTACGGTTATTAGTATCTTGGAAGTTTTATATGAAAAGGAGTCATTTTAAAAGAATAGAAGTACGTAGTACTTTGGGTTAAATTCCCGGATTTATAATGACATGTTAGTGCCTTAAGTAAATTAAAATGAGAGTGTATATGAATAAGACTAATAAGAAGTTAGGGGGATTTTTTAACTTGCTTATTTATTGTATGATAAGCCGGTAATGCTTATGTTATGTATGATAAGCCGGTAGGGCTTATGTTATGTATGATGGCCGGTTGAGCTAGGGTAAGAGTATAAATGAGGGGTAAACCCCCAAGACGTTATACCACCTTCTCCAGGGTAAGAGTATAAATGAGGGGTAAACCCCCAAGACGTTATACCACCTGCTTCAGGGTAAGAGTATAAATGAGGGGTAAACCCCCAAGACGTTATACCACCTGTTCCGTGGATTTGCTACCCATGATGCGAGGAATACCTCATGCGAGTCCTTATGGGCTTATGCGGGTGAAATAGTCCCATGCGGGCGGGTACAGCCTATGCGAGGAATACCTCATGCGGGTCCACACGACCTATGCGGGTGAAATAGTCCCAGGAGTAGGATTGCTTAATGATACTGCGGGCGGGTGGTCCTGCTTTGATCGTGAGCTTCCTATTTTTATGTTGTAAGTATACTCTTGATTACTCTCATTGTTAGTAAGGCACTGTGTACTGTTAATTGAGTTATCATACCTGTCTCCAGTTTTATTATAGACTTATGATTTCATTACAGTACTTTCAGTTTCACATATTTGGTACATGTTGTACTGACCTCTTTCGGGGGCTGCGTTCATGTCGCAGGTAGAGTATACAGGTAGCTTATCCACACTTTTAGGATCACTTTTCAGCTGTTGGGAATCTCCATTACTCCGGAGGCCTATCCCTGGTATGGTTGGTTGTTGTTTATTCAGGGGTATGGCGGGGCCCTGTCCCGTCACGGTTGTTATTCTTAGAGGTCTGTAGTCACATTGTGGATTGGGTTGTAAAGAAAAAAAAGATGTACTGTTCGATTTCTAGATTGTGTATATTTTACGGGAGGTGACCTTATCGCTAACTTTGTTCTTGCATTTCTGTCATGTTTTTATGTGTGTTGTGTATGTTCACGCTATTCTCGATATATACAGAGGGGTGCCTGTAGGCACGATCACGCCCTGGTCGGAGTCGTGACAAAGTGGTATCAAAGCAGTTAGTCCTCGGAAAGTGTCTACAGACCGTGTCTAGTAGAGTCTTGATTATCGGTGTGTTGTGCACCACATCTATAATCAGGAGGCTGCAGGACATTTAGGATTGGTTTCCATTCTTTTCACTCTAAGATCGTGCGATAAAGCTGTGTGGTTAGGGTCGTCTCTCCCTAACAAGTTATGTAGTTTGCAGCTACGAGAAAGGCAGCAGTGACCCATGAAAGATTATGTGGATTGCGTATCCAGGTTGGTAATATTAGTAGTATAGTTGGTATTGTGACATACAGCTATACGGATTTATGTATGAGGGTCACATATGTGTTGCCTAGAATGATTATGGGTTACCAGGAATTGGTGAGGACTAAAAATATCGAGAAGGTATGAACAGTTAATGGACTCTCAGCAAGGTTTTACGTGCTAATTTAAGATAATTAGGAGATGATGAGTTGTGTGAGAATGTAATGGACCCTTAAGAGGTTATAATTAAGGGACTTAATGGAAGACTATGTTAATAGGTTAAGCTACGTGGTATGATTAAGGGAATGGTACGGGTGAGACCTGTATGGAGTAAGTATGGTTGTTGTGGTCAAGACAACACGATTATGGTATTACGAGAAGTTTTGTACCGCTACGGGGACTGATAAGGTAGGCGTAGAGCATGGAAATTGCGAGCCTAAGAATGTTGATAACCACCGAGACCTTAGGTATATAAGGCCTTCTCGGGTAGTAAAAAGTTAAGTCAGGCCAAGGATAAGAGTTAAGTATGACGCCGAGTCGAGTTGAGGACCTATTAAGGGTCGCCCCATAGCCTGAAATGGAATGGGATCAGTTGATAGTAGTCCCGATACGTGAAAGGGTCACGAGGGTGCAAGGCCCAAGTCTAGTTAATCATTTTACGGGTTCGTGGACGCATTCCACCGGAACCAGGTTGTGAGAGCCGGAAATGGCCGTATGTTGTTCAGAATAGTAACTCCAAAGATTAGAGGCCCAAATCAGTATGAAGGCTATGTACGTACGCTAGACTAAGTTTGGAAGTACGGGAAGAGTACGACCAGTAAGAAAGAGAGCAACCAAGTGTAAAGAAATGGAGCCTGAATCCATGAGGACCTTTCGAGGTGACTACACCCGTGAGTGTTGGGTGGTAGCTGAGTGGGTAGATAATAGTTGCCGGTAACGATACAGTCGTTGGACCCTAGCAGACCTAGCAGAGCTGTTATGACAGACATTGAGGTCACTATGAGTACGGGCTAGTTGGCCTCTTGTTATGCCAACGTGGACTACAGAGAGAGATTGATTCGGTACCAGTTTTCCGGTAAGCCGGTTATCGAGTGGAAAGGAAGAGGAGTGGTGGTAACCAGTGAATTATCCTTCCTTCTTTGACATCATTGTTTTTTTTATAAGTCTGTGTGACTTGTTCATTTGAGGTAAATTGACGCAGAAAGTAAGTAATAATTGAATTTGAAGGAATTTATGTTAAGTGCCCTTGGAGGTACTTGGAGTTGGTTTGGTGTGGCGGTCAGGGCCACGACCTTCCGGATAATTTCAGGAAAATGTGCAAGGCAAGAATAAAATAAGTAAATGCTTTATCGCGGAAAGGCGAGGCATCTTTGGTAGGTTGGAAAATCTACCACGAACTTAAAGCGGTCGTGATGATTAGATATTTCTTGGACCGCAAGAGGACCCTGTGATTAGGGTTGTGACTCGAGGAAAGTTTAAGAAAGGAGATAAGTTCTTCCCACGTAAAAGGCGGTTTACGTATTATGGGTGCGATGTACCCGTGTTGTTGAAGCGGGGATATGACCGTAAGGTCTTGGTGTCGCTACGCCATAGGTTACAATTGTAGATAACCGTGGGAAAAGTGTTGTGTTGGGGTAATTAAGAACGACGTACGAATACGGCTATGGTTATGTAAGTTGCACGAGATATGATTACCCCAAACTAGTGTAAAGACCATTAGTAGATAATGGGAAGTAAGAACATTTCGAGGAAATGTGGTAACACCTGGCTATTATCTCTACGAGCTGGGAGAGAATAATAGGATTGTTACTTGACGAGATCAAGGAAACCTCTCCCCTAAATTGTGATTGTGATGAAGTCTTAGCCATGAGGCAAACAAAGGAATTAAGTCTAAGTTTAGTGACCAAGTTTGGTTGCAACAGAGAAAGGGAAACAGGAACCATAAGTGAGATTAAGGATACCCGAATATTTCGCAGGAATGAGAAAGGCTTTCAGTTATTGGAAGATAAGTTGACCACGACTATCGTTCTAACCCCTCCTGTGAGACTAGAGGGTTAGGTTATTATTGTAACACGTTGGGTGTTGGGCTAGGTTGTGTGCTGATGCAACACGATAATGTTAGAGCCTATGTTTTCCCGGTAGTTAGGGAAGCAGGAAAGGAAATTACGCCACTCATGATTTAGAGCTGGCGGAAGTTAAATCATGCCTTGAAGATTGTTACACCCCGTAGTTGCAGAGTATGTATATGAGGACGTACGTACGAGAATACACCATTTAAATTGGAAAGGATGAAATATGTGATTTTTCGACGGAAAAGTTTCCGAATTTTGTGAAGGAAAAAGGTTCGTTAATGGGAATTGGATTCCCAGATTTGGTATTCGGACTTTTTGGAATATTTAAGAATTATGGAATTTTATTTCCGGAATTGGTCACGTGGGGCCCACGGGTAAAATTTACGGTTTTGAGGGGCCCACTTTATTTTTGGATTTTTGGGCATTACGGATATTTTCGGAAGATAAAATATTTTGGACGAGTAGGGGGCGACACGTGTCACCCCACTCGAGGCCGTGTGGTCGATTGTTAGTGTGTGTTGGAGCGGTTTGTGAGGGACAAGTGGCAAACCACTTGTCCCATTGTTATGGTGGACATATGGTTGGTAGTTTACCCACACACATGTACCCCATCCTCACCTTATATTTGCTTTAATCATAGCCCTTGATTTATCTATAAATACCCCTTGATTTCAAGACTTTATTCATCCACACTTAAGAGTTTCAAAGGCAAAATTATCCCTCCCTCCTTGTGTTGTTCTCGTCCAACCCCCCCACTTTGTGTAGAAATACTTCAAGTATTGTTGTATTATTCCAAATACCTTAGCCTAGTATTCCTAGTAGTATTCCAAAGTTATTTCAATACTAGGAGCCCGGAAATACTACTTTATTCCAATAGTCGCAAAAATGAAACCCTAGGGAAAAATCTTCATAGCTTAGATGAAGTGTTAAGAGAAGTTGTTTAGAAACTTCTAAGGGTTGCTTGGAGCGGGTTGGAGCGTAAGGAATTTGTTACACCCCGTAGTTCCAGAGTATGTATATGAGGACGTACGTACGAGAATACGACAGTAAAATTGGAAAGGAAGAAAGATGTGATTTTTCGACGGAAAAGTTTCCGAATTTTGAGAAGGAAAAACGTTCGTTAATGGGAATTGGATTCCCAGATTTGGTATTTGGGCTTCTTGGATTATATTAGAATTATGGAATTTTATTTTCCGAAATTGGTCACGTGGGGCCCACGGGAGGAATTTACGGTTTGTGGGGCCCACTTTATTTTCGGATTTTTGGCATTTCGTATATTTTCGGAAGATGAAATATTTTGGACGAGTAGGGGGAGACACGTGTCACCCCCATGTGGCCATGTGGCCAAATTATGGTGGGACACTTGGCCTTGGACGGTAGGTGAGGGGACAAGTGGCAAGCCACTTGTCCCATTTTTGTGGTGGACACTTGGTTGGCCAACTACCCACACACATGTACCCATCCTCACCACACACTTACATTAATATTGACCCTTGATTCTTCTATATATACCCCCCCCCCTTAGTTGAAGACATCATATCATCCACACTTAAGCTCCCAAGGCAAAATACTCTCCTCCCCTTTGTAGTTGTTTTCGTCCCCCCCTCCCCCACTTGAGTAGAAAATACTTTGAGTATTATTGTATAATCCCAAATACCTTGGCCTAGTATCCCTAGTAGTATTCCAAAGTTATTTCAATACTAGGAGCCCGGAAATACTACTTTATTCCAATAGTCGCAAAATGAAGCCCTAGAAAAATCTTCATAGCTTAGATGAAGTGTTAAGAGAAGTTGTTTAGAAACTTCTAAGGGTTGCTTGGAGCGGGTTGGAGCATCAGGATTTGGAGCTAAACGTTGCTCAGGATCGACTTATAAACTTGGATAATTTTGGGCTTATCGAGGTAATGATCTATGTCCCCCTATTGTAATTGGAAATTACATGTTGTAGTAATTAATAATTGAGTATAAGGTATATTGGAAGTATAATTATGAAGAATTGAACTGTATTTACATTGGACTGTATTTACAGTAGACTTGTAGTATTATTGTGGCGATGTTGTACACGTGCAGGTGGGCCTTGATAGGAGGAGATTGATGTGGTTTCGGGAGGAGGTGCGAATTGTCCGTAGAATAAAGAATCTTGTCTCTAGAATTATTCTACGACGAGACCTAGAGGTTGATAGAGGTTTGGGGCCGGTATAGGTTGAAGTACTACGAGTAGCGTATTCTACTTGAAGGGTGGAAAAGGCGAGCAAGGTTAGAGTACTTTGGGCGTTTTGCTAATTATCGATAATCGTCGCGAGGTATGTGAACCTCTTCCTATCCTTTCTAGCATGATGTTTTGTAAACTATGTAGTACGGTGAGACGTACATGCTAAATGAGTTTTGGTTGGTTTAAAACATAGGTGTTATAATAGCTTTATGGGAAGTTAGTTATAACGACTTTATGTAGGTAAAAGAATGGTTTATTGATTTTAGAAGTTAAGAGACTTGATCTTAAAAGATAAGAGACTTAACTTATAAATGACGTTTTATGAAATGTTAAGGGCTATGAATTTTGTTAAAAAGTTGTGAAACCTCATTCGTGAGTAATGAGTACTTGGCTTTAAAGAATAATGTTTCTTGATTTCTAAATAAGAATAAGTATCGAAAAAACCACTGCAGCGTTAATAAAGGAAAATGTATTGACTAATTTAACAATATTAAAACCAGTAGAAACCTCCATCTGCATAGAAGCTAAGATAAGATAAAATTGTATTACATTTTCTAGATCATGGCTGCTTTAATAAGATTGTTATAACAAGAATAACTACTCACACATAAGGCATATGTTACTCAATTGTTTTAAAAAGAGATTACGTTATTTGATTAAGACCATGAACTATGAAATCTTTCGAAAATAAAAGACTTGAGTATTTGAAATTAGGCAACTTGAACTTTTGGAAAAGAATGTTGTTACTTGACTTTAAAAGGGAAAGTGTTTTGGTTTAAAAGAAAAGTATGGTATTATCTTAATCTGTCTTAAAAGAGAGTTTAAATGTTATGGCCAATTTGACACCGAGTCCATGGGATTGACCGGGAATGTATTCCACCCGATTTGATACCGAGTCCATGGGATGGACCGGGAATGTATTCCACCCGATTTGATACCGAGTCCATGAGATGGACCGGGAATGTATTCCACACATTTTGATACCGAGTCCATGGGATGGGCCGAATGTATTCCACCGATTGATCTGAGTCCATGAGATGGGCGGGAATGTATTCCACACGTTTGATCTGAGTCCATGGGATGGGCCAGAATGTATTCCACCCGATTTGATAACGAGTCCATGAGATGGACCGGGAATGTATTTCATACGATCCAACACCGAGTCCATGATATGGACCGGGAATGTATTCCATACGATCCGGCACCAAGTCCATGAGATGGACCGGGAATGTGACCATGCGATTCCACCTCGAGTCCCAGTAGGATGGTAGAGACATGTTATACGTATCACACGATTTATACCTAGATCGGCGGTGAAAGGAGTTCCACGGCGTGAGGATGACTTGAGGCGTGAGTCCACGATTTGACATATTCGCTTTTATGTTATGAATCGTAGTTTGGTTATCATACATGTCTTACATTTTTATATAGTATCATGATTTCATTTACTGATTTTTCGATTTCACATACTTGGTACTGTTATCGCGACCTCCTTCGGCTGCGTTCATGCCGCAGTAGAGGTACATCGTTTGTGGATCTCGCTCATAGGATCACAGATTCGGTTTGGAAGCTCCGTTTCTCGGAGGCTTATCTTTTGGTATAGTCCTGTCATTGTAGGTACTTGTACATTCGGGGTATGGCGGGCCCTGTCCGTCATAGTTGTTGTTACACTTAAGTGCAGTAGCCTTTGTTGTGGGCGGGGAGTTTGTAAAAGGATTTAAGCTCGGTTTGATATGTATATACATGAAGGCAACCGTTTTAGTTAGCTTGTTTTTATGTTGTCTCTTGTTTCTGTTAAGTTTTTACTTTACTGATTTTCTCGATGTTGTATCACTAGGGTGCCGGGGTAAGGCACGATCCACGCTGAAGTCGGTCGTGACAAAGTGGTATCGAGCGATTAATCCTCGGAAAGTGTCTACGCATCGTATCTAGTAGAGTCTTGATTATCGGCATGTGCACCACACCTATAATCGGAGGTGCGGGATATTTAGGATTAGTTTCCATTCTTCTCACTCGAGATCGTGCCTTAGAGCCGTGTTATAAGTTGGACTCTCCTCGACGTATTCTTTTCACCCGTTATGCCTCTGCAAGGCAACCGAGCCCGGCAAGGCAAAGCGCGGAGCTGCGAGTAGAGTATAGAGGGTTACCAAGGCATGGGCCCAGTCATTATCTGAGACAGCGCTTCATTCGGGGAGTTCTGCGACGCCGTTAGCCCCAGGAGGGTTTAGAGCAGTAGCAGTAGCTATTGAGACCACGATACCTGAGCCTCTAGTCCCGCCGAACAAAGGATATGAGTTACAAGGAGATGGCCCGATTACTAGCTAGTCCAGTGGCGGGAAATGAGGACGGACGGGAGGCGTGGTTCGGCAGCACGATGTTCACCCTAGATCCGATAGTTTTGAGACTTGGGACTTCTTGAGTTGCGATCCACGAGTCCTATGGATTGAAAAGCGAGAAGATCCTCGGGAGTTTATTAAACGATTCGCGATGGATCATATGTTATACCGTATTTCCGTATATGCGTGAGGAATACGTCTGAAAGTCTAGCCTTAAAGTTTAGGCACAAGGCGTTTTTGGGCACAACTCCTTAAAAGAATCGTTTTCCACGAAGCGTTTTACAAGACTCGCGTAGGATAAATTCCGCTATGCCATTTCTAATTTTTGCGGATTTTTCCGAGAGGCGTAACGCGTTGGACCAACGAGAGGCGACACTTGTCACCCTCTCATGATGGATGTGTACCGCAATAGGGCCGAATGGATGGCCATCTTTGTCATGTAGTTGGTAGGATATTTTGTGTGCAAGTTGGCCAAGGACACGCCCTAATCTTGACCTTACGGTTGCCTAGCATGGCTAAATCTTGGCCATTGGTTGGCGTCTTGACTATAAATACCCCCAAGATGAAGAGTTCTTCATCCACAAATTCCTTTCCAAGTCTTGAAAATCCTTCCCTCTCCTTGTAGCCTTTTCGTCCAACACACCCTTTGAGTAAAGTTTGGCGAGGCCCCTAGACTGGCAAATCTACCCCTCCCTTGGTAGAAAAGTTGCCTTCTAGTATTGTTATAATGCCCAAAATACCCTAGCCCAAATCCCTTAGTACTTAGTAGAAGTTGTGAAGAACTTCTAAGGTTTCATGGAGCTATCGGACGTCTGACTTAGGAGCTAAGCCTTGCTCGGATCGACTTTTATCTAGGATATTATTGGGCTTACAGGGTAAATAATCCTAACCCTCTTTTGAATTAGAGAATACATCTTTGTAGTAGTATAAGAATAAGTATTAAATACTTAGAAGAATATTCAGAATAGAATTGACTATTATCACGATGAAGGGTTTAAAGAAGAATAATTGAACTATACTTACTTAGAATTTGTTTTCTGATGAGACTTGAGTAGCTCGGGTAGGGAAGTGCTGCCCGATTTTCCGTAGAATAAAGGACCTCTGCTTAGAAGCATTTCTGAGTAGTCTAGGCGTTGATAGGCGTGTCGACTATTATAGGTTGATTCTGCGCGCGACATATTCAACTTGGCGGTGGTTTTCGCGAGAAGGTATGTGATTCTTCCTAAAGCATGATATTTTTAAATATATAGTGCGGTAGGCGTACGTGTTAAGCGAATAATAACTACGGCAATGTCTTTCGACTTAAGCTGAATAATACTTACGGCAATGTCTCGCGACTTAAGCTGAATAATAAGGATCAAGCATTTCAAAAGATTCGAATCATTTTTATGAAGAGAACTAATTGGTTTTTAAAGCGAAGCTTAAGAGTTATACTAGCTTTATGGGAAGTTAGGTATAACCACTAAGCATGATAAAAGAAACAGTTTGCCTATGTGTTTATAACGGACTTATATTGATTTGTGAAAGAATAATAAGATGGTTTGATAAGTAGACATGATATGATGCTATGTGTGTTAGTGGCATAACGTTTGTATAAGAGTATTCTTGTTGTGCTTATGTTGTTTAACAATAAGTTATGTTAGTGTAATATCACTCGCCTCTTGACATATTACAGGGGTTAAGTTGCCTCCGACGCGGGTAGACTCGGTGATGCAGGACCGTGATTCGAGAATACCTCATGCGGGTCCGAGGACCTATGCGAGCTACGGGAGTTCGAGGTTAGTGATGCGGGGTTGTACCTCATGCGATTACGTGGCCGTATGGACTACGAGTCGGGGCGATGCGAGGAGTAGCTACCCTCGATGCGGGTTATAAACCCAATGCGGGCTTATGTGAGTGGACTATGCGGACTCTGAGTCGAGTTAGGCTTGCATGGTGATACTAGGCAATTGGCCTGCCGATCATTCGCACCTAGAAAAGACACATTCTGATTTACCTATTGTTGCTCTTGTTTATGATGTGGCACTATGTGCGGTTACCTTGGTTGTTTCATACATACTTGCAAAACTGATTTTAAAAGGATATGTTTTCATTTAAGTACTTTACAGTTTCACATACTTAGTACCTGTTGTACTGACCTCCTTCGGGGGGCTGCGTTCATGCCGCAGGTAAAGGCAAGCAGGTGCTAGATCCACATCCTTAGGATCTTTGCGTTGGTGTCAGGAGCTCCATCTTCTCCGGAGGCTCTACTTTTGGGTATGATCTCCCTGTATTGTAGATAGTTTTGTACATTCAGGGTATGGCGGGGCCCTGTCCCGCCATAGTTGTTTACTTCCTTAGAGGTGTAGTCTATTATGCAGTTGGGATGTAGCGCAAAACTTGGGTTATATATTTATGCGAAGGCAAGCTTTTCATCGGATAAGCGGTGTCTCATTTTACAAAGTTTCATGCTTGTTTTATATTTCCGCTGATTTTCTCTGATGTATGATCGCAGGTGCCGGGTAAGGCACGATCCACGGCGAACCGCATGACATCATGAAAGTGATCAAGACCCTAGAGGTATTTCCTACACGCTTTTTGCCCTCGCAGATGAGGAGAGCTCGGGCAGATAGATTTTTGATATTGAGGCAGGACGGGCGGACGGTTCGGGAATGGAGTATGGAGTTTGACTCGTTGACTCGTCATGTCCCCGCTTTAGTGGCATACATGGAGGATAGAGTGCACTGATATGTCACCGGACTTGACGATTATCTAGTAGAGAGTTGTACATGAGTAGCTCTTCAGTCGGGCATGGACATTGCCCGTATTACAGGCTTATGCACAAGGGATTGAGGAACGTAGAGATCGACGGATTTACCAAGATCAGCATAAGAGGGCCAGAACAGCAGGGTCCTTTGGTGACTTTCGAGCGGACCTTCCGAGCCAGTTATGCGCCTCCTCGATCTGAGTGGTCCTCCCAGCACTTGGCGTTGAGGTAGTTGAAAAGGGTAAGTGCGGGGACGAAAATGGTGAGCCTTAGAATTTATAACGGTTGGGACCTTGGATGCAAGGCCGTCTTGAGTGGATGATTTTACGGTTGGTCTTTGTCAAAGTACTTGGAATGCGTGATATATATTGTGGGATAATTCCATGGGTAGCAGTGAGGATTTTGTGCCTCTTTGTTATACCCCGTATTTCCAGAGTATGTACGTAAGGGCATACGTACAAAAGTTTAGCCTTAAGTTAGGCACTATGGACGAAATTTGTGCACAACCCACGAAACGAATGGTTTTCCGACGAAACATTTTCCAAAACTTGCGTAGGGTAAATTATGGCTATGTCATTTATAATTTTTGCGGATTTTTCCGAGAGATGAAACATTTTGGACCAACGAGAGGGTGACACTTGTCACCCTCAAGTGGACGGCAAAAGGGGGGCGGAACCTTGGACGATTGGCATGGTTTTGTGGCTTGTTTTGTGGCCTAAAACTTGGGTCAATGTTTGTGAGGGATTTGTGGAGTAGGATAGGGTGCACTTGTGCAAATCTCCACCATACACTTGCCTACCACTTGGCTTCATCTTGGCCTTGAAAGCCCTATAAATACCCGAGTTGATGAATTCTTCATCCACAAATCAACTTTCCAAGTCTTAAAATCCTCCTTCTAGTTGTAGTTTCGTCAAGCCATCTTCCCCTCTTGAGTGAGCTTAGAAACACCCTCTCCCCTTTCCTAATAGTCTCGGCTAAGACCTCCCCTTGGTAGAAAATACTCTCCAAGTATTGTTACTATCCCTAAATACCTTAGCCAATCCCTTGTAGTATTTCCAAAGTCACCCCTATACTAAAAGCCCAGAAATACTACTATACTTCCTTTAGCCACTAAACGAAACCCTAGGGGAAACTTCATTGTTGGTTGAAGTTGTAAGTAGAAGTTGTGTAGAAACTTCTAAGGGTTTCTTGGAGCGGATTGGAGCGTTCAGATTAGGAGCTAAACCTTGCTCAGGATCGACATTTATACTTGGATAATTTTGGGCTTATCGAGGTAAATACTCTTGTCCTTCTATCGTAATTGGATATTACATATAAGAATAGTTAAGACTTGAGTATAAGATATAAAAGGATATTAAAGAATAGAATTGAACTTTAATCACAGTAGAAGGGTATAACAGAAGAAGAATTGAATTGTACTTACATAGGACTGTATCTACAGTAGACTTGTGTAACTTGGCGGGTAGGGAAGTGCTGCCCAATTTTCCGTAGAATAAAGAACCCTCTGCTTAGAATAGTCTACAGAGTAGTCTAGACATTGATAGACGTATCTGACTATTATAGGTTGATTCTCTGCGCGCGACATATTCGACTTGGCAGGTGGATTACGCCGAAAAGGTATGTGATTCTTCCTATCCTCTAGAGCATGATATTTTAAAGTATATATATAGTACGGTGAGCGTCGTGTGTTAAGCGAACATGGTTTTACTTGGCGTCTTTTGACTTGAGTCTAAATAACAAGAATCTTGAAGTATTTCAAAAGAATTATGAATCATTTTTGGAAGAAGAGTAATACTTGGTTTTTAAACAAAAGCTTAAGAGTTATACTAGCTTTATGGGAAGTTAGGTATAACGACTTAAGAAAAGAGGAAACGATTTACTTATGTGTTTATGAAAGACTTGGATTGATTTCTTGAAAGTATAATAAGATGGTTTGATGAGTAGACATATTATGATGCTATGTGTGTTAGTGTCTTGTAACGTTTGTATAAGAGGGTACTCTTGTTGTGCTTATGTTGTTTAACGATAGCGTTATGTTAGTATTATATCACTCACCTCTTGACATGATACGGGGTTAAGCCCTTTGCCGACGCGGGGTAGACTCGGCGATGCAGGACCATGATTCGAGAATACCTCGTGCGGGTCCGGGACCTATGCGAGCTACGAGAGTTCCAGTTAGTGTGCGACCTTTGTGGTCATGCGGTCTATGTGGCCATGCGGACTACGAGTCGGGGCGATGCCGAGTAGCTACCTCGATGCGGGAATACCTCATGCGGGCCTATGTGAGTGGTCTATCGCGGATGCGGAGTCGAGGATTAGGCATGCATAATGATACTATGGGCGATTGGCCTTGCTTGATCATTCGCACTAGAAAAGACATTCTGATTTACCTATTATTGCTCTTGTTGTGATGTGGCACTGTGCGGTTATATTGGTTGTTTAAATGCATATTTGTAAATTGGTTTTAAAATGATATGATTTCATTTAAGTACTTTACTGATTTCACATACTTGGTACTGTTATCGACCTCCTGAGAGCCGTTCATCTGCCATGAGTAAAGGAAGCGGTAGCGGATCCTCGATCTTAGGATCTTTTCTTTGGTGTCGAGCTCCATCTTCTCAGGCTCGACTTTTGGGTATAATCTCCCTGTTGTTGTAGATAGTTTTGTACATTCGGGTATGGCGGCCTTGTCCGCCATAGTTGTTTACTTCGGCAGAGGTCCGTAGTCTATTATGCAGTTAGGATGTAAGCGCGATTTTGGTTTATATATATATATGCCGAAAGACGACTTTCTCGAAGCGTGTCTTAATTTACATTTGTTGCATGTCTTGTTTTATATTCCATTGATTACTCGATGTATGACTACTTGGGTGCGGGTAAGGCACGATCCGCGAACACAGAGGGTCGTGACACTCTTGTTGATGGTATTACAATAGCTACCATTTCGATTCGGATGGTGCCTTATGAAGCCTTGTATGGGCGGAAGTATAGGTTGTCGATCGATTGGTTCGATGTTGACAAGGTTCGGATAGTTGGTCCCTATTTGTTTCAAAGGGATGTGGATAAGGTGAAGCTTATCCGTAAGGTTATTAGCGACTCAAAGTCAGAAGTCGTGTGGATAATCGGCCGACACTTCGAGTTCAGTTGACGGTGGAGTCTTCTTGAAGGTACCACCGGAAGGTGTGACGGGATTTGGAAAGCAGGGGAAACTTAGCCCGAGGTACTTTGGGCATTTTCAGATCGTTTGTAGAATAGGCCAGGTTGCCTATAAGTTAGCACTGTCGTCCGACTTAGGAGGCAGTACGTCCGGTATTCCATGTTGCTATGTTTCGGAAGAGTATCGGAGATCCCTCCAGAGTATTTTTCCCAGTTAATGATGACCAAGTTGGTGATAGTAACCCCGAGATTTTGGAAACTGAAGCAATGACAGAAATGTGGTAAGTATGCTAGGAAGAGTTCGAGTGTACGAGGAAGGTACGACGAGTAAGAAAAGAGGCTAAGATGTGTTAAGAAGATGGAAGTGTCCTTTTTATAAGTGAAGATGGGAAGAAAAGTATCATTTGGACCATGGGTGGAAGTTTTTGTGTTGTTATACACGTTAGGGGTGATTCCTCGTTGGCTTGGATTGAGTTTTGCGCGTATGTTATACTATGGCCATTGGTGGCAGGATTGGTTTGGTAAGTATAGTAGTGAAGACTATACCGGCGCAGGTATGTTTTGGACACTTGAAGGAACATTCGGGACAAATGTTTCTAAGGGGGGAAGAATGTTACACCCCGTATTTCCAGAGTATGTATATGAGGACGTACGTACGATAATACGACAGAAAAATTGGAAAGGAAGAAAGATGTGATTTTTCGACGGAAAAGTTTTCGAATTTTGAGAAGGAAAAACGTCCGTTAATGGGAATTGGATTCCCAGATTTGGTATTTGGGCATCTTGGATTATATTAGAATTATGGAATTTTATTTTCCGAAATTGGTCACGTGGGGCCCACGGGAGGAATTTACGGTTTGTGGGACCCACTTTATTTTCGGATTTTTGGCATTTAGGATATTTTCGGAAGATGAAATATTTTGGACGAGTAGGGGGGCGACACGTATCACCCCCATGTGGTCATGTGGCCGAATTATGGTGGGACACTTGGCCTTGGAGGTGAGCGAGGGAGTGGCGAGCCACTTGTCCCATTTTTGTGGTGGAAAGTTGGTTGGCCAACTACCCACACAAATTTACCCATCCTCACCACACACTTGCATTAATCTTGACCCTTTATTCTTCTATATATACCCCCCCCCCCTTAGTTGAAGACTTCATATCATCCACACTTAAGCTCCCAAGGGAAAATACTCTCCCTTTGTAGTTGTTTCGTCCCCCCTCCCCACTCTGAGTAGAAAATACTTTGAGTATTATTGTATAATCCCAAATACCTTGGCCTAGTATCCCTAGTAGTATTCCAAAGTTATTTCAATACAGGAGCGAAATACTACTTTAGTCCAATAGTAGCTAATGAAACCCTAGAAAAATCTTAATTGCTTAGATGAAGTGTTAAGAGAAGTTGTTTAGAAACTTCTAAGGGTTGTGGAGCGGGTTGGAGCATCGGAGTTGGAGCTAAGCGTTGCTCAGATCGACTTATAAACTTGGATAATTTTGGGCTTATCGAGGTAATGATCTATGTCCCTATTGTAATTGGAAATTACATGTTGTAGTAATTAATAATTGAGTATAAGGTATATTGGAAGTATAATTATGAAGAATTGAATCAGATTTACATTGGGATTTATTCTGATGACTTGTAGTATTATTGTGGGCGATGTTGTACACGCCCGAGTGGGCCTTGATAGAGGAGGAGATTGATGTGGTTTTGTGGGAGGTCTTTGCGAATTTTCCGTAGAATAAAGAATCTTGTATCTAGAATTATTCTACGAAGAGACCTAGAGGTTGATAGATGTTTGTGGCCTTTATAGGTTGAAGTACTACGAGTAGCGTATTCTACTTGAAGCGGTGGAAAAGCGAGCAAGTTAGAGTACTTTGGGCGTTTTGCTAATTGTCGATAATCGTCGCGAGGTACGTGAACCTCTTCCTATCCTTTCTAGCATGATGTTTTGTAAACTATGTAGTCGGTAGCGTCATGTGCTAAATGATTTTTGTTTGTTTTAAAACATAAGGTGTTATAATAGCTTTATGGGAAGTTAGTTATAACGACTTTATGTAGGTAAAAGAATGGTTTATTGATTTTAGAAGTTAAGAGACTTGATCTTAAAAGATAAGAGACTTAACTTATAAATGACGTTTTATGAAATGTTAAGGGCTATGAATTTTGTTAAAAAGTTGTGAAACCTCATTCGTGAGTAATGAGTACTTGGCTTTTAAAGAATAATGTTTTACTGATTTCGGAAATGAGAATAAGTATCGAACAAACCACTGCAGCGGTAATAAAGGAAAATGTATTGACTAATTTAACTATATTAAAACCAGTAGAAACCTCCATCTGCATAGAAGCTAATATAAGACAAAATTGTATTACATTTTCTAGATCATGACTGCTTTAATAAGATTGTTATAACAAGAATAACTACTCACACATAAGGCATATGTTACTCAATTGTTTTAAAAAGAGATTACGTTATTTGATTAAGACCATGAACTATGAAATCTTTCGAAAATAAAAGACTTGAGTATTTGAAATTAGGCAACTTGAACTTTTGGAAAAGAATGTTGTTACTTGACTTTAAAAGGGAAAGTGTTTTGGTTTAAAAGAAAAGTATGGTATTATCTTAATCTGTCTTAAAAGAGAGTTTAAATGTTATGACCAATTTGACACCAAGTCCATGGATGGGCCGAATGTATTCCACCCGATTTGATACAGAGTCCATGGGATGGACCGGAATGTATTTCACCGATTTGATACCGAGTCCGTGAGATGGACCGAATGTATTCCACACGTTTGATACCGAGTCCATGGGATGGGCCAGGAATGTATTCCACCCGATTTGATCACGAGTCCATGAGATGGGCCGAATGTATTCCACACGTTTGATACCGAGTCCATGGGATGGACTGAATGTATTCCACCCGATTTGATATCGAGTCCATGAGATGGGCCAGGAATGCATTCATACGATCCAACACCGAGTCCGTGAGATGGAGAATGTATTCCATACGATCCGACCGAGTCCATGAGATGGGCGGAATGTGACCACGCGATTCCACCTCGAGTCCCGGGATGGGCTGAGACATGTTATCGTATCACACGATTTATACCTGCCGCAGCGAGGAAGGAGTTCCACGGGCGTGAGGATGACTTGAGGCGTAAGTCCACGATTTGACATATCGCTTTTATGTTGTGAATCGTAGTTTGGTTATCATACATGTCTTACATTTTATATGAGTATCATGATTTCATTCTGATTTTTAGTTTCACATACTTGGTACTGTTCAGACTCCTTCGGGGCTGCGTTACATGCCGGTAGAGGTACATCGGTTGTGGATCCTCGCTCGTAGGATCACGATTCGGTTGGGAAGCTCCGTTTCTCGGAGGCTTATCTTTTGGTATAGTCCACTGTCAGATTGGTACTTGTACATTCGAGGTATGGCGGCCCCGTCGTCATAGTTGTTATTACACTCTTAGAGGTTTGTAACTTTATTGTGGCGGGTTTGTAAAAGGATTTAACTGCTCGGTTTGATATGTATACGTAAGGCAACCGCTTTGGTTAGCCTGTTTTTATGTTGTCTCTTGTTTCTTAAGTTTTACTTCACTGATTTTCTCTGATGTTGTATCACTAGGGTGCCCGGGGTAAGGCACCAGTCACGGGCCCGGGTTCGGGTCGTGACAGAATTGGAGCTAAACGTTGCTCAGGATCGACTTATAATCTTGGATAATTTTGGGCTTATCGAGGTAATGATCTATGTCCCTCTATTGTAATTGGAAATTACATGTTGTAGTAGTTAATAATTGAGTAGAAGATATATTGGATGGATGATTATAAAGAATTGAACTGTATTTACATTGGACGTATTCTGAGACTTGTAGTATTATTGTGAGTAGAATTGTACACACGTCCGGTTAGGCGTGTTGTCACGACTCCGACCCGATGGTGCCACTGCCCTACAGGCACCGCTACAGTACACATCTGTCACGACCGATATCGGACGCGATCGTGCCTACCCGCACCTAGTGATAACAACATCAGAAAATCGAAATAAAATTTAAGCAGAAACATGAGACAATATAAGAAAACAGCGACCAAACGGTTACCTTATGTATATACATATAATCAAGCTTAAAATCCTTTACAAACCCACACAGATTCTGCACTCTAAGAATGTAATAACATCTATGACGCGGGGCGAGGCCATACCAATGTACAAGTAGCTACACCGAGACTATACGAAAGATAAGCCTCAGAAAACGGAGCTTCCTAACGCCAATCGCGATCTGAGCGAGGATCAACAATCGTGTACCTACACGCGGCATGAACGCAGCCCAAGCGAGGTCGATAACAATACCAAGTATGTGAAACTGAAAATACTGTAATGAAAACCACATTTCATCATTTTATAAAACCATTTCGTAATAAGTAAACAGTTAGGTCAAGTAAGGGGACGCATATCCCCAGAATAATCACTCACACATAACTATGGGTCTCACGCCCATAATATCACTCATGCCCGTGGAACTCATTCCTCACTGCCGGCAGTACATGATGTAAAACAACACCCATATGTGAACCTGAACACTAGATCCTGCCTGCGTCATCAAACCGATCGGGCCACGTAAAATAACCCATACCAGTTCCAAAAGCTAGTCATATTGTTATACCCCGTATTTCCAGAGTATGTACGTGGGGACGTACGTAGAAAAGTTTGAACTTTAAAGTTGGCTTAGACGTTTTATTTTTGTGCACAAGTACCGAAAAGAATCGTTTTCCGATGAAACGTTTTACACAACTCGCGTAGGGTAAATTACAGCAATGTCATTTCTAAGTTTTGCGGATTTTTCCGAGAGACGTAACATTTTGGACCAACAAGAGGGCGACACTTGTCACCCTCTAATTGAGTGAACGTTGGCGTAAAGGGTGGACGATTGGGAGCCTTTTTGTCAAGGAGTTGGTAGGATATTTTTGTGTAGTAGATAGAATGGACACTTGCCTAAATCCTCACCCTACACTTGCCTTGCACTTGGCATCATAGCTTGGTTGGCCATGCTTGACCTATAAATACCCCACTTTAGATGAAGAGTTCTTCATCCACAACTCATTCTCCAAGTCTTGAAATTCCTCCCTCTCTTGTAGTATTTTCGCCCAACACCTCCTCACTCCCCTCTAGCCTTAGTGGCCGAGAGACCCCTAAAGCAAGCTGTCACGACCCAACCGGGGCGTGGATAGTGCCTTACCCGGCACCCTAGTGATACAACATCGAGAAAATCACGGAACATAAAGGATAAATATGAAACAAGAGACATGATAAATAAAATCATAAAGGACAACGAAAACCTCTGCCTCCAAACATATATATATATAAACATTTGAACAGTTACAATCCTTACACCTGCCACAATGTGATCTGCAGCACTGTAAGATTTATATGACAACTATGACGGACAGGCTCCCGCCATACCCTGACGCATAAGAACTTACGGACTGGTAACATACCAAAGATAAGCCTCAAACGAACGAGCTTCCCAAAACGCTGAAATGAGATCCTAGCGGGGATCGACGGTAGATACTTTCACTGCGGCATGAACGCAGCCCCCAAGAGGTCAAGACAGTACAGTATGTGAAAGCGTAAATATCAGTAAATGAAATCATAATAGTCTATAAAAGCGAGACAAGTATGATAGCCAAACTACGATGCACACATAACAGATTATATCAATTCGGTCTCACGCCCACAACATCAATCCTCGCCTGAGTACCTTCCTCACGGCGATCTATGATATGATAACAACAAGACAAAGAATCCAAATGGGAGCATACCTGCAGCGCTACGATCGTCGGTATGTCCAAAGGGAACAAATAAGACAACATTCCAAATGGAAGCATACCGCAGCGCTACGATCGTGTCGATGGAGTCCAAAGGGAAACAATAAGACAAAGATTCCAAATGGAAGCATATGCGGCGCTATCGGTCGGTATGTCCAAAGGGAACAATAAGACAACAAGGCGGTAATCAAAGTGGAAGCATGCCTGCGCTACGATCGTGTCGGTATGTCAGCGATTAGCAAAAGTAACACTATCAGCGAGGCGTGCGGAATTTCTCCGTTCACGCAAGACGTCCAAATAAGTTCTCAACAAGTCAACCGACCTCCATCGAGACGGTAGTATAGAAACACAATTCTTGCACAACAAAGGCTATCACAACAAGCATAGGCAAGTTTCACAACAAGCATATCAAGTTTCACAACAACAAGCATAGGCAAGTTTACAACAACAAGCATAGGCGAGTTTATACACAACTCAAGTACTTTCATTTTATGCCCAAGTCCGGTTTTAACCTAAAGTACTACGTCGTTAAATTCCTTTTATAAAAGTCACCCGATACAAGTAGTATAAAAATAGAGTGACTTATATCTTGTAAGTAAACCACAACAACTTCAATCCTTTCCATTTTAAAACCAAAATAACGCAACACCATGCCTTCTTTTTTGACCAAAACACTTCTCTATTTAAAGATAAGTTACCACATTAAAACCAATTATAAAACCTTTCTTTTGTTTTCATAAGGTCATTATAACCATCGTGAGATAAATCTGTTATAACACCTTATGTTTTAAACCATTTTAAGAAAACACAATGCCTTTCTTTTCCCTAAAGTTCCAGTTTGACTAATTTCAAATACACAAGTATCTTTTTGAAAAGTTTCATAGTTCAATGTCTTAATCTCTTTTAAAACAATTGAGTAACATATGCCATAAAGAGTAGGTTATTCTTGTTCATAATCAATCTTATTAAGCAGCCATGATCTAGAAAATGTAATATCATTTTGTCTCATCTTAGCTTCTATGCAAATGGAGGTTTCTACTGGTTTTAATAATACTAAATTATTCAATCCATTTTCCTTTATTAACGCTGCAGGTTTGTCGATACACATTCGATTTCCAAATCAAGAAACATTATTCCTTTCAAAACCAAGTACTCATTACTCACGAATGAGGTTTCACACAAACATCCATATTAAGTCAAGTCTCTTATCTTTTAAGAATAAGTCTCTTAACTTCTAAACCATTAAACCATTCTTTTATCTCTCTTAAGACGTTACACCTAACTTCTCATAAAGCTGGTATAACTCTTATGTTTTCAAGCCAAGTATACACTTCTTTCAAAAAGGTTTCTTAATCTTTTAGAATACTTCAAGGTTCTTTATTATCACACATCAAGTCGGTTATAAGTCAAATCAGTTATCTTTTTAAAAAACCACAAAGCATTTCTCTCTCATTTACATAGAGTCATTATAACTAACTTCCCATAAAGCCGTTATAACACTTTATGTTTAAAAACAATCAAATACATTTAACACATATACGTCTACCGTACTACATAGTTATACACATATCATGCTAGAACAGATAGGAAGAGGTTCACATACCTCGCGACGATTATCGACTAATAGCAAAACGCTCCAAGTACCTCAAACCGTCGAATACACTTTAAGCCAAGCAGATCACTCCACACGTAGTACTACAACCTATAGAGTCCACAGCGCTTATTAATATCCTTAGATCCCGACGTAGAATATTCTACAGAAAATTCGGCAGCACCTCTCCCGCAACAGCGTAATTCTCCTCCTCTATCGAGGCCGGCTACCAAGCCAACCAGGGGGGGGGGTTTACACGTTTAACCGGACGTGTACAATTCTACTTCACAGTAATGCTATACAAGTCTACTGTAATACAGTCCTAAGTAATTCTGATTCGATTCTCTTCTTAAAGTTCAGCTTAAGTCATGAGACATTGCAGTAAGTATTATTCAGCTTAAGTCAAAAGACATTGCGTAAGTATTAGTCAATTCTATATATAGTATACTTCAACTATATATTCCAACAACATGTAATTTCTAATTACAATAGAAGGTCAAGAGTGTTTACCTCGATAAGCCCAAAATTATCCAAGTTATAAGTCGATCCTGAGCAAGGTTTAGCTCACAATTGCGCTCAGGTGCTCAATAAACCCTTAGAAGTTATACTCAACTTCTACTAAACACTTCAAATACTTATGAAGAGTTTTCCAAAGGTTTCGTTTAGTCGCTAAAGGAAGTATAATAGTATTTGGGCTTTTGTATAAGTGTAACCTTGGGAATACTACAAGGTATTTGGGCAGTATTTGGGCATTATAACAATACTTGGAGAGTATTTCTATACCACAAAAAGGGGTATTTATACGAGACAACTAGGCTAGGGGTACCAGCTAGAACACTACAAAGGGAGGAGAAGCTTTGACCAAGGGCCTTTCTCAGGGGAGGTTTGGGCGATTTTAACTCAAGGAAGAGATTTCAAGACTTGGAAAATGATTTTGGATGAAGAAAGTTCATCAACTAAGGGGTATTTATAGGTCAAGGAATGGCCAACCAATGGCCAAGATTCTTCCAAGTGTTAGGCAAGTGTAGGCTAGGATTAAGCCATGTGCACCTTATCCATCTACCACACCAACTTGCACAAAATATCCTACCAACTAAAGTGCCCATTTTTCGTCCCATTGTCGTCCTAAGCTTCCAATGTGAGGTGACACATGTCACCTCCCGTTGGTCCAAAATGTTACGCCTCGGAAAAATCCGCAAAAATTATAAATGACATAGCCGGAATTTTCCTTCGCAGTTTAGTAAAACGTTTGGCCGAAAAACGATTCTTTCGCACTTGTGCCCAAATTTGAATCTTGCCAAAACCTTAAGGCTCAAATTTAAATCGTCGCCTACGTATATACTGCGGAAATCGTATAACATTCTCCTCCTTAGAAACATTCGTCCGAATGTTCTTTCTCAAACAGATAACGAAGAAGTTCCTTCTAACAAGTTGTCAACGCCACACGCGACCACGTAATAACACACGTTCTCTTCCTCCTTACTCGTCGTGCTCTTCTCGAACACTTGAACTCTTCTAGTATCGTACCACACTTCGTCGCCTGTTCCCAACACTTTGGAGTCACAACCTCCCAACTTGGTCATCTTACTAGCTTCACTTTCCTCTAAGGCCATTCCCGGCCTTCACGAACCGATTCTGGTCGAACATATCCACAACTCATACGATGGTCATCTAAACTTGGGCCTAGCACCCTCGTGACCCTACCACCTGGCGGGACCACCCAGAGCTGACCCAACCCCAAAACAGGCCGCGGGTTGGCCCGCAGCATGGCCCCAACCCGACCCACTTAACGCATCAAGCTCTTGTTTCCCGATCCGGAACAATCTTACCTCTACAGGTCATGAAAGCTACCACTTCCATTTCACACTACCCAGGGACTTATCACACAATACACTCTAGGCATAAAATGCACTCCGACAAGGATCACTTGCAAAAACTTGTACTCAAGACGGCCTTACATCTAAGGTCTCAACTGTAATATTCTAAGGTTCATTATTTTCTCACCCCCAGGCTTACCCCTTTTTCACAAACCAGGTTTCTAAATCACATTTTTGCACAAAGCTATCCAAACATAACACTTAACACATTATCATAACATCAATACATACAAGTCTCAGAGGTTAAGGATATACGAAAATAGGCGATTGGACCGCTAAATCGGGAACTTCACCGCGACCTCAGTGGCCCGCCGTGTATGAACATCTGCCTGGCTATGGAAGGTGAAGAACCCGCAACTGATCCGTGAGTCATGCTATCCTACCAGCCACAGTCGGACAATTTCTCCCAAAATGGCCTGCTGCCGCATGTAAAACAAATTCCGGACTAGCACGACACTCCCCACCGCGAGTCTACCACGTCACAACGAGGTAGGTGGCTTGGTGGATTAACACCCCGCTCTCCAAAATCTGAACCTGGAGCCCCGACTGCTCCTGAAAACTCGGCGCTCAAGATTGTAGAGGACCACTTTGATCGGGCGAGGCGCATAACTAGTCTGCTGCCGAGGCGGTCTGCCTCGAAAATCACCAAAGGACCCTGCAGTTCTGGCCCTCTTCTGCTGACTTTGGTCATTCCGTCGATTTCTCCGCCTCACCTCCAAGTGCATAAGCCTGCATGCGGGCAATGTCCATGCGGTGAAGAGCTACACCGAACAACTCTTCGCTAGGTAATCATCGAGCCACTGTAACATATCGGTGGACTCGATCCTCCATACTAGCTACTAATGCGGGACGTCAAGCCAATGAGTCGAACTCCACATTGTACTCCCGCATCGTCGCTCGTTTCATGCAACACCAAAAATCTGCCGCCCGAGCCCTCTCATTTGTGGCGGCAAGAAGTGTGCAAGAAATGCATTTGAGAACTCGTCGAGCGGAAGTGCATTCTCTCCCGACAGCTCACGAATCAAACCAATCGATTGCGGTATCACGCAGCCGATCTGAACCAGACCACCGACTGGTCTCGAGGCCTTGATCACTCTCATGATCCAGAATCGCCGGATGAACTCCTGCGGATCATCCTCGTGCCTCGACCCATAAAACTCGCGGGTTACACTCGAGAAAATCCCGTAGTCTCAAATGCGCCGGGGTTGAACTACGGTGCTCTTGGATCGAACTGCTGCGGCTTATACTCAAGTTCGCCTGACAACTCGCCATTAATCGGGCCATCTCGCGTAACCCGTCTCTTTGCCCACCTGTGGGATGGAGGCTCGTGCTTGTGGTCTCTGTAGAGGCCCGCTCTACTCGTATCTCCCTTCACGCCTTGCCCTTCTCGGGCGGGTTGCCTTGCGGAGGCATAAGCGGTAAAAACGAGATACGTCGGAGGGTCCAACTTACAACACACTCTAAGGCACGATCTCGGAATGAGAAGAATGGAAACTAATCCTAAATGTCCTATAGCCTCACGATTATAGATGTGGTGCACAACACACCGATAATCAAGACTCTACTAGACATGGTGCAGACACTTTCCGAGGATTAAGCGCTCGATACCACTTTGTCACGACCAACCGGGCCGTGGATCGTGCCTTACCGGGCACCCTAGTGATACAACATCGAGAAAATCGCGGAACATAAAGCATAAATATGAAACAAGAGACATGATAAATAAAGCAAATAGGCGACCAAAACGGCCGCCTCAACATATATATAAACATTTGAGCGATTACAATCGCTTACACCTGCCCACAACAGCATGCACTGTAAGATTTATACAACAACTATGACGGACGTGGCCGCCATACCTGAGCGTACAAGAACTTACGGACTGTGGTAACATACAAGATAAGCCTCGGCGAAGCGGAGCTTCCCAAAACGCTAAATGAGATCCTAAGCGCGGATCGACGGTAGATGTACTTCTACCATGCGGATGAACGCAATTTCCAAGGAGGTCAAGACAGTACCAGTATGTGAAAGCAGAAATATCAGAATGAAATCATAATAGTCTATAAAAGCGAGAGACAAGTATGATAGCCAAACTACTGATGCACACATATGATTATATCAATTCGTGGTCTCACGCCCACAACATCAATCCTGCCATGAGTACCTTCTCAGCGGCGATCATGATATGATAACAACAAGACAACAATCCAAATGGGAGCATACCCGTGCGCTACGCATCGTGTCAGTATGTCCAAAGGGAACAATTAAGACAACATTCCAAATGGAAGCTTTACCGTGCGCTACGCATCGCGTGTCGACGGTCCAAAGGGAAACAATAAGACAGCATTCCAAATGGAAGCATAACCGTGCGCTACGCATCGTGTCAGTATGTCCAAAGGGAACAATAAGACAACAAGGCGGTAATCAAAGTGGAAGCATACCCGTGCGCTACGATCGTGTCGATGTCCAAAGCGATTAGCAAAGTAACACTATCAGCGAGAACGCATGCGGAATTTCTCCGCATCGCCAAGACGCCCAAATAAGTTCTCAACAAGTCAACCGACCTCCATCGAGACGCGGTAGTATAGAAACACAATTCTTGCACAACAAAGGCTATCAACAAGCATAGGCAAGTTTCACAACACCAAGCATAGGCAAGTTGCACAACAACAAGCATAGGCAAGTTTCACCACAACAAGCATAGGCGAGTTTATACACAACTCAAGTACTTTCATTTTATGCCCAAGTCCGGGTTTTAACCCTAAAGTACTACGTACGTTAAATTCCTTTTATAAAAGTCACCCGATACCCGTAGTATAAAAATAGAGTGACTTATATCTTTTAAGTAAACCAAAACAACTTCCATACTTTCCTTTTTAAAACCAAATTAAGGCAACACTCATGCCTTCTTTTGACAAAACACTTCTCTTTTTAAAGTTAAGTTACCACATTAAAACCAATGATAAAACCTTTCTTTTGTTTTCATAAGGTCGTTATAACCAACTTCCCATAAAGCTGTTATAACACCTTATGTTTTAAACCATTTTAAGACAACACAATGCCTTTCTTTTCCCTAAAGTTCCAGTTTGCCTAATTTCAATTACACAAGTCTCTTTTTTGAAAAGTTTCATAGTTCAATGTCTTAATCTCTTTTAAAACAATTGAGTAACATATGCCATAGGCGAGTAGGTTATTCTTGTTCATAATCAATCTTATTAAGCAGCCATGATCTAGAAAATGTAATATCATTTTGTCTCATCTTAGCTTCTATGCAGATGGAGGTTTCTACTGGTTTTAATAATACTAAATTATTCAATACATTTTCCTTTATTAACGCTGCAGTTTGTCGATACACATTCTGATTTCCGAAATCAGTAAAACATTATTCCTTTCAAAAACCAAGTACTCATTACTCACGAATGAGGTTTCACACAAACATCCATATTAAGTCAAGTCTCTTATCTTTTAAGAATAAGTCTCTTAACTTCTAAACCATTAAACCATTCTTTTTATCTCTCTTAAGACGTTACACCTAACTTCTCATAAAGCTGGTATAACTCTTATGTTTTCAAGCCAAGTATACACTTCTTTCAAAAAGGTTTCTTAATCTTTTAGAATACTTCAAGGTTCTTTATTATCACACATCAAGTCGGTTATAAGTCAAATCAGTTATCTTTTTAAAAAACCACAAAGCATTTCTCTCATTTACATGAGTTGTTATAACCAACTTCCCATAAAGCCGTTATAACACTTTATGTTTAAAAACAATCAAATACATTTAACACATGCGCCTGCCGCATTACATAGTTATACACGTATCATGCTAGAACAGATAGGAAGAGGTTCTCATACCGCGACGATTATCGACTAATAGCAAAACGCTCCAAGTACCTCAAACCGCCGAATACACTTTAAGCCGCGGATCACTCCACACGTAGTACTACAACCTATAGAGTCCACAAGGCGCTTATTAATATCTTTAGATCCGACGTAGAATATTCTACGTAAAATTCGGCAAGACCTCCTCCCGCAACATGCGTAATTCTCCTCTCTATCGAGGCCGCCACCAAGCCAACCAGGGGTTTACACATTTAACCGGACGTGTAAAATTCTACTTCACAAGAATGCTTATACAAGTCTATGTAATACATCTAAGTAATTCTGATTCGATTCTTCTTAAAGTTCAGCTTAAGTCGCAAGACATTGCTGTAAGTATTCAGCTTAAGTCATAAGACATTGCCGTAAGTATTATTCAATTCTATATATAGTATACTTCAACTATATATTCCAACAACATGTAATTTCTAATTACAATAGAAGGTCAAGAGTGTTTACCTCGATAAACCCAAAATTATCCAAGTTATAAGTCGATCCGAGCAAGGTTTAGCTCCTAATCGCACGCTCGAAGGTGCTCAATAAACCCTTAAGTTATACTCAACTTCTACTAAACACTTCAACTACTTATGAAGAGTTTTCCAAAGGGTTTCGTTTAGTGGCTAAAGGAAGTATAATAGTATTTGGGCTTTTGTATAAGTGTAACTCGGGAATACTACAAGGTATTTGGGCAGGTATTTGGGCATTATAACAATACTTGGAGAGTATTTCTATACCACAAAAAGGGGGTATTTATACGAGACAACTAGGCTAGGGGGTACCCTGGCTAGAACACTACAAAGGGAGGGAAGCTTTCGCCAAGGGCCTTTCTCAGGGTAGGGTTTGGACGATTTTAACTCACAAAGAGGAAGAGATTTCAAGACTTGGAAAATGATTTTGGATGAAGAAAGTTCATCAACTAAGGGGTATTTATAGGTCAAGGAATGGCCAACCAATGGCCAAGATTCTTCCAAGTGTTAGGCAAGTGTAGGGCTAGGATTAAGCCATGTGCACTTATCCATCTACCACACCAACTTGCACAAAATATCCTACCAACTAAAGTGCCCATTTTTCGTCCCATTGCCGTCCCTAAGCTTTCCAATGTGAGGTGACACATGTCACCCTCCCGTTGGTCCAAAATGTTCGCCTCTAAAAATCCGCAAAATTATAAATGACATAGCCGAATTTTCCTTTCGCAAGTTTAGTAAAACGTTTGATCGAAAAACGATTCTTTTCGCACTTGTGCCCAAATTTGAATCTTGCCAAAACCTTAAGGCTCAAATTTAAATACGCACGCCTCACGCATACTCTGAAATCACGGTATAACAAAGCCCTAGCCAAACACCACCCCCTCCCTTAGTAGAAAATACTCTTCAAGTATTGTTCTATGGCAAAATACTTTAGCCCTTATACTTTGTAGTATTTCCAAAGTCCTCTATACTAAAAGCCCAAATACTAGCTATACTTCCTTAGTCAAACGAAACCCTAAGAGAAACTTCATTGTTGATTGAAGTAGTAAGTAGAAGTGTGTAGCAACTTCTAGGGTTCTTGGAGTGCATTGGGCGTGCGGAGTAGGAGCTAAACCTCGCTTAGGATCGACGTTTATACTTGGATAATATTGGGCTTATCGAGGTAAATAAACCTTATCCTCCTTTGTAATTAGAATTTACATACTGTAGAAGTATAGGAATAAGTATTAAATACTTAGAAGGATATTGCAGAATAGAAATGAACAGTTATCACCGTAGAAGGGTATTAAAGAAGAATAATTGAACTGTACTCACATAGGACTGTATTTACAGTAGACTGTATAGTTTACCGGGTAGGGAAGTGTTGCCCAAATTTCCATAGAATAGAGAACCCTCGCAGAGCTTTATACGCATCTAGACATTGATAGCGATTTGGTGATATAGGTCGATACTCTGCGCGCGACATATTCAACTTGGCAGGTGGTTTTCGCCGAGAAGGTATGTGATTCTTCCTATACTCTTGAGCATGATATTTTAAATATATATATAGTACGGTAGACGTACGTGTGTGAACTGAATAATAATTACGGCAATGTCTTTTGACTTAAGCCTGAATAATACTTACGGCAATGTCTTTTGACTTAAGCCTGAATAATAAGAATCTTGAAAGTATTTCAAAAGAATTAAGAAACCTTTTTGAAAGAAGAGTAATACTTGGTTTGAAAACATAAGAGTTATACTAGCTTTATGGGAAGTTAGGTATAACGTCTTAAAAGAGATAAAGAAAATGGTTTACTGATTTTTAAAAGTTAAGAGACTTAATCTTAAAGGATAAGAGACTTGACTTAAATGAAATTATATGAAATTTGTGTGAAACCTCATTCGTGAGTAATGAGTACTTGGTTTTTAAAAGGAATAATGTTTTAACTGATTTCGGAAATCAGAATGAGTATCGACAAACCACTGCAGCGTTAATAAAGGAAAATGTATTGAATAATGAAGTATTATTAAAAACCAGTAGAAACCTCCATCTGCATAAGCTAAGATGAGACAAAATGATATTACATTTCCTAAATCATGGTCGCTAAATAAGATTGATTATGAACAAGAATAACCTACTCACATATAAGGCATATGTTTCTCAAATCTTTTTAAAGGAGAATTATATCATTGAGTGATTAAGACTATGAACTACGGAACCTTTCGAAAATGAGAAACTTGAGCATCTAAAATTAGGCAAACTTGAACATTTAGAAAAGAATGTTGTTACTTGATTTATAAAAAGTGTTCTGGTTTACTTAAAAATGTTAGTCACTCTATTACTACGGGTATCGGGTGACCTTTATAAAAGAAATGGACCTCTTAAAGAATTAATGTATGTAGTACTTTGGAGATAGAACTTGGTTTTGTTAACGTAAACATTAAAGTACCTTGTGTGGTTAGCTTGTCTATGTTTTGCTGGTATTGGCCTTGTGATACCTTTCTGCTGGTTTGATAAGTACCCATGTTATGATACTACGTGTGTTAGTATCTTGTGATGTTATTCTTGTTGTGCTTACGTTGTTAGACGTTAAGCCCGTTGTACTGTTATTATATCACATACCCCCTTGACTTATTATACCGAGGGCTTGCCACCCTTGATGCGGGTCTATACGGCCTATGCGGTCTGCGTGACTATGCGGAGCAGCGGTATGCTCCAGGATTGATCATTCCGGGTGTATTAGCCCGATGCGGGGATGCCCTATGCGGTCTGTGTGACTATGCGGTCTATTGAGACTATGCGGACTGCGGGAGTCCGGCGGTACCGGGTTAGCTACCGATGCGAGGAATACCTCACGGGTCTATGTGACCTATGCGCGATCGGGAGTCCAGGGTTAGGCATGCATAATGATACTATGGGCGATTGGCCTTGCTTCGATCATTCGCAGCCTAGGAAAGACCTGTTACAGTTTACCTATTATTGTTCTTGTTTGTGATATGGCACTTTGTGCACATTGAACTAATTGTTTGTTTTACATGGTTTTAAATACTTTGATTTCATTTAAAGTACTTTACAGTTTCACATACTTGGTACCTGTTGTACTGACCTCCTTCGGGGGGCTGCGTTCATGCCGCAGGTAGAGGTACTCCTACTGTTGATCCCCGTTCTTAGGATCACCGCTTTGCGTTGAAAAGCTCCGCTTTCTCCGAGGCTTAGCATTTTGGTATGGTCCTGTCGTTGTAGGTATTTGCATTCGGGGATGGCGGCCCGTCCCGCCATTGTTGTTTTAAACTCTTGAGGTCCGTAGTCCCGCTGTAAAGTTGGGATGAATCGCTCATTTTGGGTATTTATATATATATGCCGAAAGGCAACTTTTCTTCAGATAACTATGTCTCAATTTATACTGTTTCATATCTTGGTTGTTTTATATTCCGCTGATTACTCTGATGTAGGACTACTTGGGTGCCCGGGTAAGGCACCAGTCACGGGCCCCGGAACGGGTCGTGACAAAAGTGGTATCAGAGCAGTTAATCCTCGGAAAGTGTCTACAGACCGTATCTAGTAGAGTCTTGATTATCGGTGTGTTGTGCACCACACCAATAATCAGGAGGCTATAGGATATTTAGGATTGGTTTCCATTCTTCTCACTCTGAGATCGTGCTTTAGAGCTGTGTTATAAGTTGGACCCCTCTAACGTATTCCTTTCCTTTACCAGTTATGCCTCCGCGCCAGGCAACTCGGGCCCAGAAGGGCAAGGCAGCCGAAGGAGCTGCGAGTAGAGTACAGAGAGTTAGAAGGGCACAGGCCCAATCATCACCTGGGGGGATGCTTCATGCGGGGAGTTCTGAGACGTCGCCAGCAGCAGCAGAGTTTGGCACAGCGGCAGCAGTTCCTACTGCGGCCATGACATCTGGACCTTCAGTTCCACGACTAGGAGCAGAAAATATGGATTGGAAGGAGACGGCCCTGTTACTAGCAAGGGATTTGGCAACCAGAGAGTATTTTATGTACCGATATATCAAGGATATTGATGATTATCTAAAGAAGGGTTGTGAAGAAGTAGCTCTTGATCGAGAATGGGCTGCTTCAGAGCTTATGCGGCCAGTGAGAGATGTAGAGATCGACAGATTAACCAAGAACAGCAGAAGAGGGCCCGATTGGCAGGATCATTTGGTAACTCTCGAGGCGAACCGCCTCAGCAGCAGATTAGACATGCGCCTCCGCCAGTGCAGAGTGTCCCTCCACAGGGTTCAGTTTTTCCTCAGTGTTCACGATGTGGCAGGCGTCATCCCGGAATGTCGCTTTTGATGGTTCTTGTTTTACTCGCGTCGGGCCATATGGCGAGGGAATGTTCTATGAGGAAGGATGCAAGTAGGAGGACTCACTACCGGTCGATTGCCATGATTCAGCGGAGAGGAAGGGTGTTAGCTGCAGAGGCCACCCCACCTCGGTGGCGTTGTGGTCGATGTCATTTTGGGAGTGTCGTGCTTCTTCGACATTGTTATTCTTGGCCAACAGGCCATTTTGCGAGGAATTATCCAACCAAGGGTGGTGCGGATGTGGAGACTCACCCGGGATCGTGGCTGGTTCATCACCTTCCCACATGCACACGGCGGGATTGATTAGAATGACCTAGGGAAGTGCACAGAGATACGTGTATATCATTAACCCTCTAGAGATTTGTATGTATAGTAAGATGCGAATATCTTAAGTATTATTTTCGGATAGCATTGTGTTAATTGTGATTAGAAATCATGATTAGTTGGCCAGAAAGATTGGGGATAGAGAATGCGAGCCTTAGAATATATACTTAGAGACCTTAGAGGCGAGGCCATCTTTGGTAAAAGAATTATTTCATGTTTGACCCTTATCGAAGTGCATAGTTTACGTGAGATATATTTGTGGGATAAGTCCCTGAGTAGTAGGAAATAAAAGAGGGTAGTTGAGCTAAGAAGACTGCTAGGTTTTCGTAACGTGATTAGTGAGATTGTTCCGGATCGGGGAGCTAGTGTTTTGCGCGTTGCCGGGTCGGGTTGAGGCCATGTTGCGGGTCGACCCGCGGCCTGTATGGTGGTGGGGTCAGTTTGTGGTGGTCCCACTTTGTGTTAGGGTCACGAGGGTGTTAGGCCCAGGTTTAGTTAACCATCGTACCAGTTCGTGGATGCGTTCGACCTATAGTCGGGCCGATGAGGTCTGCCCGTCTTATCTTTTAATCAAACCGTGTTCTCGGTAGTAAGTTGCGAGATGATTATTTCAGGAAGGTTGTAAGGCTGCACGAGGTGCCTACCTTCACCTTATGGCAGACAGTGGAGCCCCAAGTTACGGCTGTTTCTTTTCTGGAGGTTTTACCAGGCAAGGTTGTGAACTCAAAGTGAGTCTCAGCTGTCTCATTTACCCTGCCGCTGTTTGGATTTGTGGTAGTAAAGGACTATTCGCCTCTTGTTGAGTATGTATTATATAGCTACCGTTTCAGTATTCGGGTGTCGCCGTATGGAGCCTTTTTAAAAAAAACAAAAGCGCTAGTGTAAGTTTGCCGGTCGATTGATTCGATGTAAGCAAGGTTCAGATGGTTGGTTCGTACTTGTTCAGCAGGGCGTGGATAGGGTGAAGCTTATCCAGAAGAGGTCATTGGCAGCTCAGAGTCAGCAGGAAGCAGTACCAGAAACATGGTAAGTTATGAGAAAGAGTTCGAGTGTACGAGAAGGGTACGACGAGTAAGGGAAGAGGCGAGCATGTGTAAGGACATAGATGTGATCATTTCGTTTATAAAGAGTAGGCGATGTGAGTATCTTTTAGACCCCTGGAGGGGAGCTTTTGTGATGATAGAGGTGATTCCTCGTGGAATTGGATGTAAGTATTTGCGCAGGTGTTTCTGTGGCCAGGTGTGGCAGGATTGTTCTCGTAAGTATAGTAGTGAAGACTATACTGGCGCATGTTTGTTTTGAGACTTAGAAGGAACATTCGGGACGAATGTTTCTAAGGAGGGGAGAATGTTATACCCCGTATTTCCAGAGTATGTACGTGGGACGTACGTAGAAAAGTTTGAACTTTAAAGTTGGCTTGGACGTTTTATTTTTGTGCACAAGTACCGAAAAGAATCGTTTTCCGACGAAACGTTTTACACAACTCGCGTAGGGTAAATTACGGCTATGTCATTTCTAATTTTTGCGGATTTTTCCGAGAGACGTAACATTTTGGACCAACAAGAGGGCGACACTTGTCACCCTCTAATTGGTGAACGTTGGGCGGTAAAGGGTGGACGATTGGGAGCCTTTTTGTCAAGGAGTTGGTAGGATATTTTTGTGTAGTAGATAGAATGGACACTTGCCTAAATCCTCACCCTACACTTGCCTTGCACTTGGCATCATCTTGGCCATTGGTTGGCCATTGCTTGACCTATAAATACCCCCCTTTAGATGAAGAGTTCTTCATCCACAACTCATTCTCCAAGTCTTGAAATTCCCTCCCCTCTCTTGTAGTATTTTCGTCCAACACCTCCCCCCCTCTAGCCTTAGTGGCTTGGCCGAGAGACCCCCCTAAAGCAAGCCCTAGCCAAACACCACCCTCCCTTAGTAGAAAATACTCTTCAAGTATTGTTGCTATGGAAAAATACTTTAGCCCTTATACATTGTAGTATTTCCAAAGTCCCCTCTATACTAAAAGCCCAAATACTAGCTATACTTCCTTAGTCACAAACGAAACCCTAAGAGAAACTTCATTGTTGATTGAAGTAGTAAGTAGAAGTGTGTAGCAACTTCTAAGGGTTCTTGGAGCGCATTGGAGCGTACGGAGTAGGAGCTAAACCTCGCTTAGGATCGACGTTTATACTTGGATAATATTGGGCTTATCGAGGTAAATAAACCTTATCCTCCTTTTGTAATTAGAATTTACATACTGTAGAAGTATAGGAATAAGTATTAAATACTTAGAAGGATATTGCAGAATAGAAATGAACTGTTATCACCGTAGAAGGGTATTAAAGAAGAATAATTGAATCAGACTACATAGATCGTATTTACAGATCGTATAGTTTACAGTGAAGTGCTGCCCAAATTTCCATAGAATAGAGAACCCTCGCTTAGAGCTTTATACAAGATATCTAGACGCTGATAGACGATTTGATCGATATAGGTCGATACTCGCGCGACATATTCAACTTGGCGTGGTTTTCAGGTAAGGTATGTGATTCTTCCTATACTCGAGCATGATATTTTAAATATATATATAGTACGGTGAGACGACGTGTGAACCGAATAATAATTACGACAATGTCTTTTGACTTAAGCCCTAATAATACTTACGCAATGTCTTTTGACTTAATCACGAATAATAAGAATCTTGAAAGTATTTCAAAAGAATTAAGAAACCTTTTTGAAAGAAGAGTAATACTTGGTTTGAAAACATAAGAGTTATACTAGCTTTATGAAGTTAGGTATAACGTCTTAAAAGAGATAAAGAAAATGGTTTATCGATTTTTAAAAGTTAAGAGACTTAATCTTAAAGGATAAGAGACTTGACTTAAATTAAATTATATGAATTTTTGTGAAACCTCATTCATGAGTAATGAGTACTTGGTTTTAAAAGGAATAATGTTTTAACCGATTTCGAAATCGAATGAGTATCGACAAACCACCGCGTAAGCAATAAAGGAAAATGTATTGAATAATGAAGTATTATTAAAAACCGTGAGAAACCTCCATCCGCATGAAGCTAAGATGACAAAATGATATTACATTTCCTAGATCATGGTCGCTTAAATAAGATTGATTATGAACAAGAATAACCTACTCACATATAAGGCATATGTTTCTCAAATCTTTTAAAGGAGAATTATATCATTGAGTGATTAAGACTATGAACTACGGAACCTTTCAAAATGAGAAACTCGAGCATCTAAAATTAGGCAAACTGAACGCTTAGAAAGAATGTTGTTACTTGATTTATAAAAAGTGTTCGTTTACTTAAAAATGTTAGTCACTCTATTACTACGTATCGGGTGACCTTTATAAAAGAAATGGACCTCTTAAAGAATTAATGTATGTAGTACTTTGGAGATAGAACTTGGTTTTGTTAACGTAAACATTAAAGTACCTTGTGTGGTTAGCTTGTCTATGTTTTACCGGGTATTGGCCTTGTGATACCTTTCTGGTTTGATAAGTAACCATGTTATGATACTACGTGTGTTAGTGTCGTGATGTTATTCTTGTCAGGCTTACGCTTGTTAGACGCGTTAAGCCCGTTATCGTTATTATATCACATACCCTCGACTTATTATACCGAGGTCTTGCCACCTCGACGCGGTCTATACTACGCATGCGGTCTGCGTGACTACGCGAGCAAAGCAGATGCTCCGTGATTGATCATTCCGGTGTGTTAGCCCGACGCGGATGCCCTATGCGTGGTGACTATGCAGCCTATCGAGACTATGCGGATCGCGGAGTCCAGCGGTACGGGTTAGCTACCCCCGACGCGAGGAATACCTCACGCGGGTCTATGTTGACCTGCGGATCGGAGTCCGTGGTTAGCATGCATAATGATACTATGGGCGATTGACCTTGCTTCGATCATTCGCAATAGGAAAGACTCACATACTTACCTATTATTGTTCTTGTTTGTGATATGGCACTTTGTGCACATTGAACTAATTGTTTGTTTTACATGGTTTTAAATACTTTGATTTCATTTAAAGTACTTTACAGTTTCACATACTTGGTACCTGTTGTACTGACCTCCTTCGGGGGGCTGCGTTCATGCCGCAGGTAGAGGTACTCCTACTGTTGATCCTCGCTTAGGATCACCGCTTTCAGCGTTGGAAAAGCTCCGCTTCTCCGAGGCTTAGCATTTCGTATGGTCCCCTGTCGTTGTAGGTATTTGCATTCAGGGGTATGGCGGGGCCCTGTCCCGCCATTGTTGTTTTAAACTCTTAGAGGTCTGTAGTCCTGTTGTAAAGTTGGGATGTAACTGTTCATTTTGGGTATTTATATATATATGCCGAAAGGCAACTTTTCTTCAGATAACTATGTCTCAATTTATACTGTTTCATATCTTGGTTGTTTTATATTCCGCTGATTACTCTGATGTAGGACTACTTGGGTGCCCGGGTAAGGCACCAGTCACGGGCCCCGGAACGGGTCGTGACACATATCCCTTCACGGGCAAGGTACGAAAGCCAACTACCAGATCCAAAAGCTAGCCACGCAACTGGCCGAGGCAAGTACCATAGGCAAACGTACCCTAGCCTACCGTCTCACGAGATATGGCCGAGGCAAGTATCTCAAGCTATCTACTAGAGCCTGCCGATACACGAGAAATGACCAGGACAAGTATCTAAAGTGTGCCTGAACCACATGTACAAATCAAGCCCGTGATCGCTCGTCACCGCGGCAAGCTTCATGGATTAGCGGTCCATGGACAAATAACATAATCCTCACAATGACCGCATGCCCCGACATCTTACTCTGAAAGCATGGCTATGAAACCATCCCATCGACGCATGCCCGTGGATCATCCATCGCGTCAAGATGTCCAAAGGAAATAACAAGATAATACTCAAAGTGACGATACTCGGACCATCCAACGCCTCAAGATGTCCAAAAGAAATAACCGATAATACTCAATAGTGGACGATACTCGCGACCATCCAACGCGGTCGCATGTCCAAGCAATCAATCGATAGCCACCTCCCGAGAGACACGGTAGCACACAATCAAACACTTGCACAACAAAGGCTATCACAACAAGCATAGGCAAGTTCAACGTACTTTCATTTTATGTCAACAATACGGGTTTCAAACCCAAAAATAATACCTACTTTCATTCTTTCAAAAAGACCTCTTTTTACGTAAAAGCCACACGATACTAATACTCGTAGTATTAAAAACACGTTTCCTTTCTAAACCAAATTACTACACCTTCTGAAAATCTTTTACAAGCTTTTTAAAATCAAGTACTCTATACTTTTTAAACCAAGTGCTTTTCTTTTAAAACAACAACAAGTGTTCTTTTAAAACCCAAATAACTTACTCTCTTCAAAACAAGTAACCTATACTTAAATCAAGTTACTTCTCTTTTTCCGAAATCAAGTTGTTTATAAGTCAAGTCTCTTATCTTTCAAGATCAAGTCTCTTAACTTTCAAAATCAAGTCGTTAAGCTTTCAAAATCAAATATTTCTTTTATCTTCATAAAGTCGTTATAACTAACTTCCCATAAAGTCATTATAACACTTTATGTTTTAAACAAACAAAATTCATTTCACACACGTACGTCTACCGTACTATATAGTTCACAACAATCATGCTCAAGAGTATAGGAAGAATCACATACCTTTTTAGCTTAAACCACAAGCCAAGTCAAGTATGCCGCGTAAGATCCACCTATAACAACCACAATATATCTATCAAACTCTAGCTCTATTCGTAGCATATTCTAAGTAAACAGTTCCCTATTCTACGGAAAATTCGGCAGCACCTCCCCCCCCGCAAACACATAAATAACCTCCCCCTAACAATGCCTGCTACCAAGCCAACAACTCCAAGGGGATTACACGTCTAACCGGACGTGTTCAAATCTGCTTCACACTAATACTACACAAGTCATCAGAATACAAACCAATGTAAATACAGTTCAATCCTTTATAATCATCCTTCCAATATATCTAATACTCAGTTCTAAACTACTACAATATGTAATATCCAATTATAATAGGGGGACACAGATCATTACCTCGATAAGCCCAAAATTATCCAAGATTATATGTCGATCCTGAGCAACGTTTAGCTCCAAATCCTTACACTCCAACCCGCTCCAAGCAACCCTTATAAGTTTCTAAACAACTTCTAAACACTTCAACAAAGCTAGAAGATTTTTCTGTGGTTTCACTTTGCGACTATTGGAAAAAGTAGTATTTCCGGGCTCTTAGTATAGAAATAACTTGGAATACAACTAGGGATACTAGGCTAAGGTATTTGGGATTATACCACAATACTTAGAGTATTTCTACACAAGTGGGGGAAGGGGGACGAAAATACAAGCTAAAGGGAGGGAAATTTTTGCCTTGGAAAACTTAAGTGTGGGATGATAATAAGTCTTCAACTAAGGGGGTATTTATAGAGGATTCAAGGGTTAAGATCAATGTAAGTGTATGGTCAAGATTGGGCCATGTGTGTGGGTCCCACCACACCACATGGCCAACGAATCACAAGACAAGTGGCTTGCCACTTGTTAGTCATTTCGCCAAGCGACGTTGTCAGCCACTGGTCCCACCATTTCGCCAAGGTGCCACACGGGGTGACACGTGTCGCCCCGACTCGCCCAAAATATTCGTCTTCCAAATATCCAAAATACCTAAACCTTAAAAACAAAGCTGCCCCACAAAACAGTAAATTTCTCCCGTGGGCCCCACGTGACCATTTCCAAAATAAAATCTCATAATTCTAATATAATCCAAGAAGCCCAAATACCAAACTGGGAATCCACCCCATCAACGAACCTTTTTCCTTCACAAAACCCGAAACTTTTCCGCCAAAAATCGTGATCTTTCTTCCTTTCCAAAATTTCTCGCCGATTCTCGCACGCACGCCCTCACTTACATACCCCGAACTACGGGTATAACATTCTTCCTTAGAAACATTCGTCCGAATGTTCCTTCTAAGCATCTAATCAATCGTGTGCAGATAGTCTCCACTACTATACTTACAAACCGATCACGCCACCAACGGCCGTAATATAACGCATGCGCAAAACTCAAATCCAAGCCAACGAGGAAACACCTCAATCATCACAAAAAGTTCCCACCCATGGTCTAAAGGATACTCCTTGATCTTTACCTCACAAAAGAATAATCACTTCCGCTTCACAACACATGTTCGCTTCTCTTCTTACTCGCCGCACTTCTCGCATACACCGAACTCTCTATAGTACACGCCCACACTTCGCCATCGCTTCAATTTCCACAACCCTGGAGTTACTACCTCCAACTTGGTCATCTTACTAGTTTCAATTTCCTCTAAGGCCATTCCCGGCCTTCACGATCCGATGCTGGTCGAACGCATCCACAACCCTGTACGATGGTTACCTAAACTTGAGCCTAGCACCCTCGTGACCCTATCACACAGCGGGACTACCACAAATTGACCCCACCCCAAACCGGGCTACGGGTTGACCCGCGACCTTACCTCAACCCGACCCATCTCGCACCAAACTCTCTCGTTCCCCAAATCCGGAACAATCTCACTAATCAAGTCACGAAAACCTAGTGGTCTTCTTAGCTCAACTACCCTCTTATAACTCACACCACTCAGGGACTTATCACACAATTATACTCCACGTATACAATGTACTCCGACAAAGATCAAATCGTAAACAAAATCTTTTATTCAAGACGGCCTCGCATCTAAGGTCTCCACGTATAATATTCTAAGGCTCACACCTTCCATGTCCCCATACTTATCTTTTCAACTACCCATGTTCTCTAAATCATACTTAACACAATGCTATCCGTATAACACTTCACACGCATCCACCATAACAACATAACCAAGTCTCTTAAAGGCTAAAGATATCTCTGCAACTACTGCCTCACTTTCCCCTTTGTCGCTCTAACCATAATCCTGCCGTGCAGGGCGCCTAGCTATATAAGGTGATGAACCAGCCACCGACCCCGAAGGCTGAGTCTCTACATCTGTGCTACCGCTAATCAGACAAACTCTCACCAAATGGCCTCACGCCACAAGCATAACAATCTCCCAAACTAGTACGACACCTCGGAGACCATCCTCGCCTCTCTATCCATAGAACTCGTGAACAAAGAACTCAAGAAATCCCGGTCTCGGACTATCGGATCTAGGTGAATCATCGCTGCTGACCCACCGGCTCCCGTCCGTCCTGATATGTTGCCAGGATCCTAGCTAGTAACTGGGCCATCTCTTGTACTCATATCCTCTACTCCTAGTCGTGGAACTGGAGGCTCAGGTATGGTGGCCTCCGTAGAAATCGCCGCTTCTAAACTCTGGGGCTAGCGGCGTCATAAAACTCGTGCCCAAGTACTATCTCGTAATGACTGTGCTGTGCCCTCAGAACCCTATGTGTTCTACTCGTAGCTCCTCTGCTGTCTTGCCCATCCGGCTCGGTTTTCGCAGAGGCACGACCGTACATACGAATACGTCGGAGGAGTCCAACTTATAACACAACTCTAAGGCACGATCTCGTGAGTGAGAAGAATGGAAACCAATCCTAAATATCTCGTAGCCTCCTCGATTATAGACGTGGTGCACAACACACCGATAATCAAGACTCTACTAGACACGGTCTGTAGACACTTTCCGAGGATTAACTGCTCTGATACCACTTTTGTCACGACCCGATCTCGGGCCCGCGACTGGTGCCTTACCCCGGACACCCTAGTGATAACAACATCAGAGAAAATCAGCGGAAATAAAATTTAAACAGGAAATAAGAGACAATATAAGAAAACAGGGCAACCAAAACGGTTACCTTCATATATATACATATAATCGAATGCTTAAAATCCTTTACAAACCCCGCCCACAACAAGCATTTCAGCACTTCTAAGAATGTAACAACATCTATGACGACAGGGCCATACCCTCAATGTACAAGTAGCTACACCGACAGGGACTATACAAAAGATAAGCCTCAAGAAAACGGAGCTTCCAACGCCGAATCGCGATCCTATGGCGAGGATCAACAATCGTGTACTCTACTGCGGCGTGAACGCACTTCGGGCGAGGTCGATAACAGTACCAAGTATGTGAAATCAAAATATCATAATGAAAACCACATTTCATCATTTTATAAAACCATTTCGTAATAAGTAAACAAGCTAGGTCAAGTAAGGGACGATATCCTCGAATAATCACTCACATAACTATGGGTCTCACGCCATAATATCACTCATGCCCGTGGAACTCATTCTCATCTGCCGCGTACATGATGTAAAACAACACCCGTATGTGAACACAACACTAGATCCGCGTCAAGGCTATCAAACCGACGCCAAGTAGAATAACCTATACCGTTCTAAAGCTAGTCATATCCCTTCACGGCAAGGTACGAAGCCAACTACGGATCCAAAAGCTAGCCACGCAATCGCCGAGGCAAGTACCATAGGCGAACGTACCCTAGCCTACCGTCTCACGAGATATGACCGAGACAAGTATCTCAAGCTATCTACCAGAGCCTGCCGATACACGAGAAATGACCAGGAAAAGTATCTAAAGTGTGCCTGAACCACATGTACAAATCAAGCCCGTGATCGCTCGTCACCGCGGCAAGCTTCATGCATTAGCGGTCCATGGACAAATAACATAATCCTCACAATGACCGCATGCCGATCTTACCTCGGAAAGCATGGCCATGAAACCATCCTACTGGACGCATGCCCGTGGATCATCCATCGCGTCAGCATGTCCAAAGGAAATAACAAGATAATACTCAAAGTGGACGCATACTCGTGGACCATCCAACGTCTCAGTATGTCCAAAAGAAATAACCAGATAATACTCAATAGTGGACGCATACTCGTGGACCATCCAACGTGTCAGTATGTCCAAGCAATCAATTAGATAGTCGGCCCTCCCCGAGAGACACGGTAGCACACAATCAAACACTTGCACAACAAAGGCTATCACAACAAGCATAGGCAAGTTCAACGTACTTTCATTTTATGTCAACAATACGGGTTTCAAACCCAAAAATAATACCTACTTTCATTCTTTCAAAAAGACCTCTTTTTACGTAAAAGCCACACGATACTAATACTCGTAGTATGAAAAACACGTTTCCTTTTTAAACCAAATTACTACACCTTCTGAAAATCTTTTACAAGCTTTTTAAAATCAAGTACTCTATACTTTTTAAGCCAAGTGCTTTTCTTTTAAAACAACAACAAGTGTTCTTTTAAAACCCAAATAACTTACTCTCTTCAAAACAAGTAACCTATACTTAAATCAAGTTACTTCTCTTTTTCCGAAATCAAGTTGTTTATAAGTCAAGTCTCTTATCTTTCAAGATCAAGTCTCTTAACTTTCAAAATCAAGTCGTTAAGCTTTCAAAATCAAATCTTTCTTTTATCTTCATAAAGTCGTTATAACTAACTTCCCATAAAGTCATTATAACACTTTATGTTTTAAACAAACAAATTTCATTTCACACACGTACGTCTACCGTACTATATAGTTCACAATAATCATGCTCAAGAGTATAGGAAGAATCACATACCTTTTTAGCTTAAACCACAAGCCAAGTCAAGTATGCCGCGCGTAGAAGATCCACCTATAACAACCACAATATATCTATAAAACTCTAGCTCTCTTCAGAGCATATTCTAAGTAAATGGCTCCTATTCTACGGAAAATTCGGCAAAGACCTCCCCGCAAACACATAAATAACCTCCCCTAACAAGGCTGCTACTAAGCCAACAACTCAGAGGATTACACGCCTAACCTGACGTGTTCAAATCTGCCTACAATAATACTACACAAGTCTACAATGTAAATACAGTTCAATCCTTTATAATCATCCTTCCAATATATCTAATACTCAGTTCTAAACTACTACAATATGTAATATCCAATTACAATAGGGGACACAGATCATTACCTCGATAAGCCCAAAATTATCCAAGATTATATGTCGATCCTGAGCAACGTTTAGCTCCAAATCCTTACGCTCCAACCCGCTCCAAGAAACCCTTAGAAGTTTCTAAACAACTTCTCTAAACATTTCAACCAAGCTAGGAAGATTTTTCTAGGGTTTCACTTTGCGACTATTGGAAAAAAAGTAGTATTTCCGGGCTCCTAGTATAGAAATAACTTGGAATACAACTAGGGATACTAGGCTAAGGTATTTGGGTTTATACCACAATACTTAGAGTATTTCTACACAAGTGGGGGAAGGGGGACGAAAATACAAGCTAAAGGGAGGGAAATTTTTGCCTTGGAAAACTTAAGTGTGGGATGATAATAAGTCTTCAACTAAGGGGGTATTTATAGAGGATTCAACGGTCAAGATCAATGTAAGTGTATGGTCAATATTGGGCCATGTGTGTGTGGGTCCCACCACACCACATGGCCAACGAAATCACAAGACAAGTGGCTTGCCACTTGTTAGGTCATTTCGGCCAGGGACAGTGTCTAGCCACTGTCCCAACATTTCGCCAAGGTGCCACATGGGGTGACACGTGTAAGCTCAACTCGTCCAAAATATTCGTCTTCCGAAAATATCCAAAATACCGGAAACCTTAAAAACAAAGCGGGCCCCACAAAACCGTAAATTTCTCCCGTGGGCCCCACGTGACCATTTCCGAAAATAAAATCTCATAATTCTAATATAATCCAAGAAGCCAAATACCAAATCCGGGAATCCAATTCCCATCAACGAACCTTTTTCTTTCACAAAACCCGGAAACTTTTCCGTCGAAAAATCGCATCTTTCTTCCTTTCCAAAATTTCTGTCGTATTCTCGTACGTACGTCCTCACATACATACCCTGGAACTACGGGGTATAACAACATCAGAGATAATCAGCGGAACATACATGAAACTTATAAAATAATACAACAGAAGTAAAACAACAGGTTAGCCGATAAGGCTACCTTCCTGGACATATATATATACATACAACCAAAGCAGTTGCCTCATCCCCTTTACAAACTGACCCACAATATGTGACTACAGACCTCTAAGAGTTTTAACATAACAACTGTGGCGGGACAGGGCCCCGTCATACCCCTGAATATACATGAATCTACAACCTCAGGGGAAACCGTACCAAGTTATAAGCCTCCGGAGCAAATGGAGCTTTTTCCCAAAAACTGAACCGAGATCCTAAGAGCAAGGATCACCAACATGTGCACCTAATACCTGCGGGCATGAACGCAGCCCGAAGGTCGATAACAACAATTGCGAATATGGAACGGAAATAAGGTACATTAAACAAAACATATCTGTATAAAAGTATGACCGGGGTAAGTATAAAAAGGGTAAATATCTGAACCTACCATGTCATTACCATCACGTGAACTTAATCGTACCTTATTATCTTTTCCCAGTTCTCAATAAAAGTTATAGTCACTTTCTTACGTACTTACTTCGGAAAATCATCAAGTTCACTACCATATAACTTACTTACCTTACATAACCTACTCCGCCGCTTTATGGAGGACGCCTATCTTGCCTCCCAATGCGGGGCGATAATGTCATATAGTCCGCGTAAGGTATCTTTGCCCGGCCCATTCTCGGGACGATAATGTCATATAGTCCGCGTAAGGTATCGCCCGCCCATTTGCGATGATAATGTCATATAGTCCGCGTAAAGGTATCTTGCGGCTCATTTCTCGACGATAATGTCATATAGTGCGCGTAAGGTATACTACCGCCCGTTTCGGGACGATAATGTCATATAGTCGCCGTAAGGTATCTTGCCGGCTATTTCGGGACGATAATGTCATATAGTCTGCGTAAAGGTATCTTGCGCGGCCCATTCTGGGGCGATAATGTCTTATAGTGCGCGTAAGGTATCGCCGCCCATTCTGGGACGATAATGTCATATAGTGCGCGTAAAGGTATCTTGCCCGTTTCTCGGGCGATAATGTCATATAGTCTGCGTAAAGGTATCTGCCACCATTTCTGGACGATAATGTCATATAGTCTGCGTAAATGTATCGCCTACCCATTTCTGGGATGATAATGTCATATAGAATCCGGGAATTTAACCCAACGTACTACGCACCTCTACTTCTTTAGAAAGACTCTTTTTCAAATAAAACTTCCCAGATACTAACAACTATAGTATCAAGTCCTATCCACCTTTTAAGACAAGTCACAATACCCTTTTAGAAATACATTTACGAACACTAAATCAAGTGACTTCTTTATTAAAAACCTTAAGCAATTGGTACCTTTAAAACAATTTGCCCTTCTTTATTTCAAATCATTTTTTTGCTTACATTATTAGAGAAAACCATTCTCTTAACCTTCCTTAAAGTCGTTATAACCAACTTCCCATAAAGCCGTTATAACCCTTTATGGTTTTAGACCAACTCATTCCTTTTTATAACCAAGAGACTTCTACTTTTTGAAATCAAGTATTATATACTTTCAAATCAATTCTCTTAACTTTCAAAAAATACAATTAGTCTCTTAACCTTTAGAACTCAAGTGACTCCTTTTATTATAAAACCTTAGGCAATTAATGCCTTAAAATAAAGTCATTTATCCTTCCATAAAGCAAATATAACCAACTCCCCATAAAGTCGTTATATTCATTTTATACCTTAGCCAAAATATAATTTCCTATCCAAGGGACTTATACGTTTAAAACGGAACAAGTATCACATACTTTAAAACTCTTCAAGTCCCTTAACTTAAAAAAACTTAAGACATCCTTTATTCTTTCAAAGAAGTGAGTCAATCTCCTAACTCACCCGACTTGGCTATTTATAAAACTAGTAAAGGATATCAAGGTGTTGTACGTCTACCATACTATATACGTGCAACTAGTCATGCTCAAAAGATAGGAAAAGTTCTACATAGAGTAAATCACACAACTACCTCTTAACTTCTAAGAGTAGAAGGAAACATGAAATGATACCACAGGTATATTCCATACATAGAATCATGCCAAAGGAAGGAAGAGGTTCACATACCTCGCGACGATTATCGACAAGTAGCAAAATGCTCCAAAGTACTTCAACCTTGATAGCTATTCCACCCTCCAAGTAGGATACGCTATACTTAGTACCTCAACCTATAATGGTCACAATACGTCTACTAACCTCTTACTTCAAACGTAGAATATTCTAAGTGCTAAGTCACTAAATTCTACGGAAAATCGGACAGCACCTCCTTTGTTTTTACTCACTTTGCCACCTTTTTCAAGGCCGAATACAATAACCAAACACTCCACATTTAAGGCCCAAACAATGCAACCAACAATAGGGGATTACACGCCTACTAGACGTGTAAAATTCCGCCCCACAATAGATATCAAACCAACACAACTACTAGTCCAATTTCGGCCATATTGAGTACAACAATACCAAATCTTATCCAATTTCCATTTCAATACAAATTGTTAGCATAACATGATATCAAGTCGCAATCGATTATAACTACTATAATCTTCAAGTAAGTAACATGCGACGATTTCTAATAAACGACCAATTAGTAATCCAACTTCAAGTGGCTAATATAACATTTCGGATTTAAGCTACAAACAATCCATAATACTTATGAACTTCAACATATCAACTTCATGCTAGCAACATGTAAAGCTAACAACAACAATATATATATAATCTTGTAACACTATTAAGAGACAAGATTATACCTCAACGAATCTCAATCCAACTCCAAATCCGAAGTCGCTTCCTTAGCAACTTAGAGCTTCATCAAGACACTTCAATCCTCTACTTGAGACCCTTAGAACCATACCAACAACTTCCCTTCAAACTTCCAATCCAAAACCTAGAAAGCAACTAGGTTTTCACTTTGCGACTAATCCGAAAACTATCTTTTTTCGAGATTTTTCTATTGAGATATGCTTACAATACACTCATGAACCTTGGTTTAAAGTGTGGAGCTTAAAGAACAAGAAACAATTTTTTTTTGTTGTTGAAGAGAGCAAACCCGAGAGCTATGTGTGGAGTTCTTCCAATTCTGTTGAAAATTTTCTAAGTGTTGGGCTCTCTCTTGCTACTAGTAGTATTATATAGGGACATGGAGGGTCAAGATGTGTACAAATGGGTGGCTAGGATGAGGTTCTCTTAAATATCAAGCTTGTGGTCCCATTGACCAAGTCAAAATTCTCAAGCTCTTCAAGTTGCAAGACTTGTCTTCCTAACAAGGGTCAAATGACCCTTGTACCCATGAAATTTTCGTCCAAGACATCACTAAGGGGGGTGACACGTGTCGCCCTCCCATTCGTCACAAAATTACGTTTTCCGACAATTTCATAATTCCGAATTTTTTTTACAAGTCTCCAAATCTTAACACTTGTGAGTTCTTACGCACGTTCTTAAAACATGTCCTGTAAATACGAGGTGTAACACGTGTAACCCCCCCCCCTTCGGAGTTGTTAGCTTGGTAGCAGTCCTTGTTAGAGGAGGAGTTTTATGTGGTTGCGGGGGGGGGGGGGGGGGGGGGGGGTGCTGCTGAATTTTCCGTAGAATAAGGAACCTTGTACTTAGAATTATTCTACGATGAGATCTAGAGGTTGATAGACGTTTTGTGGCCTTTATAGGTTTAAGTACTACGAGTAGCGTATTCTACCTGAAGGGTGGAAAAGGCGAGCAAGGTTAGAGTACTTTGGAGCGTTTTGCTAATTGTCGATAATCGTCGCGAGGTATGTGAACCTCTTCCTATCCTTTCTAGCATGATTATTGTGAACTATGTAGTACGGTAGACGTACGTGTGCTAAGCGAATTTGGTCGGTTTAAAACATAAAGTGTTATAATGGCTTTACGGGAAGTTAATTATAACGACTTTATGTAGGTAAAAGAATGGTTTATTGATTTTAAAAGATAAGAGAATTGACTTATATTTGACTTGATATAATAAGTGAAGAACTTGAATTGTGTAGAAAGTTGTGAAACCTCATTCGTGAGTAATGAGTACTTGGTTTTTAAGTAATAATGTTATATTGATTTCGGAAATGGAAAAGAGTATCGAACAAGCCATTGCATCGTTAATAAAGGAAAATGTAATGACTAATAATTAACTTAAAACAAGTAGAATCTTCCATCTGCATAGAAGCTAAGATAAGACAAAATTGTATTACATTTCCTAGATCATGGCTGCTTTAATAAGATCATTAATAAACAAGTTTTGATTTTCTTAAAAATTACAAAGTAAGGGACTTGATTTATAAAAGAGAGAGACTTGAAAATTTGAAGTGTTTTCGTTTAAAAGGAAGGCATGCTTTTGTCTTAAGTTGGTTTAAAAAGAAGGTATGGAAATTGTTTTGGTTTACTTAAAAAGATAGTTGCTCTATTTTGATACTACGGGTATCGTGTGAATTTTGTGAAAGAAATGGATCTTTTTAAAAGAATTAAAGTATGTAGTACTTTAGGGTTAAAAACCCGGATTTGTTGACATGAAATAAAAGTACCTTGTGTGAGTAACTTGCCTATGATTTGCCTGTGATAGCCTTGTAATACTTCTTGTCGGTTTGATAAAGTGAACATGATATGATGTTACGTGTGTTAGTATCTTGTGATGCTGTGTAAGGGGGTTATTTGTTACACCCCGTAATTCCAAGAGGATGAGATGAGAACGTACGAAAGGAAATAAGATTCGAAGTTGGAAAAAGAAAAAAAAGTTGGCAGAATATTTTTGGACAGTTTTTCAGTGAACTTGGAAGCAGTATATCTCCTAGTATAATTGGGGTTTTAGGTGTTTCAAAAGCCTAATATGAAGTTCATTGAGTCTAGTTTCCAACGCAACAAACCACTCGTCAATAGGACATCGGAGTAGAAAGTTATGAACGTTACAAGATCGGCTGACAGAACAGACAGGGTCAGGCGCCGCGGCTGAAGGCCCTGAAATTGTCCGCGATTGCGAGCCGCGGCGCGGCTGCGAGGTAGCGGCGCCGGGGCGGGTTTTTTTGCAGAAATAGGGTAAAAATAGAAGATATTTGTTTTAAAGGACCCCTGGGTGGGTGACAAGTGTCCCCCCAACTTGTGGAACAAGATAAAGGCTATATAAGACATGTCTTGCTAGATTTAAATCATTTGCAAGACTTCACCCAAATCTTCTCTTCTCTCTCAAATGGTTAAAACCCTAGGCCTAAATGAGATTTTTGGAAAGGCAACAAGAAGGAAATATGTTGGCAAGCTTGTAGGGGATTAGTAGAGATGATTTTAGCGGGAAGAAGAAATTCAAAAAATAAGAGGAGCTAAAGTTGCTAAGGATCGACTTGTAATCTTGGAGCATTTTTGGGCTAAATGAGGTATAATCTTCGTCTTACTTTTGTAATTGAAGATTCCATGTTATTATAAGTTAGAAATGATCATGTGATATGTGTTATGAAGATTGATAAGTGTTATGGAAATTTGGAAGCTCAAATCCGAAAATGACATGTTAAGCCATTTGAAATTGAAATACAAATTGGTAAATAATTAGAATCGTCGCATGTTTACCTATTTGAGGATTGTAGTAGTTATAATCAATTGTGGATAGATAACATGTTATATTAAACCACTTGGATTGAAAAGGGATTGGAAACGAATTTGTATTGTTGTCCCTAATTTGCCGAATGGACATTGTATTTTGGACTTGTGTGATATCAATTTTGGGGCGGAATTTTACACGTCTTGTAGGTGTGTAATCCCCTATTGTTAACTACTTTGTTGAGCCTTAAATGTGGCGTGTTTGGTTATTGAATTCGGCCTTAAAAAAGGTGGCAAAGTATGTAGAAACAAAGGAAGTGCTGTCCGATTTTCCGTAGAATTTAGTAGCTTTGCACTTGGAATATTCTACGTTTGAAACTAGAAGTTAATAGACGTATTATGGTCATTATAGGTTGACATACTACGTACGGTGAATTGGACTTAGCAAGTGGATTAAACCGAAGAGGTATGTGGAACTTTCTTATCTCTTGAGCATGAATAAGTTGTAAATGTATAGTACGGTAGACGTACAAGATTTTGACAATCTAGGTCCATTTGATATCCTTGGCTTATTTTAAGAATGTCCAAGTTGATTGAGTTAGGGAATTAACTCACTTGTTTAAATATTAAGGATATCTTGGTTTTCAAAAGTTAAGAGACTTAAGTATGTTGAAAGTATTATTGATACTTGTTTTGTTGGAAAGTTTAAGTCTCTTGGTTATAATGGAAAATGTAAGTTGCTAATGTATAAAGCTAGTATAACGGCTTTATGGGAAGTTGGTTATAATAGCTTTATGGAAAGTTAAAAAGAGTGGTTTACTCTAAGTAATTTAAGTATGATAAATGACTTGTTTTAATGAAAGGCAATTTGGTTTTAAGGCATCAATTGCCTAAGGTTTTATAAGAAAAGGAGTCACTTGATTTAGAAACCTAACTTTATTTCTAAAGGTATTGTGACTTGTCTTGAAACGTAATTGCGATTTGATACTATGGTTAATAGTATCTTGGAAGTGTTATACTAAAAAGAGTCATTTGTTTTAAAGAGTATAAGTATGTAGTACTTGGGTTAAATTCCCGGATCTTTATAAAAGACATGTTAGTGCCTTAAGTAAACTAAAATGAGAGTGTATGTGAACAAGAATAATAAGAAGTTAGGATTCTTAACTTGCTTATATATTGTGTGATAAGTTAGTGCTTATGTTATGTATGATAGCCGGTTTTGTGCTAGTGGTATATTATTCATTACGGGGTCATTCCCCGGGTTTGTGGCATTTGCATATTCCGTGGATTTGCTACCCATGATGCGAGGAATACCTCATGCGAGTCCGCAAGGGCTTATGCGGGTGAAATAGTCCCATGCGGGCGGATACAGCCTATGCGAGGAATACCTCATGCGAGTCTGTAAGGGCTGATGCGGGTGAAATAGTCCCGTGCGAGAATACCTCATGCGGGTCCACGCGACCTATGCGGGTGAAATAGTCCCAGGAGTGGGATTGCTTAATGATACTGCGGGCGGGTGGTCCTGCTTTGATCGTGAGCTTCCTATTTTATATTGTAAGTATACTACTATTTACTCTCATTGTTAGTAAGGCACTGTGTACTGTTAATTGAGTTATCATACCGTCTCCGCTTTATTATAGACTTATGATTTCATTACGATTTCTTGCTTTCACATATTTGGTACATGTTATCGACCTCCTTCGAGCCGCGTCATGCCGCAGTAGAGTACAAGTTGCCGATCCTCGCTCTTAGGATCACTGCTCACCGTTGAGAAGCTCCTCTATTCCGAGGCTTATCCTCGGTTTTGTCGGTTGTTGTACATTCAGCGGTATGGCGGGGCCCTGTCCCGCCAGAGTTGTTATTCTTAGAGGTCTGTAGTCACATTGTGGATTGGGTTGTAAAAAAAAAAAGTTTTGTTCTATTACGTATATTTTACGGAAGGTGGCCTTATCGGCTAGCCTGTTGTTATTTTTATGTTTAAGCATTTTATCTGTTGGGTATGTTCATTGCTATTCTCTCGACGATGTATCAAAGGGTGCCTGTAGGGCACCGCGCCCGGCCTGGGTCTTGACAAAAGTGGTATCAGAGCAGTTAGCCCTTGGAAAGTGTCTACAGACCGTGTCTAGTAGAGTCTTGATTATCGGTGTGTTGTGCACCACATCTATAATCAGGAGGCTGCAGGACATTTAGGATTGGTTTCCATTCTTCTCACTCTGAGATCGTGCGATAGAGCTGTATGGTTAGGGTCGTCTCTCCCTAACGAGTTATGATTGTTCGCATACGAGAAAGCGTGATGACCCAGAAAGATTATGTGGACTGCGTATCCAGGCTGGTAATGTTTGTAGTTGGTATTATGACATACAACTATGCGGATTTTTGTATGAGGGTCAGCCGCGTGTTGCCTAGAATGATTTTAGATTACCAGGATTTGGTAAGGACTAAATAAATACCGGGAAGGTATGAACAGTTAAGGAACTCTCATCAAGGTTTTACGTGCTAATTTGAGATAATTAGGTGATGATGAGTTGTGTGAGAATGAAATGGACCCTTAAGAGGTTAATTAAGGGACTTAATGGAAGACTATGTTAATAGATTGAGCTACGTAGTGGGATTTCGAGAATGGTACGGGTGAGATCCGTATGGAGTAAGTATGGTTGTTGTGGACAAGACAACCCGATTATAGTATATGAGAAGTTAGTGTACCCGTTCATGGGGTGGGATCAGTTGATAGTAGTCCCGCTACGTGACAGGGTCACGAGGGTACAAGCCCGAGTCTAGTTAATTGTTTTACGGGTTCGTAGACGTGTTCCACCGGAACTAGGGTGTGAGAGCCGGAAATGGCCTTATGTTGTTTAAAATAGTAACTCCAAAGATTGGAGGCCCGAATCTGTATGAAGACTATGTACGTATGCTAGTATGAGTTTGGAAGTACGGAAAGAGTACGACCAGTGAAAAAGAGAGCAGCCAAGTGTAAAGAAATGGAGCCTGAATCCATGGGGACCTTTCGTGGTGACTACACCCGTGAGTGTTGGGTGGTAGCTGAGCGGGTAGATAATTGCCGGTAACGATACAGTCGTTGGACCCTAGCAGACCTAGCAGAGTCATTATATCGCATATCGAGGTCATTATGATGCACGCTAGTTGGCCTCTTGTTAGGCCAACATTGACTGCAGAGAGAGATTGGCTCGATTCCAGTTTTCTGGTAAGCTGATTATCCAGTGTAAAGGAAGAGAAGTGGTAGTAACCAGTGAATTATCATTCCTTCTTTGGCATCATTGTTTTTCTTTTTAAGTCTGTGTGACTTGTTCACTTGAGGTAAATTGACGCAGAAAGTAAGTAATAATTGAATTTGAAGTAATTTATGTTAAGTGCCCTTGGAGGTACTTGGAGTTGGTTTGGTGTGGCGGTCAGGGCCACGACCTTCCGGATAATTTCAGGAAAGTGTGCAAGGCATGAATAAAATAAGTACGAGTGCTGCCGGCAGAAAGCTGAGGGCATCTTGGGTAGGTTTTGAAAATCTACATGACTTTAAGGCGGTGCGTGATGATTAGATATTTACTGGACCGCAAGAGGACCCTGTTGTTATACCCCGTAGTTTCAGGGTATATATGTGAGGATGTACGTACGAGAATACGACAGAAATTTTGGAAAGAAAGGAAGATGTGATTTTTCGACGGAAAAGTTTCCGGTTTTTGTGAAGAAAAAGGTTCGTTAATGGGAATTGGATTCCCAGATTTGGTATTTGGACTTCTTGGATTATTTTAGAATTATGAGATTTTATTTTCGGAAATGGTCACGTGGGGCCCACGGGAGAAATTTATGGTTTTGTGGGGCCCACTTTGTTTTTGAGATTTTCGGTATTTTGGATATTTTCGGAAGACAAAATATTTTGGACGAATCGAAGCGGCAGTGTCACCCCCATGTGGCACCCTTGGCCGAAATTGGAGGGACAAGTGGCTAGCCACTTGTCCCCTTGGCCGAATGGCCTTGACATTTGGAAGCCCAATCGTTGGCCATGTGGTGTGGTGGGACCCACACACACATGGCCCAATCTTGACCACCCACTTGACTTGATCATGACCCTTGATTCTTCTATAAATACCCCCTTAGCTTGAAGCATAATATTCATCCCACACTTGAAGCTTTTTCAAGCAAAATACTCCCTCCCTTTTTGCCTTGTTTCGTCCCCCTCTCCCCTCTTGTGTAGAAATACTTGGAGTATTATTGTATAAATCCCAAATACCTTGGCCTAGTATCCCTAGTAGTATTCCAAAGTTATTTCAATACTAGGAGCCCAAAAATACTACTTTATTCCAATTGTCGCAAAGTGAAACCCTAGGAAAATCTTCCTAGCTTGGTTGAAGTGTTAAGAGAAGTTGTTTAGAAACTTCTAAGGGTCGCTTGGAGCGGGTTGGAGCGTAAGGAGTTGGAGCTAAACATTGCACAGGATCGACTTATAATCTTGGATAAATTTTGGGCTTATCGAGGTAATGATCTATGTCCCCCTATTGTAATTGGATATTACATGTTGTTGTAATGTATAGTTGAGTATACTATATATAGAATGGATATTGGTAAGAATTGAATCAGATTTACATCGACCGTATTTCTGAGACTTGTAGTATTATTGTGAGACAGAATTGTACACGCCCGCTAGACGCGTGTAACCCTATCCCCTCAGGAGTTGTTGGCTCAGCGGGCCTTAGTGGAGAGTTTTGTGTGTTTGCGGGAGGTCTTGCGAATTTTTGTAGAATAAGGAATCTTGCATTTAGAATATTCTACGAGGAGATCTAGGAGTTGATAGGCGTTTTGTGGCCTTTATAGGTTGCAAGATTACGAGTAGCGTATTCTACTTGAAGAGTGAAACGCCAGCGTGGTTCTGATCGTGAGCGTTTTGCTAATTGTTGATAATCATCGCGAGGTATGTGAACCTCTTCCTATCTTTTCTAGCATGATTGTTGTGAACTATGTAGTACCGTAGACGTACATGTGCTAAGTGATTTGGTTGGTTTAAAACATAAGGTGTTATAATAGCCTTATGGGAAGTTAGTTATAACGACTTTATGTAGGTAAAAGAATGGGTTATTGATTTTAGAAGTTAAGAGACTTGACTTATAAACGACTTGATTTTGAAAGTTAAGAGACTTGATCTTGAAAGATAAGAGACTTGACTTATAAACGACTTGATTTTGAAAGTTAAGAGACTTGATCTTGAAAGATAAGAGACTTGACTTATAACGACTTGTTTTCGGAAAAAGAGAAGTAACTTGATTTTAAGTATAGGTTACTTGTTTTGAAAAGAGTAAGTTATTTGGGTTTTAAAAGAATACTTGTTGTTGTTTTAAAAGAAAGGAGACTTGTGGAATTGAAGAGTTTTTGGTTTAGAACATAAAGTGTTATAACAGCTTTATGGGAAGTTAGTTATAACGACTTTATGAAAACAAAGGAATGGTTTTATCATTGGTTTTAAAATGGTAACTTGACTTTAAAAGGAGAAGTGTTTTGGTCTAAAAAGAAGGCATGGTATTGTCTTAATTTGGTTTAAAAAGGAAAGTCTGGAAGTTGTTTTGGTTTAATTAAAATGTTAGTCACTTTATTTTGATACTACGGGTATCGGGTGACCTTTGTAAAAGAAATGGATCTTTTAAAAAGAATTTAACGTACGTAGTACTTTGGGGTCAAAACCTGGACGTTAGCATAAAATGAAAGTACCTTGAGTTGTGTGTAACTTGCCTACGTTTGCGTGTGATAGCCTTGTCGTGCTAGTATTGTATTTCTATACCACCGCGTCTCTCGATGGAGGGCCGGTTATCTTGTTATATCCTTGGACCTACTGACACGTTGGGTGGCCCACGAGTATGGTTCCATTAGGATTGTTGTTCCATGGACTAGCTCTCCATGAGGTTTTACTGATTCGGCTTGGTATCTGGTAGTTGGCTCTCGTACTTGCCCCGAAGTCGTGGCTGTTTCGGCTTGGTATCTGGTAGTTAGCCTTCGTACTTGCCCCGTTCAGTTTTGTGACGAAGTCTCGTGATTCCGGCTTGGTATCTGGTAGTTAGTCTTCGTACTTGCCCCGGCCAACTGCGTGGCGCAGCTTGTATCCGTAGTTGGCTTTACTTGCCCCGGGTCGCCGTGGTTTGGTTATATAGATTTGTTAGTACGGCTTTGGTATCGGTAGTTGGCTTTCGTACTTGCCTGGCCGATTGATGATGCGGCTTGGTATCAGTAGTTAGCTCAGACTTGCCTCAGACGGTTGTTATGACAGTGGGACTCGATGTTCATGTGTACTTCTTGGTGTGATTATATCATAGACTGCCGGCAGTGAGGAAGGTATTCCACGGGCATGATTGATGTTGTGGGCGTGAGACCCATTGTTATATTTGAGTAATGACTTTGAGGGCGTGAGTCCCTGACTTGACATGACTATTTATATATCGTGGACTGTAGTTTGGTTAGCATACATGTCTCCTGCTTTATATAGACTATTATGATTTCATTTACGATATTTCTGATTTCACATACTGTACTGTTATGCTTGACCTCGCCCGGCTGCGTTCATGCCGCAGGTAGAGGTACATCGGTTGTGGATCTTCGCTCATAGGATCACAGTTCAGCATTTTAGGAAGCTCCGTTTCTCCGGAAGCTTATCTTTGGTATAGTCCCCTGTCAGTGTAGATACTTGTACATTCAGGGGTATGGCGGGGCCCTGTCCCGTCATAGTTATGGTTACATTCTTAGAGGTCTGTAGTACTGTTGTGGGCAAGGTTTGTAAAAGGATTTAACTGTTCAGTTTGATTTATATATGTATATATTCAGGAAGGTGACCGTTTTGGTTAGCCTGTTTCATACTTTATCTCTTGTTTCATGTTTAAGTTTTTTATTTACGCTGATTTTCTCTGATGTTGTATCACTAGGGTGTCCGGGGTAAGACACCAGTCACGGGCCCGGGATCGGGTCGTGACAAAAGTTGTATCAGAGCAGTTAGTCCTCGGAAAGTGTCTACAGACCGTGTCTAGTAGAGTCTTGATTATCGGTGTGTTGTGCACCACATCTATAATCAGGAGGCTGCAGGACATTTAGGATTGGTTTCCATTCTTCTCACTCTGAGATCGTGCCTTAGAGCTGTGTTGTAAGTTGGACTCCCTCTGACGTATTCTTTTATATCAGTTATGCCTCCACGCAAGGCAACCAGAGCCCAGAAGGGCAAGGCAGCAGAGGGAGCTGCGAGTAGAGCACAGAGGGTTACGGCGAAGGCCCGATTTTACGGTGGTACGCATGACCGGATTCTACGACGCCGCCCCAAAGCAGAAGTTTAGAACCGCAGCGATGGTCGCTGAGACCACAAGATACGAGCCTCCACCCGCGGCGAGAATAGAGGATATGGGTTGCAAGAGATGGCCCGATTACTAGTTAGGTTTATGGCGTACTTGAGGATGACGGAGCCGGTACGATGAAGTGCACCCTGTGGCCGATAGTTGGAGACTTCGGGACTTCTAAGTTGCGATCCACGATGTTCTATGGATCGAGAGGCGAGATGACCTCGAGTTTAACCGAAGCGATTCTGACGGATCATGAGAGTGATCAAGGCCTCGAGGCGGTCGGTGGTATTGGGTTCGCATCGGCTGCGTGATACTGCAGTCGACTGGTTTGATTCATGGGAACTGTCCCGGGGGGAGCATGCGCTTCCAGCTGTATGGGACGAGTTCTCAGGAGCATTTCTTGCACATTTCTTGCCCCCACAGATGAGGAGGGCTCGGGCCGACAGATTTTTGATGTTGAGGCAGGACGGGCGTACGGTTCGGGAGTACAACGTGGAGTTCGACTCGTTGGCCCGATATGTCCCGGCATTAGTGGCAAATATGGAGGACAGAGTGCACCGCTACGTCACGGGGCTCGATGACTACTTGGCAGAGGCTTGCTCGGGTGTAGCTCTTCAGCCGGGCATGGACATTGCCCGCATGCAGGCTTATGCACTTGGGTGTGAGGAGCGGAGAGGTCGACGGAATGACCAGGATCGTGAAGAGGCGAGCAGCAGGGTCTTTGGCGACTTTCGAGGAGGACCGCCTCGGCGAGACTAGTTATCGCCTCCTCCGATCTGAAGCGGTCCTCCACGCCTTGTGGCATCCAGAGTATTGAGGAGCGTCGGGGCTCCAGGTTGAGTTTTGGGAGTAGTGGTGTTGACGGATGAGGCCACCCTTACCTCAGTGTGGCCGTTGCGGTAGAATCCATAAGGGGGAGTGTCGTGCTGGTTCGGGAGGTTGTTTTACATGCGGCCAGCAGGGCCATTTTGCGAGAAATTGTCCGACTAGAGGTAGCGCGGATGTAGAGACTCGGCCTTCAGGATCTATGGCTGGTTCATCACCTTCACTATGCGACTGCGAGGCGGCCTATGATTAGAGTGAAGCGGTAGATACAGGTTTATCCTTAACCCTCTAGAGTTTAGTATGCTTGATATGATGATCTTCTTATTGTGTGCTATGTGCGGATAGCGTTGTGTCATTGATGTGTTAGAAAATATGGTTAGTTGGAAGGTAAGTATGGGGGTATGGAAGGTGTGAACCTTAGAATATTACACGTTGAGACCTTAGATGTAAGGCCGTCTTGAGAAAAAGATTCTACGGTTAGTCTTTGTCGAAACACTTGGTATGCGTGAAATGTATTGAGGGATTTTTCCTTGGGTTGTGTAGGATGAAAGTGGTAGCTTTCAGGACTTGTATAGGTAAGGTTGTTCCGGATTGGGGGACAAGAGTCTGGTGCGATTATGGGTCGGGTTGAGGACCATTCGCGGGTCAACCCGCAGCCCGATTTTGGGGTGGGGTCAGTTCGAGGTGGTCCCGCCAGGTGGTAGGGTCACGAGGGTGCTAAGCCCAGGTTTAGGTAACAATCGTACGAGTTCGTGGATATGTTCGACCAGAATCGGATCGTGAAGGCCGGGAATGGCCTTAAGGGAATTTGAGGCTAGTATGATGACCAAGTTAGAGATAGTGACCCCGAGGTTTTGGAAACTGAAGCAATGACAGAAGTATGGTACGTATTGTAGGAAGATTTCAAGTGTACGAGGAAGATCCGACGAGTAAGGAAAGAAGCTAAGATGTGTTAAGATGATGGAAGTGTCATTTTTATAAGTGAAGAGGGGAAGGAAGTATCCTTTGGACCCTGGGTGGAAGTTTTGTGTTGTTATGCACGTTAGAGGTGATTCCTCGTTGGCTTGGATTGAGAGTTGCGTGTATGTTATACTATGGCCATTGATGGCATGATTGGTTTCGTAAGTATAGTAGTGAAGACTATACCGGCTGCTTGTGTGTTTGGAGACTTCGAAGGAACATTCGGGACGAATGTTTCTAAGGGGGGAAGAATGTTATACCCCGTAGTTTCAGGGTATATATGTGAGGATGTACGTACGAGAATACGACAGAAATTTTGGAAAGAAACGAAGATGTGATTTTTCGACGGAAAAGTTTCCGGTTTTTGTGAAGAAAAAGGTTCGTTAATGGGAATTGGATTCCCAGATTTGGTATTTGGACTTCTTGGATTATTTTAGAATTATGAAATTTTATTTTCGGAAATGGTCACGTGGGGCCCACGGGAGAAATTTACGGTTTTGTGGGGCCCACTTTGTTTTTGAGATTTTCGGTATTTTGGATATTTTCGGAAGACGAAATATTTTGGACGAATCGGGGGGCGACACGTTTCACCCCCATGTGGCACCCTTGGCCGAAATTGGAGGGACAAGTGGCTAGGCCGAATGGCCTTGACATTTGGAAGCCCAATCGTTGGCCATGTGGTGTGGTGGGACCCACACACACATGGCCCAATCTTGACCACCCACTTGACTTGATCATGACCCTTGATTCTTCTATAAATACCCCTTAGCAGGCGTAATATTCATCCCACACTTGAAGCTTTTTCAAGCAAAATACTCCCTCCCTTTATGCCTTGTTTCGTCCCCCTCTCCCCTCTTGTGTAGAAATACTTGGAGTATTATTGTATAAATCCCAAATACCTTGGCCTAGTATCCCTAGTAGTATTCCAAAGTTATTTCAATACTAGAGGAAATACTACTTTATTCCAATTGTCGAAAGTGAAACCTAGGAAAATCTTCCTAGCTTGGTTGAAGTGTTAAGAGAAGTTGTTTAGAAACTTCTAAGGGTCGCTTGGAGCGGGTTGGAGCGTAAGGAGTTGGAGCTAAACATTGCTCAGAATCGACTTATAATCTTGGATAAATTTTGGGCTTATCGAGGTAATGATCTATGTCCCCCTATTGTAATTGTATATTACATGTTGTTGTAATGTATAGTTGAGTATACTATATATAGAATGGATATTGGTAAGAATTGAATCAGATTTACATTGGGTATTTACAGTAGACTTGTAGTATTATTGTGAGACAGAATTGTACACGTCCGGGTAGACGTGTAACCCTATCCCCTGGGAGTTGTTGGCTCGGTAGCGGGCCTTGTTAGGGGAGGAGTTTTGTGTGTTCATGTGGGGAGGTCTTCTTGAATTTTCCGTAGAATAAGGAATCTTGCATTTAGAATATTCTACGAGGAGATCTAGGAGTTGATAGGCGTTTTGTGGCCTTTATAGGTTGCAGTACTACGAGTAGCGTATTCTACTTGAAGAGTGGAAACGGCTAGCAGGGTTACAGTACTGTGGAGCGTTTTGCTAATTGTCGATAATCGTCGCGAGGTATGTGAACCTCTTCCTATCTTTTCTAGCATGATTGTTGTGAACTATATAGTACGGTAGACGTACATGTGCTAAGTGATTTGGTTGGTTTAAAACATAAGGTGTTATAATAGCTTTATGGGAAGTTAGTTATAACGACTTTATGTAGGTAAAAGAATGGGTTATTGATTTTAGAAGTTAAGAGACTTGACTTATAAACGACTTGATTTTGAAAGTTAAGAGACTTGATCTTGAAAGATAAGAGACTTGACTTATAAACGACTTGATTTTGAAAGTTAAGAGACTTGATCTTGAAAGATAAGAGACTTGACTTATAACGACTTGTTTTCGAAAAAAGAGAAGTAACTTGATTTTAAGTATAGGTTACTTGTTTTGAAAAGAGTAAGTTATTTGGGTTTTAAAAGAATACTTGTTGTTGTTTTAAAAGAAAGGAGACTTGTGGAATTGAAGAGTTTTTGGTTTAGAACATAAAGTGTTATAACAGCTTTATGGGAAGTTAGTTATAACGACTTTATGAAAACAAAGGAATGGTTTTATCATTGGTTTTAAAATGGTAACTTGACTTTAAAAGGAGAAGTGTTTTGGTTTAAAAAGAAGGCATGGTATTGTCTTAATTTGGTTTAAAAAGGAAAGTCTGGAAGTTGTTTTGGTTTAATTAAAATGTTAGTCACTTTATTTTGATACTACGGGTATCGGGTGACCTTTGTAAAAGAAATGGATCTTTTAAAAAGAATTTAACGTACGTAGTACTTTGGGGTCAAAACCTGGACTTTATAAAATGAAAGTACCTTGAGTTGTGTGTAACTTGCCTACGTTTGCGTGTGATAGCCTTGTCGTGCTAGTATTGTATTTCTATACCACCGCGTCTCTCGATGGAGGGCCGATTATCTTGTTATATCCTTGGACCTACTGACACGTTGGGTGGCCCACGGGTATGGTTCCATTAGGATTGTTGTTCCATGGACTAGCTCTCCATGAGGTTTTACTGATTCGGCTTGGTATCTGGTAGTTGGCTCTCGTACTTGCCCCGAAGTCGTGGCTGTTTCGGCTTGGTATCTGGTAGTTAGCCTTCGTACTTGCCCCGTTCAGTTTTGTGACGAAGTCTCGTGATTACGCCAGTATCCGGTAGTTAGTCTTCGTACTTGCCCGCCATGCGCGCGCAGCTTGGTATCTGGTAGTTGGCTTTCGTACTTGCCCTGGGTCAGCTTCGTGGTTTGGTTATATAGATTTGTTGGTACGACTTTGGTATCTGGTAGTTGGCTTTCGTACTTGCCCCGGTCAGTTGATGATGCGGCTTGGTATCTGGTAGTTAGCCTTCGTACTTGCCCCGTACGGTTGTTATGACACAGGTGGGATCTGATGTTCATATGTACTTCTTGGTGTGATTATATCATAGATGCGGTGGGGAAGGTATTCCACGGGCATGATTGATGTTGTGGGCGTGAGACCCATTGTTATATTTGAGTAATGACTTTGAGGGCGTGAGTCCCTGACTTGACATGACTATTTATATATCGTAGACTGTAGTTTGGTTATCATACATGTCTCCTGCTTTATATAGACTATTATGATTTCATTTACAGTATTTTACAGTTTCACATACTTGGTACCTGTTGTACTGACCTCCTTCGGGGGGCTGCGTTCATCGCCATTGGTAGAGGTACATTTGTGGATCCTCGCTCATAGGATCACGATTGACATTTGGGAAGCTCCGTTTCTCCGGAGGCTTATCTTTGGTATAGTCCCCTGTTAGTGTAGATACTTGTACATTCAGGGGTATGGCGGGGCCCTGTCCCGTCATAGTTATGGTTACATTCTTAGAGGTATGTAGTACTGTTGTGGGCAGGGTTTGTAAAAGGATTTAACTGTTCAGTTTGATTTATATATGTATATATTCAGGAAGGTGACCGTTTTGGTTAGCCTGTTTCATACTTTATCTCTTGTTTCATGTTTAAGTTTTTTATTTCACGATTTTCTCGATGTTGTATCACTAGGGTGCCGGGGTAAGGCACGATCCACGGGCCGAGGATCGGTCGTGACACTGTGATTAGGGTTGTGACTCGAGAAAGTTTAAGAAAGGGAGATAAGTTCTTCCCACGTAAAGGGCGACGCTTTTACGTATTATGGTGTTGCGTGTACCCATGTTGTTAGACGCAGTATATGAGACTGGTAAGGTCTTCGGTATCGTCATGACATAGGTTACAGTTGTAGATAACCGCGGGAAAAGTGTTGTGTTGGGGTGATTAAGAGCGAGCGTTTAATTGGTCGAGGAAGTATCGTAAAGATATAAATGCAGGTTGTACGCATGTATGAAACTGTACGATTATGAATCAAGATAGAAATACTTTTGCTAATAATAAGCCTAAGGTGAGGATATTGGCGGATTATAAAGGAGAATACGACTATGGTTATGTAAGTTGCACGAGTTATGACTACCCCAGACTAGTGTAAAGACCATTAGTAAATAATGGGAAGTAAGAACATTTCGAGGAAATGTGGTAACACCTAGCTATAGGCTCTACAATCGAAAGGAAAATCGGGTTACTACTTTACGAGATCAAGGAAAATCCCCCACTTATTTGATTGACAGGAACCATAAGTGAGGTTAAGGATACCCGAATATTTCGCAGGAATGAGAAAGGCTTCCAGCTATTGGAAGATAAGTTGACTCGACTACAGTTCTAACACCTCCTGAAAGACTAGAGGGTTATGTTATTATGATAACACGTTGTGTTAGGCATTAGCTTGTATGACGCAACCCGATAAGGATAGAGCTTATGTTTTCCGGTAGTTAGGAAACAGAAAGGAAATTACGCCACTCGCGATTTAGAGTGGCGGTTAAATCATGCCTTGAAGATTTGGGGGCATAGCGTATATATAGACTTCATGTGGATATTTGTACGGACCACAAAAGCCTCCGTATATCTGCGATCGAGGCGATAGAATTTGCGGCAATGGCGGTGGTTAGAGTTATTCAAGGATTATGATATCGATATCCTATACCACCGTGGAAAGCCAAGACAGTTAAAGATACTCTTAGTCGCGGATCTAAGGGTAGTATGCCAGATGGGCAGCCAGATAGACTGGACGTGGTCCGTGAGATTCTTCAGTACCGAGCCTAGGGGTTCGATTATTTGTTCCAAGGTTAATGGAGCTTTAGATCCGAGAGGTTGCCGAGTCTTCCTTCGTCGAAGAGGTAAAGAGGCGACAGTATGAGGATCCAGTTATGATATGATATCGAGATACGGCTCTCCAAGAAGAGGAGAGCCTGTTTGTGTAGCACCAGATGGGGTGCTGTGTTATGAAAAAAGTTTGTGTGTACCCGGTGTTGCAGGACTAGTCAGCAGGTTTTAGGGGAGGCATACAGTGCTTATTGCTCAAATTGCTCGGGGTCGACTAAGTTGTGTCGTGACCTCAGATGTATGTATTGGTAAGAGGACCGGAAAAGGGACATAGCGGAGTTACTGCTTAGTGTCCGAGTTAGTAGCAGGTCATGGTTGAGCACCAGAAGCCCAGTGGGCTATTGCATGCGATTGAAATCCCAAACTAGATATGAGAGGTAATTAATATGAATCTTGTTATAGGGTGGCATCGTACTCGGAGGAAGTGCGACTCCCTGGGGGTCATGGTAAATGGGCTGGCGAAACCAGCCGTGTTCTTCCGGATTGGGACCACTTACTCGGCTGAGGTTTATGCTAGCTTGTATATCAGAGAGATTGTGAGACTGCACGGGGTTCCTACGTTTATGATGACGCATGATGAGCTCGATTACGGATAACTTCAGAGGTTTTTCGAAGGGTTTTAGGGACACAAGTGAGTCTCGGTTGCATTACACCCTCAGACCGACGGACAGACAGAGCGTACTATCCAGGCAATTGAGGATAGGTTGCGGGCCTGTGTTCTTGATTTCAGCAATAGCCGGGAGGGTTAGTTGCCTCTTGTTGAGTTACGTACGATAACAGATACCCTTCCAGTTTTCAGATGGCCCTGTGTGATGCCTTGTATGTAAGAAAGTGTAGATCGCCGGTTGTATGGTTCGACATAGGCGAGGTTCAGTTATTTAGTCCAGACTTGATTCAGCGGGCTGTGGATAAGGCGAAGCTTATCCGGGAAAGATTATTAGTAAGCTTAGAGTCGTGAAGCTTTATGCGGATAACCGACGTCGACACTTGGAGTTCGTGTTGACGTTGTAGCATAAGTATTGCATGTGGCGCGTGTGGCAAGTGTATTTATGTTGGGTGTAGTCAAGGGACTATGCCAATATCCGTTTAGATTGGACTCCGAAAGAACATTCGGGGACGAATGTTTCTAAGGGGGGAAGAATGTTACACCCCGCAATTACAAGAGGATGAGATGAGAACGTACGAAAGGAAATAAGATTCGAAGTTGGTAAAAGAAAAAAAGTTGGCAGAATATTTTTGGACAGTTTTTCAGTCAACTTGGAAGCTGTATATCTACTAGTATAATTGGGGTTTTTAGGTGTTTGAAAATCCTAATAAGAAGTTCATTGAGTCTAGTTTCCAACGCAACAAACCACTCGTCAATAGGACATCGGAGTAGAAAGTTATGAACGTTACAAGATCGCTGACACAGAAAGTCGGGCGCCCGCAGCTGAGGCCTGAAATTGTCCGAATTGCGAGCCGCGGCGGGGCGGGATGTTTTGCGGAAATAGGGTAAAAATAGAAGATATTTGTTGTAAAGGACCCCTGGGTGGGTGACAAGTGTCCCCCCAACTTGTGGAACAAGATAAAGGCTATATAAGACATGTCTTGCTAGATTTAAATCATTTGCAAGACTTCACCCAAATCTTCTCTTCTCTCTCAAATGGTTAAAACCCTGGGCCTAAATGAGATTTTTGGAAAGGCAACAAGAAGGAAATATGTTGGCAAGCTTGTAGGGGATTAGTAGAGATGATTTTAGCGAGAAGAAGAAATTCAAAAAAAAAGAGGAGCTAAAGTTGCTAAGGATCGACTTGTAATCTTGGAGCATTTTTGGGCTAAATGAGGTATAATCTTCGTCTTACTTTTGTAATTGAAGATTCCATGTTATTATAAGTTAGAAATGATCATGTGATATGTGTTATGAAGATTGATAAGTGTTATGGAAATTTGGAAGCTCAAATCCGAAAATGACATGTTAAGCCATTTGAAATTGAAATACAAATTGGTCAATAATTAGAATCGTCGCATGTTTACCTATTTGAGGATTGTAGTAGTTATAATCAATTGTGGCTAGATAACATGTTATATTAAACCACTTGGATTGAAAAGGGATTGGAAACGAATTTGTATTGTTGTCCCTAATTTGCCGAATGGACATTGTATTTTGGACTTGTGTGATATCAATTGTGGGGCGGAATTTTACACGTCTTGTAGGCGTGTAATCCCCTATTGTTAACTACTTTGTTGAGCCTTAAATGTGGCGTGTTTGGTTATTGAATTCGGCCTTGAAAAAGGTGGCAAAGTATGTAGAAACAAAGGAAGTGCTGTCCGATTTTCCGTAGAATTTAGTAGCTTTGCACTTGGAATATTCTACGTTTGAAACTAGAAGTTAATAGACGTACTATGGTCATTATAGGTTGACATACTACGTACGGTGAATTGGACTTAGCAAGTGGATTAAACCGAAGAGGTATGTGGAACTTTCTTATCTCTTGAGCATGAATAAGTTGTAAATGTATAGTACGGTAGACGTACAAGATTTTGACAATCTAGGTCCATTTGATATCCTTGGCTTATTTTAAGAATGTCCAAGTTGATTGAGTTAGAGAATTAACTCACTTGTTTAAATATTAAGGATATCTTAGTTTTCAAAAGTTAAGAGACTTAAGTATGTTGAAAGTATTATTGATACTTGTTTTGTTGGAAAGTTTAAGTCTCTTGGTTATAATGGAGTATGTAAGTTGCTAATGTATAAAGCTAGTATAACGGCTTTATGGGAAGTTGGTTATAATAGCTTTATGGAAAGTTAAAAAGTGTGGTTTACTCTAAGTAATTTAAGTATGATAAATGACTTGTTTTAATGAAAGGCAATTTGATTTTAAGGCATCAATTGCCTAAGGTTTTATAAGAAAAGAAGTCACTTGATTTAGAAACCTAACTTTATTTCTAAAGGTATTGTGACTTGTCTTGAAACGTAATTGCGACTTGATACTATGGTTAATAGTATCTTGGAAGTGTTATACTAAAAAGAGTCATTTGTTTTAAAGAGTAGAAGTATGTAGTACTTGGGTTAAATTCCCGGATCTTTATAAAAGACATGTTAGTGCCTTAAGTAAACTAAAATGAGAATGTATGTGAACAAGAATAATAAGAAGTTAGGGGATTCTTAACTTGCTTATATATTGTGTGATAAGCCGGTAGTGCTTATGTTATGTATGATAGTCGGTTTTGTGCTAGTGATATATTATTCATTACGGGGTCATTCCCCGGGTTTGTGGCATTTGCATATTCCATGGATTTTCTACCCACAATGCGAGGAATACCTCATGCGAGTCCGCAAGGGCTTATGCGGGTGAAATAGTCCCATATGGGCGGATACAGCCTATGCGAGGAATACCTCATGCGAGTCCGTAAGGGCTTATGCGGGTGAAATAGTCCCATGCGAGGAATACCTCATGCGGGTCCACGCGACCTATGCGGGTGAAATTGTCCCAGGAGTGAGATTGCTTAATGATACTGTGGGCGGGTGGTCCTGCTTTGATCGTGACCTTCCTATTTTATATTGTAAGTATACTACTATTTACTCTCATTGTTAGTAAGGCACTGTGTACTGTTAATTGAGTTATCATACCTGTCTCCAGTTTTATTATAGACTTATGATTTCATTACAGTACTTTCCGTTTCACATATTTGGTACATGTTGCATCGACCTTATTCGGGCTGCGTTAAATGCCGCAGTAGATCTGATTCTTGATCCTCGCTCTTAGGATCACTGTTCAGCTGTTGAGAAGCTCCTCTATTCCGGAGGCTTATCCCTGGTATTGTCGGTTGTTGTACATTCAGGGGTATGGCGGGGCCCTGTCCCGCCAGAGTTGTTATTCTTAGAGGTCTGTAGTCACATTGTGGATTGGGTTGTAAAAAAAATGTACTGTTCTATTACGTATATTTTACGGAAGGTGGCCTTATCGGCTAGCCTGTTGTTATTTTTATGTTTAAGCATTTTATCTGTTGTGTATGTTCCGCTGCTATTCTCTGATGTATACCGAAAGGGGTGCCCAGGTAGGGCACCAGTCGCGGGCCCGGGGTCGGGTCGTGACATTATTCTTGTTGTGCTTACGTTGTTTAATGATAAGCCCGTTGTACTAGTATTATATCACATACCCCCCTGACTTGTTATGATGTCGAGGATTTGCCACCCTCGATGCGAGGAATACCTCATGCAGGTCCATGTGGCTATGCGGAGTCGCGGAGTTCCAGGACAGGATGATCACTCCGGGTGTGTTACGCCGATGCGAGGAATACCTCATGCGGCCCATGTGTGGCTATACGGACTTCGGGGGTCCAGGTTGATACCGCGGGTTAGCTACCCCCGATGCGAGGAGTACCTCATGCGGTCCTATGTGTGGCCTATGCGAGTCATGGTGAGTTCCGAGTTAGACGCGCACATTGATACCGAGGGCGAGCCCAACTGATCATGTGGCGGTCTAGAAAGACCTCGTGATCTGATTTTATTGTCACGACCGAATCCGGCCCGTGGTCGTGCCTTACCCGCACCCTAGTGATACAACATCGAGAAAATCACGGAAATAAAACATGAACATGAAATGAGAGATATTATAAATAAGCAAAGCAACCAAAAGTTTGCCTTTCAACATATATATATATAAACGTCAACGAGCTACAATCTTAAAACCCCTGCCCACAACAAAGGCATGCACTCTAAGATTTTTACAACAACTATGACGGACAGGGGCCGCCATACCCCGAATGTACAAGAACCTACAGACATCGTGGTAACATACCAAAGATAAGCCTCCAAGGAACGGAGCTTCCAATACGTTGGAAGGTGATCCTAAAAGCGGATCGATAATGATGTACTTCTACTGCAGATGAACGCATTTCCAGGAGGTCAAGACAACAGTACCAGTATGTGAAATCAGAATGTTGTAAATGAAATCATAATAGTCTATATAAAGCAGGAGACATGTATGATAACCAAACGCCAGTACACACATATAACAGTTATATCAAGTCAGGGTCTCACGCCCTCCGGGTCATTTACTCAAATATAATTATGGGTCTCATGCCACAACATCAGTCATGCCCGTGGAATACCTTCCTCACGGCGAGCCTATGATATGATAACATCGAAGTACACACAACACCAAGTCCTACCGATGCCAAAGCCGTAATAACAATACAATACAACCAAACCACGGCCGACACGCAGGGCGAGAGCCGACTACCGATACCAAGGCCGGTCACGTGAGTCGATCGGGGCAAGACAGGTGACCACCGTACCAAGGTCAGATCACGAGACTTCGCCACTACACCGAGCGGGGCAAGTCGCGAGGGCTAACTACCGGTACCAAGGCCGAATCAGCCACGAGACGGCAGCACGAAGCCACCCTCCATCGAGAGACGGTAATATAGAACACAATTCTTGCATAACAAAGGCTATCACAACAAGCATAGGCAAGTTACACAACAACAAGCATAGCCAAGTTATCCACAACTCAAGGTACTTTCATTTTATGTCAAAGTCCGGGTTTTAATCCTAAAGTACTACGACGTTAAATTCCTTTTAAAGATCCATTCCTTTTATAAAAGTCACCCGATACGTAGCATAAAATAGAGTGACTTATATCTTTTAAGTAAACCAAAACAACTTCCATACTATCCTTTTTAAAACCAAATTAAGGCAATACCATGCCTTCTTTTTAGACCAAAACACTTCTCTTTTTAAAGTCAAGTTACCACATTAAAACCAGTGATAAAACCCTTCTTTGTTTTCATAAAGTCGTTATAACCAACTTCCCATAAGGCTGTTATAACACTTTATGTTTTAAACCATTTTAAGACAACACAATGCCTTTCTTTACCCTAAAGTTCCAGTTTGCCTAATTTCAATTACGCCAGTCTCTTTTTAGAAAAGTTTCATAGTTCAATGTCTTAATCTCTTTTAAAACAATTGAGTAACATATGCCACTAAAGTAGGTTATTCTTGTTCATAATCAATCTTATTAAGCAGCCATGATCTAGAAAATGTAATCTCATTTTGTCTCATCTTAGCTTCTATGCAGATGGAGGTTTCTACTGGTTTTAATAATACTTCATTAGTCATTACATTTTCCTTTATTAGCGCTGCAGTGGTTTGTTCGATACTTATTCGATTTCGAATCAAGAAACATTATTCCTTTTACAACTGTGTACTCATTACTCACGAATGAGGTTTCACACTAACATCCATATCAAGTCAAGTCTCTTATCTTTTAAGATTAAGTCTCTTAACTTCTAGAAATCAGTAAAACCATTCTCTCTTAAGACGTTATACCTAACTTCCCATAAAGCTAGTATAACTCTTATGTTTTCAAAACCAAGTATTACTCTTCATAAAGATGATTCAGATTCTTTTGAAATACTTCAAGATTCTTTACTATTACACAACAAGTCGGTTATAAGTCAAATCGCTTACCTTTTAAAACCACAAAGCATTTCCTTACCTACATAAAGTCGTTATAACTAACTTGCCATAAAGTCATAACACTTTATGTTTTAAACCAATCAAATACATTTAGCACATGACGTCACCGCATTTACATAGTTACACACATATCATGCTAGAAAAGATAGGAGAGGTTCACATACCTCGCGACGATTATCGACTAATAGCAAAACGCCCAAGTACCTCAAACCGCTCGGCCACACCTTAAGCCAAGTAGACTCACGCCCCACGCAGTATTTCAACCTATAAAGGCCACAAGGCGCCTATTAACATCTTAGATCTCAATGTAGAATATTCTACGTAAAATTCGCAAAGACTTCCCGCAACAGAAATCTCCTCCACTATCGAGGCTGCTACCAAGCCAACGAGGAAGTGCACGCCTAACCGGGCGTGTACAATTCTACTACACAAGAATGCTACACAAGTCTATCTAATACACCCTACGTAATTACGATTCGCTTCTCTTTAAATTCAGCTTAAGTCGCAAGACATTGCCGTAAGTATTATTCAGGCTTAAGTCAAAAGACATTGCCGCACAATTATAATGTTCAGTTCTATATATAGTATACTTCAACTATATATTCCTACAACATGTAATTTCCAATTACAATAGAAGGTCAAGAGTGTTTACCTCGATAAGCCCAAAATTATCCGAGTTTATATGTCGATCCTGAGCAAGGTTTAGCTCCTACTCCGGGCGCTCCAACCCGCTCCAAACAACCCTTAGAAGTTCTAACCAACTTCTACTCAAATACTTCAACTATCAATGAAGATTTCCTTAGGGTTTCGTTTAGTGGCTAAAGGAAGTATAATAGTATTTTCTGGGCTTTTGTATAAGTGTAACCTTGGGAAAACTACAAGGTATTTGGACATTACAACAATACTAGGAGAGTATTTCTATACCACAACAAGGGGTATTATACAAAACAACTAGGCTGGGGTACCCACCACAACCACTACAGGGGAGGGAAGCTCTCGGCAAAGGGCCTTCTCAAAGGGGAGGGTGTGGTGGGCGAGAGAACAAGAGGAGGGAGTAGTTTGAGACGTAGATAGAGTGCTGTAGTTTTGGATGACGATAGTCTTCAACTTGTAGGGTATTTATAGGTCAAGTGAAGGCCAACCAATGGCCAAGATGAAGACAAGTGCATAGCAAGTGTAAGGCCAAGATTTAGCCACGTATACCTTATCCATCTACACAAAATATCCTACCTAACCCTTGACCAAAATTTCAACACCAAAACGTGCCAATGGTCAAGCTTGCGCCCACTTGCTTCCAATGTGAGGGTGACACTTGTCACCCTCCCGTTGGTCCAAAATGTTTCGTCTCTCGGAAAAATCCGCAAAAATTATTAATGACATAGCCGGAATTTTCCCTACGTAAGCTGTGGAAACGTTTCGTCGGAAAACGACTCTTTTCGGCACTTGTGCCCAATTTCGAACCTTACCTAATCTTAAGGCTCAAATTCTTATACGTTCGCCCTCACGTACATACTCTGGAAATACGGGGTATAACATTTATAGCATTGTTGGTACGGTGGGTTTTAGTAGTCGGCTATGCCTTCGTACTTACCCCGTACGGTTTTATTATGACACAGGTGGGACCTGGTGTTCATGTGTATTCCTTGGTGCTTTTATATCATGGATCGGCGGTGAGGAGGAATTACACGCATGATTGATATTGTGGGCATGAGACCCACGGTTATATTTGAGTGATGACTTTAGGCGTGAGTCCCCGACTTGACATGATCGCTACATATCAGGTATCGTAAATTGGTTATCATATATGTCTTCTATTTTATATAGACTATTATGATTTCATTCTGATATTTGATTTCACATACTTGGTACCTGTTATCGACCTCTCGAGGCTGCGTTTATGCCGCAGGTAGAGGTACACCAGTTTTTGATCCTCGCTCATAGGATCACAGTTCAGCGTTTTGGGAAGCTCCGTTTCCCGGAGGCTTATCTTTGGTATAGTCCCCTATCGTTGTAGGTAATTACATTCAGGGGTAAAAGGGATGTAACTGTTCAAGTTTTTATTTATATATACAAAAAGGTAACCGTTTTGGTTAGCCTGTTTTCTTATTTCACTGTTTATATTTTATGAGTTTTTATTTCCGCTGATTTTCTCTGATGTTGTATCACTAGAGTGCCCGGGGTAAGGCACCAGTCGCGGGCCCGAGGTCGGGTCGTGACAAAAGTGGTATCAGAGCAGTTAATCCTCGGAAAGTGTCTACTGATCGCGTACAGTAGAGTCTTGATTATCGGTGTGTTGCGCACTACATCTATAAACAGGAGGCTAGGATATTTAGGATTGGTTCCCACTCTTCTCACTCGAGATCGTGTTACACCCGTAGTTCCGTGGTATGTATACGAGGGCGCACGTGCGAATCACGATAGAAATTGGAAAGGAAGAAAGATGTGATTTTTCGACGGAAAAGTTTCCGGATTTTGTGAAGTAAAAATGTTCGTTAAAGGGAATTGGATTCCCAGATTTGGTATTTGGACTTTTTGGAATATTTGAGAATTATAAAATTTTATTTCCGAAATTGGTCACGTGGGGCCCACGGGAGGAATTTACAGTTTGTGGGCCCACTTTATTTTTTTCGGATTTTTGGCATTGCGGATATTTTCGGAAGATGAAATATTTTGGACGAGTAGGGGGCGACACGTGTCACCCCCATGTGGCCCCATGGCCGAAAGGGTGCCACTTGGACGTTTATTAGTGGGGACAAGTGGCAAGCCACTTGTCCCATTTTTGTGGTGAACACTTGGTTGGCCAACTACCCACACACATGTACCCATCCTCACCACCCACTTGCATTAATCTTGACCCTTGATTCTTCTATATATACCCCCTTAGGTTGAAGACAATTTTCATCCCACACTTAAGCTTCCAAGGCAAAATACTCCTCCCTTTGTAGTTGTTTTCCCCCTTGCCCCACTTGAGTAGAAAATACTTTGGGTATTATTGTATAATCCCAAATACCTTGGCCTAGTATCCCTAGTAGTATTCCAAAGTTATTTCAATACTAGGAGCCCGGAAATACTACTTTATTCCAATAGTCGCAAATGAAACCCTAGAAAATCTTCATAAGCTTGGTTGAAGTGTCAAGAGAAGTTGTTTAGAAACTTCTAAGGGTTTCTTGGAGCGGGTTGGAGCGTAAGGAATTAGAGCTAAACGTTGCTCAGGATCGACTTATATCTTGGATAATTTTGGGCTTATCAAGGTAATGATCTTTATCCCCTATTGTAATTGGATATTACATGTTGTAGTAATGTATAGTTGAGTATACTATATGTAGAATGATTATGGAAAAGAATTGAATCAGATTTACATAGGACCAGTATTTACGTGAGACTTGTAGTATTATTGTGGGAATTGTACACGAGGTTAGACGTGTAACCCTCGGGATTATTGGTTTTATAACGCCTCGTTGGAGGAGGAGATTTATGTGGTTGTGGGAGGTGCTGCGAATTTTCCGTAGAATAAGGAATCATGTATCTAGAATTATTCTACGAAGAGATCTAGAGGTTGATAGGCGCTTTGTGGCCTTTTAGGTTGAAGTACTACGAGTAGCGTATTCTACTTGAAGGGTGGAAAAGGGGAGCGCGTTAGAAATGCGTGGGCGTTTTGCTAATTGTCGATAATCGCCGCGAGGTATGTGAACCTCTTCCTATCTTTTCTAGCATGATTGTTGTGAACTATGTAGTACGGTAGACGCATACGTGCTAAATGAATTTGGTTGGTTTAAAACATAAAGTGTTATAACGGCTTTATGGGAAGTTTGCTATAACAACTTTATGTAGGTAAAGAAATGGTTTGTGGTTTTAAAAGATAAGAGACTTGACTTATAAATGACTTGATGTGAAATATTAAGGAACTTGATTTCTAAAGAAAAGAGACTTGAGGAATCAAGAGTTTTGGTTTAAAAAGAAAGACATGGTTTTGTCTTAAATTGTTTAAAACATAAAGTGTTATAACAGCTTTATGGGAAGTTAGTTATAACGACTTTATGAAAACAAAAGAATGGTTTTATCATTAGTTTTAAAATGGTAACTTGACTTTAAAAGGAGAAGTGTTTTGGTCTAAAAAGAAGGCATAGTACTGTCTTAATTTGGTTTAAAAAGGAAAGTATGGAAGTTGTTTTGGTTTACTTAAAATCTTAGTCACTCTATTTTTGATAATACGGCATCGGTGACCTTTGTAAAAGAAATGGATCTTTTAAAAGAATTTAACGACGTAGTACTTTGGGGTTAAAACCTGGACTTTGACATAAAATGAAAGTACCTTGAGTTGTGTGTAACTTGCCTATGTTTGCGTGTGATAGCCTTGTTATGCAAGTATTGTATTTATATACCACCGCGTCTCTCAATGGAGGGCCGGCTGATTTGTTATGATCTTACTTGGACGTCTGCAGAAGCGACGGAGGATTCCACGTGCGCTCGCTGATAGTGTTATTCCATGGACTAGCTCTCGATAAGGTTTTACCGATTCGGCTGGTATCCGTGGTTGGCTTGATTTGCCCCGCCTCGTGGCTGATTCGGCCTGGTACTGGTAGTTAGCCTTCGTGACTTGCCCCATTCGTTTAGTGGCGAAGTGTCGGATACGCCTGGTATCCGTAGTTAGCCCTCAGATTTGCCCCGGCCGCCACGTGACACGGCTTTGGTATCCGTAGTTGGCTTTGCGTGACGCCTTCGAACCGTGGCGTCTCGTGATACTGACGCGGTATCGGTAGTTAGCCCTCGATTTGCCGGTCATTACGTGACACCGGCTTTGGTATCCGTAGTTGGCTTTCGTGCTTGCCCGTATCAACTTCGTGGTTTGGTTGTATAGTATTGTTAGTACGACTTTGGTATCCGTAGTTGGCTTCGATTGCCCCGGCCATTGATGATGCGGCTTTGGTATCGGTAGTTAGCTCGTACTTGCCCTTACGGTTTTATGACTCAGTGGGACTGGTGTTTATGTACTCTTGGTGTTATTATATCATAGATCGCCATGATGCGGAAGGTATTCCACGCATGATTGATGTTGGCGTGAGACCCATAGTTATATTTGAGTGATGACTTGAGGCGTGAGTCCACGACTTACGTGATCGCTATTTATTATGGATCGTAGTTTGGTTATCATACATGTCTCACGCTTTATATAGACTACTATGATTTCATTTACGATTTTCGGGCCACATACTTGGTACTGATCGACTTCTCGTGGCCGCGTTTACGCCGCAGTAGAGGTACACCGATTGTTGATCCTCGCCATAGGATCACGCCAACAGATTAGGAAGCTCCGCTTTCTCGAGGCTTATCTTTTGGTATAGTCCGCATCACTGTAGTACTTGTACATTCAGTGGTATGGCGGGCCCCGTCCCGCCATGTTGTATAAAAACTCTGAGGTCCGTAGTACCGCCAAGGTGGTTTGTGCGACGAATCGCTCAAGTTTTTAATTATATATATTCATGAAGGTAACCGTTTGGTTAGCCTGTTTTATTATCATATCTCTTGTTTCATGTTTATGTTTTTATTTCCGCTGTTTTTCTCTGATGTTGTATCACTAGGGTGCCCGGGGTAAGGCACCAGTCACAGGCCCGGGATCGGGTCGTGACAGATCGTGCCTTAGAGTTGCGTTATAAGTTGGACTCCCTCTGGCGTATTCTTATGTACCCGTTACGCCTCTACGCAAGGCAACCAGAGCCCAGAAGGGCAAGGCAACAAAGAGAGCTGCGAGTAGAGCACGCAGGTTACGAGGGCACAGCCCGGTCATTACCGAGATAGTACTTGCACGACGAGTTTTATGACGCCGCTAGCCCCGTGAGAGTTTAGAGCGTGAGCAGTGGCTCACGAGACTACGATACACCGAGCCTCTAGTCCCACGCCGAGATCGGAGGATGTGAGTTACAAGGAGATGGCCCGCCATCGCTAGTCCGTGGCCGGGAGTGAGGACAGACGGAGCCGTGGTTCCGGCAGCATGCGTAGTTCACCCTAGATCCGAGAAGTTGAGATTTCAGGACTTCTTGAGTTGCAGTCCACCCGAGTTCTATGGATTGAGAATTGAGGAAGATCCTCAGGAGTTTATTCGACAGTTGCAGTGGATCATGAAAGGGATCAAGACCTCAGAGGCATTTCTTACACACTTCTTGCCCTCGCAGATGAGGAGAGCTCGGGCAAATAGATTTATGAGGTTGAGGCGCAGCAGGCGGACGGTTCGGGAATACAAGATCGAGTTTGACTCATCGATCATTATGTCCCCGCTTAGTGGCGCATATGGAGGATAGAGTGCACCGTTATGTCACAGACTTGACGATTATCCGTAGGAGGGATACGTGAGGACTCACCACGGCCGGGCCGATTCAGTGAGTTCTGAGAGGAAGGGTGTTAGCAGAGAGGCCACCCCACCTCTGTATGGCCGTTGTGGTAGGTGTTCTACGGGAGTGTCGTACTACTTAGATAGCTTGTTAGGCTTGCGGCGGCAGGCCATTTTGCGAGAAATTGTCCGACTGCAGTGGCGCGATGTTACGACTCATCCTTCGACCTGGTCGGTTCATCACCTTCAGAGTTATGCGCCAACAGAGCAGGATTTTATTAGAGCGACAAAGGGAAAGTGAGGCAAGAGTTACAGAGATATCTTCACCCAAGAGACTTGTTTATGTCGTTATGGTAGATGCGTGGAGTGCTATGCGGATAGCATGGTGTTAGGTGTGGATTAGAAAACATGGGTAGTTGAAAGGGTAAGTCTAGGGCGTGGTAGGTGTGAGCCTTAGAATATTACACGGAGACCTTAGATGTCAGTCGTCTTAAGTAAAAGATTGTACGCTTGATCGTTGTCGGTACGCTGGATACGCGAGTATATACAGTGATAAGTCCTTGAGTGGTGTGAAAGGGGTAGTTGGGATTAGAAGACCACCAGTTCTCGCGACTTGATTAGTGAGGTGGTTCCGATCGAACGAGTTTAGTACGGCTGGGTCGTTGAGGCCATATCGCGAGTCAACCCGCACCAGAATGTGGTGGGCTGAGGTGGTCCCGCTAGATGATAGGGTCACGAGGGTGTTAGGCCCAAGTTTAGGTAACCATCGTACGAGTTTGTGGATGCGTTCGACCAGTAGTAGTGTCACGACCCGATCCCGGGCCCGTGACTGGTGCCTTACCCCGGGCACCCTAGTGATACAACATCAGAGAAAAATCAGCGGAAAATAAAAACTTAAACATGAAACAAGACATAAAGTATGAAACAGGCTAACCAAAACGGTCACCTTCCTGAATATATACATATATATATCAAATCAATACTAAATCCTTTTACAAACCCCGCCACAACAGATTACATGCACTTAAGAATGTAACCATAACTATGATGGGACAGGTCCCGCCATACCTCAATGTACAAGTAACTACACTGACAGTGTAAGATACCAAAGATAAGACTCCGGAGAAACGGATCTTTCCAAACTGCGGATCTGTGATCCTATGAGCGAGGATCCACAACCGATGTACTTCTACTCGCGAGGGTGCAGATTAACGCAGCTCGGCGAGGTCGATAACAGTACCAAGTATGTGAAATCGAAAATATCAGAATGAAATCATAGTAGTCTATATAAAACAGAGACATATATGATAACCAAACTACGTGATATAATATGTAAGCGATACGCTAAGTCGTGACTCACGCCTCAAAGTCATTACTCAAATATAACTATGGGTCTCACGCCCACAACATCAATCATGCCCGTGGAATACCTTCCTCACTGCCGTCAGTCTATGATATAGCAACACCAAGGAATACTCATGAACACCAGGTCCCACCTGTGTCATAACAACCGTACGGGGCAAGTACGAAGGCTAACTACCAAATACCAAAGCCGTATCATCGACTGACCGGGGCAAGTACGAAAGCCAACTACCAGATACCAAGGCGCCAGACTAACAATACTATGCAACCAAACCACGGTCGACACGGCAAGATTTAAAGTTAACTACTGTGTACCGCGTCGGTCACGAGACTTCGCCACTAAACCGAATCGGCAAGCGCGAAGGCTAACTACTGTGTACTAAGGTGAATCAGCCACGAGATCGGCAAGTACGAAGCCAACCACCGATACCAAGGCCGAATCCAAGAAACCTCATGGAGAGCTAGTCCATGGAATAACGCTATCAACAGGAGCGCACCCGTGGAATCCTCCGTCACTGCCGGTACGTCCAAGTAAGATCATAACAAATCAACCGGCCCTCCATCGAGAGACGCGGTGGTATAGAAATACAATACTAGCACGACAAGGCTATCACACGCAAACATAGGCAAGTTACACACAACTCAAGATACTTTCATTTTATGTCAACAATACGGGTTTCAAATCCCAAAAATATTACCTACTTTCATTCTTTCTAAAAGACCTCTTTTTACGTAAAAGATACTAATACTCGTAGTATCAAAAACACATTTCCTTTTCAAACCAAATTACTTTACTTTCGTAAAAACCTTTACAAGACTTTTAAAATCAAGTACTCTATACTTTTTAAACCAAGTGCCTTTCTTTTAAAACAACATCAAGTATACTCTTTAAAACTCAAATACTTACTCTTTTCAAAACAAGTAACCTATACTTAAATCAAGTTACCATTTTAAAACCAATGATAAAACCATTCTTTTGCTTTCATAAAGTCGTTATAACTAACTTTCCATAAAGCTGTTATAACACTTTATGTTTTAAACCAATTTAAGACAAAACCATGTCTCTCTTTTAAACCAAAACTCTTGATTCCTCAAGTCTCTTTTCTTTTAGAAATCAAGTTCCTTTTAAAGACCAAATACTCATTACTCGCGAATGAGGTTTCACAACTTTCTACTCAATTCGAGTTCTTCATATATCATATCAAGTCAAATATAAGTCAAGTCCTTTATCTTTTAAAATCAAGAACCAACCCAATTCACTTAGCACACGACGCTCACCGTACTACATAGTTCACAACAATCATGCTAGAAAAGATAGGAAGAGGTTCACATACCTCGCGACGATTATCGACAATTAGCAAAATGCTCCAAGTACTACAACCTTGCTAGCCTTTTCCACCTTCCGTAGAATACGCTACTCGTAGTACTTCCACCTATATCGCCATAAAAACGCCTATCAACTTCTAGATCTCTTCGTAGAATATTCTAAATACATTCCTTATTCTACGAAAATTCGGCAGACTCTCCCCGTAACCACATAAATCTCTCATCTACTCGCCCGCTACTGTGCCAACAACTCCTGAGGATTACACGCCTAACCGGATGTGTACAACATCGCCCCACAAATATACTACAAGTCTCATCAGAATACACCAATGTAAATACAGTTTAATTCTATCAATCTTCTATCCTCATATAATATACTCAAGTATAATTACTACAATATGTAATATCCAATTACAATAGGGGGACATAGATCATTACCTCGATAAGCCCAAAATTATCCAAGATTATAAGTCGATCCCGAGCAACGTTTAGCTCCAATTCCTTACGCTCCAACCCGCTCCAAGCGACCCTTAGAAGTTTCTAAACAACTTCTCTTAACACTTCAACCAAGCTTATGAAGATTTTCTAGGGTTTCATTTTGCGACTATTGGAATAAAGTAGCATTTCCGGGCTCCTAGTATTAAAACAACTTTGGAATACTACTAGGGATACTAGGCCAAGGTATTTGGGATTTATACAACAATACACAAAGTATTTTCTACACAAGAGGGGGGGAGGGACAAAAACACAACAAAGGGGAGGGTATTATTTTTGCCTTGAAAGCTCTTAAGTGTGGATGAAATTATGCTTCAAGCTAAGGGGGTATTTATAGAAGAATCAAGGGCCAAGATCAATGTAAGTGTATGGTCAAGATTGGGCCATGTGTGTGTGGGTCCCACCACACCACATGGCCAACGATTTGGGCTTCCAAGTGTCATGGCCATTCGGCCAAGGGGACAAGTGGCTAGCCACTGTCTCCTCCACCCGCCAAGGTGCCACATGGGGTGACACGTGTCTCCCGATTCGCCCAAAATATTTCGTCTTCCAAAATATCCAAAATACCAAAATCTCAAAACAAAGTGGGCCCAAAATCAGAATTTCTCCCGTGGGCCCCACGTGACTATTTCCGAAAATAAAATCCCATAATTCTAATATAATCCAAGAAGTCCAAATACCAAATCTGGGAATCCAATTCCCACTAACGAACCTTTTTCCTTCACAAAACCCGGAAACTTTTCCGTCGAAAAATCACATCTTTCTTTCTCTCCAAAATTACTGTTGTATTCTCGTATGTACGTCCCCACATACATACCCTGGAACTACGGGGTATAACATTCTTCCCCCATTAGAAACATTCGTCCCGAATGTTCCTTCTAAGTCTCCAAAACATACCTGCGCCGGTATAGTCTTCACTACTATACTTACGAAACCAATCATGGCACACCTGGCCACAAAAATAACATACGCACAAATACTTAAATCCAAGTCCACGAGGAATCACCTCTAAGATGTAAAACGATACTAACTCTCGTTCCTTGTCCAAAGGATACTCCCTTCGCATCTTCACCTCACAAAGAAATGACCACTTCCATCTCTCAGCACATGTTCACTTCTTTCCTTTCTCGTCGTACCCTTCTCGAACACTCGAACTCATTCTAGTACACGTACCATACCTCAGTCGTTACTTCAGTTTCCAAAATCTTTGGAGTCACTACCTCCAAACTTGGTCATCTTACTAGCCTCGAATTTCTTCAAGGCCATTCCCGGCCTTCACGATCCGATTCTGGTCGAACGCATCCACGAACCCGTACGATGGTTACCTAAACTTGGGCCTCACACCCTCATGATCCTACCACCTGGCGGGACCACCTCAAACTGACCACATCTCCTTTCGGGCTGCGGGTTGACCCGCGAACGGTCCTCAACCCGACCCCTAATTGCACCAGACTCTTGTTCCCCGATCCGGAACAACCCTACCTATACAAGTCCTGAAAGCTACCACTTTCATCTTACACTACCCATGGAATTATCACACTAATACATCCTATGCATATAATGCACTCCGACAAGGATCTTCTGCAAAATCCTTTACTCAAGACGGCCTTACATCTAAGGTCTCAACGTGTAATATTCTAAGGTTCGCAATTTTCTCATCCCCAGACTTACCCTTTTCACTAACCAGGCTTCTAAATCACCTTTTTACTCAAAGCTATCCGATCATAACACTTAACACATCATCATAACACCAATACATACTAGTATCTAGAGGGTTAAGGATATATCTGTAAATAGGCGGTTCAAAGGACCGCTAAAACTGGGAACTTCCACCGCGACCTGCCGTAGCTGCCGTCATGAACATCCTGCCTAGCTATGGAAGGTGAAGAACCCGCAACTAATCTCGTAGTCTGTGCTAATCCACGGTACTACTGCCTGACACGATTCTCGCCAAATGGCCCGCTGGCGCAAGAATAACAATCTCCCAAATTAGTACGACACTCTCCCTTATGAAGTTTTCCACAACGCCACATCGAGACAAGGTGACTTTATCCACGAGCACTTACTCCTCGAAAGTCAAACACGGGAGCCACGACTGCCTCGACATCCCGAACGTCCCAAGATCGCGGAGGGCCACTCAGACGGGGAGGCGATAATCGCTCACACGAGGCGGTCCGCCTTGAAAGTCGCCAAAAGACCCTGTTGTTCTGGCCCTCTTCTGCTGATCCCGGTCATTCCATCGGCCTCTCCGTTCCTCACACCCAAGTGCATAATCTCGCACGCGGCAATGTCCATGCCGGTGAAGAGCTACGCCCGAGCAACTCTGCGCCAAATAATCGTCTAGCCTCGTGACATAGCGGTGCACTCGCCCTCCATACTAGCTACTAACGGGGACATACCGAGCCAATGAGTCGAACTCCACATTGTACTCCCGAATCAGACGCTCGCCTCAACACCAAAAATCGCCGGCTCGAGCCCTCCTCATCTGTGGAGGCAAGAAATGTGCAAGAAATGCCTCTGAGAACTCGTTCCATACGGCTGGAAGTGCATGCCCTCCCGGGACGGCTCGCGAATCAAACCGGTCTCTGCAGATCACGCGGCCGATGTGAACCAAGACCATCGACTCGGTCTCGAAGCCTTGATCACTCTCATGATCCGTATCGCCGGATGAACTCTTGCGGATCATCCTCGTGCCTCGACCCGTAGAACTGCGGAGGCTACGGCTCGAGAAAGTCCCGTAGCCTCAAACTATCCACTCGGGTGAACCACGGGTGCTCTTTGAACTGCTGCGTCGGCCTTATCCTCGTATGCAGCCACAATCTCGGCTAGTAATCGTGCCATCTCCTCGTAGCACATCTCTCTCGCTCCGGTGTGGGGATGGAGGCTCGTGTTGTGGTCTCGGCAGCCATCGCGGCTCTAAACTTCTGGGCGGTGGCGTCGCAAAACTCGCCCGTCAAGCACTATCTCGGTCTTCGCCGGGCTGCGCCACCGTACTCCGTGTTCTGTCGCGACTCCCTCGATGCCTTGCCCCGGGCCTGGTTGCCTTCGCGAGGCATGGTGGTACAAAAGAATTACGCCGGAGGGTCCAACTTACAACACGCCTCTAAGGCACGATCTCGAGTGAGAAGAATAGAACCCGATCCTAAATATCCTGCAGCCTCCCGATTATAGGTGTGGTGCACAACACGCCGATAATCAAGACTACTAGATACGGTCTAGACACTTTCCGAGGACTAATCGCTCGATACCACTTTTGTCACGACCGATCTCGGGCCGTGATCGTGCCTTACCCGGCACCTGGTGATACAACATCGAGAAAAATCAGCGGAAAATAAAAACTTAAACATGAAACAAGACATAAAGTATGAAACAAAGCTAACCAGCGGTCACCTTCCCGAATATATACATATATATATCAAATCGAATAGTTAAATCCTTTTACAAACTCCCACAACAGATTACTCTGAGACCTCTAAGAATGTAACCATAACTATGACGGACAGACCGCCATACCACGAATGTACAAGTAACTACACCGACAGGACTATACTAAAGATAAGCCTCGGAGAAAGCGGAGCTTCCAAAATGCTGAACTGTGATCCTATGAGCGGGATCCACAACCGATGTACCCTACTGCGAGTGCGGCATGAGCGGCCGAGGTCGAAGACGGTACCAAGTATGTGGCCGAAAATCAGAAATGAAATCATAGTAGTCTATATAAAGCAGAGACATATATGATAACCAAACTACAGTATATAATATGTAGCGATCGTCAAGTCGTGACTCACGCCTCAAAGTCATTACTCAAATATAACTATGGGTCTCACGCCCACAACATCAATCATGCCGTGGAATACCTTCCTCACTCGCGATCTATGATATAGCAACACCAAGGAATACACATGAACACGAGTCCACTGTGTCATAACAACCGTCGCAAGTCTGAAGGCTAACTACTAGATACCAAAGCCGTATCATCGATCGATCGGCAAGTACAAAGCCAACTACGGATACCAGGTCGTACTAACAATACTATGCAACCAAACCACGGTGACACGGGCAAACGAAGCTAACTACAGTACCAAGGCGTGTCACGAGACTTCGCCACTAAAGCGAGCGAGGCAAGTCACGAGGCTAACTACCAGTACCAAGGCCGAATCAGCCACGAGGCGGGGCAAGTAAAGCCAACCACGGATACCAAGGCCGAATCAGTAAAACCTCATGGAGAGCTAGTCCATGGAATAACGCTATCAACAGGAGCGCACCCGTGGAATCCTCCGTCATTGCCGGTACGTCCAAGTAAGATCATAACAAATCAACCGGCCCTCCATCAAGAGACGCGGTGGTATAGAAATATAATACTAGCACGACAAGGCTATCACACGCAAACATAGGCAAGTTACAGACAAATCAAGGTACTTTCATTTTATGTCAACAATACGGGTTTCAAATCCCAAAAATATTACCTACTTTCATTCTTTCTAAAAGACCTCTTTTTACGTAAAAGATACTAATACTCGTAGTATCAAAAACACATTTCCTTTTCAAACCAAATTACTTTACTTTCGTAAAAACCTTTACAAGACTTTTAAAATCAAGTACTCTATACTTTTTAAACCAAGTGCCTTTCTTTTAAAACAACATCAAGTATACTCTTTAAAACTCAAATACTTACTCTTTTAAAAACAAGTAACCTATACTTAAATCAAGTTACCATTTTAAAACCAATGATAAAACCATTCTTTTGCTTTCATAAAGTCGTTATAACTAACTTCCCATAAAGTTGTTATAACACTTTATGTTTTAAACCAATTTAAGACAAAACCATGTCTCTCTTTTAAACCAAAACTCTTGATTCCTCAAGTCTCTTTTCTTTTAGAAATCAAGTTCCTTTTAAAGACCAAATACTCATTACTCGCGAATGAGGTTTCACAAATTTTGACTCAATTCGAGTTCTTCATATATCATATCAAGTCAAATATAAGTCAAGTCCTTTATCTTTTAAAATCAGTAAACCAACCCAATTCACTTAGCACATGTACGTCTACCGTACTACATAGTTCACAACAATCATGCTAGAAAAGATAGGAAGAGGTTCACATACCTCGTGACGATTATCGACAATTAGCAAAATGCTCCAAGTACTACAACCTTGCTAGCCTTTTCCACCCTTCAAGTAGAATACGCTACTCGTAGTACTTCCACCTATACTGGCCATAAAAACGTCTATCAACTTCTAGATCTCTTCGTAGAATATTCTAAATACCAGATTCCTTATTCTACAGAAAATTCGGCAGCACCTCCCCCCCTGTAACCACATAAATCTCCTCCTCTACTCTGGCCCGCTACCAGGCCAACAACTCCCAGGGGATTACACGTCTAACCGGACGTGTACAACACTGCCCCACAAATATACTACAAGTCTACTGTAAATACAGTCCAATGTAAATACAGTTTAATTCTATCAATCTTCTATCCTCATATAATATACTCAAGTATAATTACTACAATATGTAATATCCAATTACAATAGGGGGACATAGATCATTACCTCGATAAGCCCAAAATTATCCAAGATTATAAGTCGATCCCAAGCAACGTTTAGCTCCAATTCCTTATGCTTCAACCCGCTCCAAGCGACCCTTAGAAGTTTCTAAATAACTTCTCTTAACACTTCAACCAAGCTTATGAAGATTTTCTAGGGTTTCATTTTGCGACTATTGGAATAAAGTAGCATTTCCGGGCTCCTAGTATTAAAACAACTTTGGAATACTACTAGGGATACTAGGCCAAGGTATTTGGGATTTATACACCAATACACAAAGTATTTTCTACACAAGAGGGGAGGGACGAAACACAACAAAGGGGAGGGTATTATTTTTGCCTTGAAAGCTCTTAAGTGTGGATGAAATTATGCTTCAAGCTAAGGGGGTATTTATAGAAGAATCAAGGGCCAAGATCAATGTAAGTGTATCGTCCAAAATATTTCGTCTTCCGAAAATATCCAAAATACCGAAAATCTCAAAACAAAGTGGGCCACAAAACCAGTAAATTTCTCCTGGGCCCACGTGACCATTTCCGAAAATAAAATCTCATAATTCTAATATAATCCAAGAAGTCCAAATACCAAATCTGGGAATCCAAGTCCCACTAACGAACCTTTTTCCTTCACAAAACCCGGAAACTTTTCCGTCGAAAAATCACATCTTTCTTTCTCTCCAAAATTATCGTATTCTCGTATGTACGTCCCCACATACATACCACGAACTACGGTATAACAAGTAGGCCGATGGGTCACCATCTTGTCTTTTAGTCGATTGTTTACTCGGCGAGGGTTATGCGAGATGTTGTATATCGTAGCGTTGTAAGGTCGCATGGGTTCTACTTTTATTTTATGATAGGCGGTGGAGCCCGTTTATGGCTATTTATTTTTCGAGGTTTTACCAGCGGGTTAGGAACTCAGTGAGTCTCAGATTGCATTCACCTCGCCGATGGATCTAACATCGCTTTATCCGCATATCGAGGATAGGTTACGCCGTGTTTTAATTTCGTGGTAATGAGGATTATTTGCCTCTTGTTGAGTGAGTATTATACTAGCTACCATTTCAGATTTGGATGGTGCCTTATGAAGCCTTGTATGGCGGAAGTGTAGGTCACGGCCGATTGGTTCTGTTGGCAAGGTTCGATAGTTTGGTCCCTACTTGTTTGTGAAGACGCGATAAGGTGAAGCTTATCCGTGAAGTTATTAGCGACCGAGTCAACGAAGTCGTGTGGATAATCGGCGCCGACACTTAGAGTTCAGTTGACGGTGGGTCTTCATGTACCACCCCTGGCGGTGTGACGAGATTTGGAAAGCAGGGGAAACTTAGCCCGAGGTACTTTGGGCATTTTCAGATCGTTGTAGAATAGGCCAGGTTGCCTATAAGTTAGCACTGCCGTCCGACTTAGGAGACAGTACGTCCGGTATTCCATGTTGCTATGTTTCGGAAGAGTATCGGAGATCCATCCAGAGTGTTCCCAGTTAATGATGACCAAGTTGGAGATAGTAACCCCGAGATTTTGGAAACTGAAGCAATGACAGAAATGTGGTACGTATAGTAGGAAGAGTTTGAGTGTGCGAGGAGGGTACGACGAGTAAGAAAAGAGGCGTAGATGTGTTAAGAAGATGGAAGTGTCCTTTTTATAAGTAAAGATGTGAAGAAAGTATCCTTTTGTCACGCCCCGAACCCCGGGACCGTGACTGGTGCCCTACCTGGGCACCCTTCTACCTTAACAACACAAGTAAACTGCGGAATTTAAATAACACCTCATTTTCTTTTTTTAAAAACTAACGTACGTGCAAGGGAAAAGCCGACAAGGCTGCCATGTAATATACATAATAAAATACACTACACTGTACATGAGTCCAATCCCACATATGAATACAGACCTCTAAGAGTTAAACTGAAATATGACGGGACAAGGCCCCGCCGTACCCATAACCGTACAAAAGCCTGTACTGAAAGAACTTATACCAAAAAGATAAGTTGGTAATAGTCTACACCTGCCGATCACCAAATCAAGTGACCTAAACTCATGCAGATGAACGCAGCCCCCGGGAGAGGTCGACAAGAATGTACCAAGTATGTGGTGAAAAAATATCAGAATGAAATCATAATACTTAAACAAAACAGAGACATGTATGATAGTAAACCTACAAGATACCAACACATAAGCTATAACAAGTCGGGACGCACGCCTCAAGTCATTTCTAAAATATAACCATGGGTCTCGCTCATAATATCAATCATGCCCGTGGAATCCTTCCTCACCGCGATCCATGATATAATATAACACCAATAGGCATACATGAACACCAAGTCCTACACGTGTCCTAAAAATCAGACGCCAAGTAGAAAACGAGCGTGGTATAACGCCTCGGGTTTACCCTCATTTATACTCTTACCCTGGAGAAGGTGGTAAAGCAGGTGGTATAACGTCTTGGGGGTTTACCCCTCATTTATACTCTTACCCTGGAGAAGGTGGTAAAGCAGGTGGTATAACGTCTTGGGGGTTTACCCCTCATTTATAATCTTACCCTGGAGAAGGTGGTAAAGCAGGTGGTATAACGTCTTGGGGGTTTACCCCTCATTTATACTTTTACCCTAGAGAAGGTGGTATAATGTCTTGGGGGTTTACCCCTCATTTATACTCTTACCCTAGCTCAACTGACCATCAAACAAAACATAAGCACTACCATGTCTTTTATAAAAATCTGGGAATTTAACCCAATTACTACAAATAACGGAAGCATACCTGTGGAATCCCACATCACTGTCGGTACGTCCAAGTAACTTACAACAAGACAGCCGACCCTCCAACCGAGAGTCGCGGCAACGTAATAAAACATAATACCTGCACTCAAAGGCTATCACCAGCACACATAGGCAATTCTCAATTAATCAAGCCAAAGTACTTATCAAGGCACACATAGAATAATTCTCAATTAACCAAGCCAAAGTACTACGTACGTACATTCTTTTCAAAAGACTCCTTGTTATGTAAAACCCCAAGATACTAACACCCGTAGCATCAAGGTGTGTCTATTTTTCAAAGTAAGTTACTACACTTTTAGAAAACTCTTTTCAAAGCTTGAAATCAAGTAACTTCAAATTTTCACCATCTAGGCAACTTATGCCTAATAATCAAAATAGACAACCTTCTTAACCTTCCATAAAGCCGTTATAACCAACTTCCCATAAAGCTGTTATAACCCTTTATGGTTTTAGACATATTTATTCCTTTTTTATAACCAAGAGGCTTATACTTAAAACCAAGTATCACATACTTACAAAACAAGTTTCTTAACTTTCAAAATACTTCAAGTCTCTTAATATTTAGAAAACAAGTTTCTTCTACTTTTAAACCTCAAGTAACTCACACCTTTAAAACAAGTTACTTCTCTTAAATCATGTCATTTCTCCTCTCTTAAAACAATTAAGTAAATCACTCCTTTGACTCCCCTAAAGTCATTATAACGACCCTTAGATTTTGGAACTAAGGCACTAGCCAAAAGATTTGGAAAACACTTCCTTTTCAAGACTCTATGTACTTTAAGTAAAATACTTTCACTCTTAAGAATCCAAACTCTACTAAGGCAATGGATTATACAACTTACAATTTAAACATCAAAGTACAATCAAGGAGGTACATAGAACAAATTCTATACTAGGCAATCCAAGTACAACCAAGGAATGGATCATTTAAGGAGTAGGACATACTTTCTTTATCTTAAGGAATCATGCTAGAAGAGGAGATAGTTCACATACATTTTCGGCTAAATCCACAAGCTATGCCGAATACGCCGTACGTAGAAGTGTCAACCTATAATGGTCACAACAATACTATCAACTTCTAGTCTCAAACGTACAATAATACTAAGTATACGATCTAATTCTACGAAACTCGAACACTTCCTTTGTTTCTACTCACTTTGCCACCTTTTCAAGGCTGAATACAATAACCAACACGCCACATTTAAGGCTCAAACAACAACCAAACAGGGGATTACACGCCTTACAATACGTGTAAAATTCCGCCCCACAATTAATACGAAGTAGTTCCATAGTCAAGCCATTCTCGGCCAACAACATATCCAACAATTCAAAGTCTTTTCCAATCCTTTTCAAATTCCAAGTTCTAAGGTCTAACATGTTATATAGTCATAAACAACTTCAACAACTACAATTTCCTTCTTTATACAACATGCGACGACTTAAACTAATAATCGACTTGAATTGTAATCTTAAGGCTAAACATGCTAGTTTTCGGATTAGGGTTCCAATAGCCAAAATACTTATCAAACTTCATAATATATACCTCATGCTTGCTAATATCCATAGCTACAACAATAAGTAAATCTTAAGTACTAAAACGACAAGATTATACCTTTATAAGCCCTTAAAATTTCCAAGATTCAAAGTCGCGCCTTAGCAATTCTTAGCTCCTTTCCTTATGTTCCAATCCGCTCCAAGCACTCCTTAGAAGCCTATGAAGAACCCATATTCAAGTTCCAACTTCAAAGTTGAAGAACTCCTTAAGTTACCGCCTTGCGACTAATACGAAAACGTCATTTTTCCAAAATCTTTCTATTGAGAGATCCTTACAATACCCTTAGGGACATTGGGTTTAAGTCTTTTGAACAAAGGATCAAAACTACAAATTTTTTGTGTGGATATAGGACCAAACCCGAGAGCTTAGTCTACAAGAACAAGAATGTGTGAAAAAAATCTAAGTGTTGGAAGACCTTGTCTTGCACTAGTGTGTACATATAAAACAATGGAGGGTCAAGATTATAACAATTGTGTGGCTAGGATGAGGATCATTAATTATATAGCCAAGTGGACAAGTTGACCTTGGTCAACAAACTCAAGCTTGAAGACTTCATCCACAATGGTCAAAAGACCATCCAACCCTTACTAATTTTCGTCCAACACCATATGTGGGGGTGCCACGTGTCGCCCTCTCATTCGTCCATAAAATTCTGTAACCCTCGTGGGCCCCGCAAAACGTAAAATTCCTCGGGTGGGCCCCACGTGACCAAACTGTAAAATAAATTTCCATAATGTTAATAAGTTCCATACTCTTCAAATAATGCATTTTGAGAATTCAATTCTCAACAACGAACATTTTTCCTTTCCGACGTTCGGAAGATTTTCCGTCGGAAAAACAATTCTCCTTTCGCATTTCCAAGTCTTGATTCCTTACGTAAATTCTCTTATACATGTCCTGGACTTACGGGATGTAACATTCTTCCCCTCTTAGAAACATTCGTCCCCGAATGTTCTTAGTCGGTTTCCAAGCTATACAAACTCCGGCACAGTTTCTATACTATGTCTATCAATCAAAACTCCACAAGACCTACGATGCCACACATGGCCACCACATAACATACGTAAACATATCAATGGACCTTCCGTCCGCGGTCCCTTCTCACAAAACTCGAAGGTTACAATCTTCTCAAACACGGGATCCTTAGAGGTTCCTTTATTCTCTTACTTGTCATACTTCCTCGTACTTCTAAACTTATTTAGCATACGTACAAAATTTCCAAATATTGTTCCTGTTCTCCAATCCTTGGAGTTACTATCCAAACTTGGCCATTTTTCTACTTGAATTTCCGCTAAGGCTCTTCTCGGTCCTTACGACCTGATTCCGGTGGAACGCATCCACGAACTCGTACAACGATCAACTAGACTTGGGCCTTGCACCCTCGTGACCCTATCACATAGCAGGACTATTACCAACTAACATCACCCCATTCCATACTATAGGTTGACCCGAAAGGAGTCCATAACCCGACTCATCGTCACCCTTAACTTCTCATTCTTAGTATGAACTAAAACTCTCTCTTATCTCAAGGTACTTCTCACCCTATCTCCCTATTCACTAGAGGTTTGTCACAAAGGCCAAAGTATTTCTACCGTACATCCTTCCCTATCGGTCTTACACTGTTATGGGGCAATTACAACTTGTGAACTCTACACAACTATAGCCTCAGTTCACTTTATCATTCTTGTCGACATTCTTAACTTTTCACTTTACTAATCAAAGTATTCCTACCTCTGGGGTACTATCACTTACAACTGCTAGCAACAAAGGGAAAACATATATGCTAGGGCGAAATCTGAATCTATCAATGCACGTATGATTCAAAAGAATCGAAATATACCAGAACCCCACGCGATGTCGCCTCACGATCCTATCACGTAGTCACGCTACCATGCGTTCAAGGACCGCCAGAACTATAAACACCACCCTGACCTCTACCACGATCGGTGACATCCAACACCCTGCCGGGGACGTGCATACCGCGAGGAAAGGGAATCAACCATCGGCCTCATAGCCGAGCCACCTCACCGTGCCCCTTCTAAAAGGACATACTCGTGATATGGCCCGACGCCACAATAAAACAAACACCGTGCCATAACGGCATTTCCCGAATGATGCTTACCACATCCAAACATCGAGGAATAGGTGGGCTCGACCGAGACAGTCCTCGGCTCCTCTGAGAACCTCGACCACTGGAGATTGGACCGCTCAAATACCTTGTGGGATCAAATCTCCCACCGTGAGCCGCGGTATGTAATGGGTAGGCCGACGAATATCCCACTCGCCGAGGCAGCTCGCCCAAAACTCACCGGATAACCAACCGGTCTAGCCTCTTACGCTGATCTCGCGTTGCCTCTACCCTCTCAGACACTGCCTGCATCGCCGAATAACCTCCTACTAATGAAATCAGAGCATCGCTATCTTGGCCAATAACATAATCGCTTCTCACGACTCCTATAATCTTCTCCTAATCGAGAAACCGGAGGCTCGTGTGGGGTCTCAAAACTCGCGCAGAAGAACTGCCGATCATTGCGGCAACATCCGGTATACCCCAGGCATAAGCCCTATCAACTCTCGAGTCCGACTAGTAGATCTCGCTACTTCTTTGCCCTTCAAGCATCGCGTCTCCTCTCGAGGCATAAGCGTAACACAAAATCACGTCGGAGGAATTATCTTACTAACACGCCTACGGCACGATCTTAGAGTGAGAAGAATAGAAACCAACTCCTAAATGTCCTGTAGCCTCCTGTTTATGGAGTGCGGCGCAACACACCGATAATCAAGACTATACTAGACACGGCCGTACATTCCGAGGATCGATCGCTCGATACCACTGTCACGCCCGAACCCGGGCGTGATCGTTGTCACGACTTCGAACCGGGCGTGCGTGCCTACCCGGCACCCAGTAGACATACATCGAGTAATCATGAACATAAAGACAATACATGAAACGATTGTAATAAGACGGTGAAATAAGAAGAAGGCACCAAAAACAGTTACCTTCGGTATATATATAAATAGCAACTTTTTCAACATGAAGCTTAATCCTTTTACAAACCGCTGCAGCAATACAGGGATGCACTCTACGAAAGATATGACAACAACGGGGGCGGGCCCGCCATACCCCGAATGGCACTCCACGCGACAACGGGACTATACCAAGATAAGCCTCGGAGAAACGGAGCTTCCTAAAAGTTGTGACCCTAAGAGCGAGGATCGGCGGTGGTGTACCTTTACTGCGGCATGAACGCACTCGAGGAGGTCGATGCAAATGAGTATGTGAAATCAAAATAAATCGTAAATGAAATCATAGTAGTCATATAAAGCGGGAGACATGTATGATAACCAAACTGATTTACAACAAAGCGATCATGTCAAGTCGGGACTCACGCCTCAAGTCATCACTCAAGTATAACAAGGGTCTCGGTGCCCACAACATCAATCATGCCTGTGGAATACATTCATTCACCAGCTGGCTATGATATAAAAGCACCGAACACACGTACACCGTGTCCCACGTGTCATAAAAATCACGGTAAGTAATACGAGGCATAACCGACTACTAAAAACCCACGCATTCAACAAGGTCATGGCGTATCAGACATAAGATCTGTCTAGACCGCCACATGATCAAAGCCGCCACTTGCCAGCGATCAATGCGCGTCTAACCTCGAACTCCCGCAGCGCATAGGCCAATCTCATCGGCCCGCATGAGGTATTCCCGCGAGGGTAGTAGCTACTCCATCGGCCCGACTTCCGAACTCGTCGCGCCAGCGACCGCATGCCCATAAAGGACGACGCTAACACGGAACTCGTAGCTCCGCGTAGGCCCCAGACCGCGTGAGGTATTCTCGAATCATGGTCCTGCATCGCCTGGACCCGCGCAGTCGGAGGGCGCTTCCGGAATCATCTCAAGAGATGAATGCCACAATACTATCATAACGATCGATAGTTAATAAGCACAATCAAGGAAACCCTTTACACAAACATCACAAGATACTAACACACGTAGCATCCTAACACGTTTACTTATCAAAGCAACAAGAAGTATTACAAGGCTATCACAAACCAATACAATCAAGTTGTTCACACAAGGTACTTTCTACTATATGATTAACAAGATCGGGTTTTATCCCCAAAGTACTTCATACATTAACTCTTTAAAAGATCGTTGCTTTCACAAAAGTCACACAATACGTAGTATATGAAAATAGAGTGATTATCTTTTAAAGTAAATCAATTACTTCTCTTTGTAAAATCAAGTAGCAACATTCTTTTTCCAATGTTCAAGTTTGCCTAATTTCAATGTTCAAGTTTCTCATTTTAGAAAGGTTTCGTAGTTCATAGTCTTATTCATTTAAGAATATAATTCTCCTTTAAACAACCCGAGAAACCCAAGCCTTATATGTGAGTAGGATATTCTTGTTTATTACAATCTTATTACAAAGACCATGATCTAGGAAATATCATTTTGTCTCATCTTAGCTTATGCGGATGGAAGTTTCTCTGGTTTTAATAATACTTAATTATTCAAAACATTTCCTTTTATTAACAACTAGTTGGTTTGTCGATACACATTTCGAAATCGTTAAAACATTCTTAAGCCGTTATACCTAACTTCCCAAAGCTAGTATAACTCTTAAGTTTTCAAAACCAAATATTACTTCTCCTTTCAAAATGATTCAAAATCTTTTGAAATACTTCAAGTTCTTTATTAACACATAACAAGCCGCTTATAGTTCAAATCGCTACCTTTTAAAAACCACGTATTTTCTTACCAACATAAAGTCATTATAACCAACTTCCCATAAAGCCGTTATAACACTTTATGTTTTACACCAATCAAATCGTTCAGCACGTATGCGTCTACCGTCACATATTTCACATATCATGCTAGAAGAGATAGGAAAAGGTTCACATACCTCGCGACGAGTATCGACTAATAGCAAAACGCTCCAAGTACATCCAACTGTCGGCTACTCCTTTAAGCCAAGTAGATCGCGCCACACGTAGTACTTCAACCTATAAGGCCACAAGGCGCTTATTAACATTTAGATCTCATCGTAGAACATTCTACCTAAAATTGCAAGACTCTCCCCGCAACAAATAAATCTCCTCCTCTCTATCGAGGCCGCTACCAAGCCAACCGGGGGTTATACATCTAACCCTAACAGCACAATTCTACTTCACGGTACTACACAAGTCTCTTGTAATACAGCCCATGTAATTACGATAAGATTCTTCTTTCAATTCGGGCTTAAGTCGCAAGACATTGCCGTAAGTATTATTCAGCTTAAGTCAAAAGACATTCCCGATACTACGTTGTCTATATATAGTATACTTCAACTATATATTCTAACAACATGTAATTTCCAATTACAATAGAGGACAAGATATTTACCTCGATAAGCCCATAATTATCCTAGCTTAAAGTCGATCCTGGGCAATCGTTAGATCCAACTCGAAGGCCCAACCCGCTAAACCATTAGAAGTTCTAACCAACTTCTACACAATACTCCAACGGACTATGGAGATTTTCCTTAGGGTTTTCGAGTATAATAGTATTTTTTAGCAGATAGGTATAACCTTAGAATACAACAAGGTATATGGCTAAGGTAATTTGGGCATTATTATAATACTTTTGAGAGTATTTCTACACCACAAAAGAGGGGTATTATACAAAGCAACAAGGCTAGGGGTACCCACGGCCACACTACTAGGGTGGTACCCTACCACCCCACTGTGGAAAACCTCGCCAAGGGCCTCACGGGCCTGCTGAAAAGGGAAGGCTCTCAAGACTTAGGCATTTTGGATGAAGAAGTCTTCAACCTTAGAGAGGGTATTTATAGCACAAGCCAAGGCCAACCAATGGCCAAGATCTAGCCAAGTGCCTAGCAAGCGCCAAGATCTTGCCAAGTGCCCTTAACCAACTAACACACAAATATCCTACTAAAGCCATTCAACACAACCGAGGCCTCTCACGCCCAACGAGGTGCTGGCGCCTCTGTTGGCCCAACACGCTTCGCTCTCGGAAAAATCCGCAAAAATTAAAAATGACATAGCGGAAATTCCCCTACAAGTTGTGAAAATGTTTAAAACGACTCTAAGCGGGTGTTGTGCACAAATAATTTCGCCAAGACAATATTAAAAGTTTCAAAATTTCTACGTGTCATACATACTTTGGAAATACGGGGGTATAACTTTGCCTTTAGCCACATATACTAAGTAAATCTGCGGAATTTAAATAACACCTCTTTTTTTTTTTTTAAACCAACGTACTTGCAAAGTGGGCAAAGCGAGGCTGTCAGTATAATCTACATAAACAAAAGACACTACACCGTACACGAGTCCAATCCCACATCGTATGAATACACCTCTTAAGAGTTTATCAACTATGGCGACATGACAAGGCCCCACAGACCCATAATAAGCGTACAAAAGCACATCTTGAAGAACTTATACCAAAAAGATAAACTCCCAGAAGAAGGCGAGCTATCCCAAAACTCACGGCGGTGTCCTACACTGCCGATCACCAAACAAAGCAGACTAAACTCAAGATGAACGCACTGGGCAAGAGGTCAATATGAAGAATGTACCAAGTATGAAAAATATCAGAAAAATCATGTAATGAAATCATAATCCTAAACAAAAGCAGAGACATGTATGATAGCCAACCTACAAGTACAACCACATTAAGCAGTCATAACAAGTCGGGGACGCATGCCCTCAAGTCATTTCTAAAATATAACCATGGGTCTCAAGCCCATAATATCAATCATGCCCGTGGAATCCTCCTCACCTCATCGATCCATGATATAATATAACACCAATAGGCATACATGAACACCAAGTCCCACGTGTTCTAAAACTGTGCGCCAAGTAGGAAAAGCGGCGGTGGTATAACGTCTGGGTTTACCCTCATTTATACTCTTACCACTGGAAGGTGGTAAAGTAGGTGGTATAACGTCTTGGGGTTTTACCCTCATTTATACTCTTACCTCGGAGGTGGTAAAGCGGTGGTATAACGTCTTGGGGGTTTACCCCTCATTTATAATCTTACCCTGGAGAAGGTGGTAAAGCAGGTGGTATAACGTCTTGGGGGTTTACCCCTCATTTATACTCTTACCCTGGAGAAGGTGGTATAATGTCTTGGGGTTTACCTCATTTATACTCTTACCTAGCTCAGTGACCATCAACAAAACATAAGCACTTCATGTCTTTTATAAAAATCAGAATTTAACCAGTACTACAAATAACGTGCAGATACCCGTAATCCCATCATCATTTGCAGTACAAGTAACTTACAAGACAGCGGTAGACCCTCCAACGAGAGTCGCGGCAACGTAATAAAACATAATACTTGCACTTAAAGGCTATCACCATACATAGGCAATTCTCAATTAATCAAGCCAAAGTACTTATCAAGGCACACGTAGAATAATTCTCGATTAACGAGCCAAAGTACTACGTACGTACATTCTTTTCAAAAGACTCCTTGTTATGTAAAACCCCAAGATACTAACACCCGTAGCATCAAGGTGTGTCTATTTTTCAAAGTAAGTTACTACACTTTTAGAAAACTCTTTTCAAAGCTTGAAATCAAGTAACTTCAAATTTTCACCATCTAGGCAACTTATGCTAATAATCAAAATAGACAACCTTAACCTTCCATAAAGCCGTTATAACCAACTTCCCATAAAGTTTATAACCCTTTGTAGTTTTAGACATATTAATTCCTTTTTTATAACCAAGAGGCTTATACTTAAAACCAAGTATCACATACTTACAAAACAAGTTTCTTAACTTTCAAAATACTTCAAGTCTCTTAATATTTAGAAAACAAGTTTCTTCTACTTTTAAACCTCAAGTAACTCACACCTTTAAAACAAGTTACTTCTCTTAAATCATGTCATTTCTCCTCTCTTAAAACAATTAAGTAAATCACTCCTTTGACTCCTAAAGTCATTATAACGACCATAGATTTTGGAACTAAGGCACTAGCCAAAAGATTTGAAACCACTTCTTTCAAGACTACATGTACTTTAAGTAAAATACTTTCACTCTTAGAATCCAAACTCCACTAAGGCAATGGATTATACAACTTACAATTTAAACATCAAATTACAATCAGGAGGTACATAAAACAAATTTTATACTAGAAATCCAATTACAACGAGGAATGGATCATTTAAGAGTAGGACATACTTTCTTTATCTTAAGGAATCATTACAGAAGAGAGATAGTTCACATACCTTTTTCTAAATCCACAAGCTAAGCCGAATACGCGTGCGTAGAAGTGTCAACCTATAATGGTCACAACAATACTATCAACTTCTAGTCTCAAACGTAGAATAATACTAAGTATACGGTCTCTAATTCTCGGAAACTTCGCAACACTTCCTTTGTTTCTACTCACTTTGCCACTTTTTCAAGGCGAATACAATAACCAACATGCCACATTTAAGGCTCAAAACAACAACCAAACAAAGGGGATTACACGCCTTACAATCGTAAAATTCTGCCCACAATTAATCTGAAGTAGTTCCATAGTCGAGCCGTTCTACCAACAACATATCGACAATTCAAAGTCTTTTCCAATCCTTTTCAAATTCCAAGTTCTAAGGTCTAACATGTTATATAGTCATAAACAACTTCAACAACTACAATTTCCTTCTTTATACAACATCGGCGACTTAAACTAATAATCGACTTGAATTGTAATCTTAAGGCTAACATGCTAGTTTTTCGGATTAGGGTTCCAATAGCCAAAATACTTATCAAACTTCATAATATATACCTCATGCTTGCTAATATCCATAGCTACAACAATAAGTAAATCTTAAGTACTAAAACGACAAGATTATACCTTTATAAGCCCTTAAAATTTCCAAGATTCAAAGTCGCCTTAGCAATTCTTAGCTCCTTTCCTTATGTTCCAATCCGCTCAAGCACTCCTTAGAAGCCTATGAAGAATCCATATTCAAGTTCCAACTTCAAAGTTGAAGAACTCCTTAAGTTACCGCCTTGCGACTAATACGAAAACGTCGTTTTTCCGAAATCTTTCTATTGAGATATCCTTACAATACCCTTAGGGACATTGGGTTTAAGTCTTGTGAACAAAGGATCAAAACTACAAATTTTTTGTGTGGATATAGGACCAAACCCGAGAGCTTAGTCTACAAGAACAAGAATGTGTGAAAAAAATCTAAGTGTTGGAAGACCTTGTCTTGCACTAGTGTGTACATATAAAACAATGGAGGGTCATGATTATAACAATTGTGTGGCTAGGATGAGGATCATTAATTATATAGCCAGTGGATGAGTTGACCTTGGTCAACAAACTCTGCTCAAGACTTCATCCACAATGGTCAAAAGACCATCCAACCCTTACTAATTTTCGTCCAACACCATATGTGGGGGGTGCCACATGTCGCCCTCTCATTCGTCCATAAAATTCCGTAACCCTCGTGGGCCCCGCAAAACGTAAAATTCCTCGGGTGGGCCCCACGTGACCAAATCCGTAAAAATAAATTTCCATAATGTTAATAAGTTCCATACTCTTCAAATAATGCATTTTGAGAATTCAATTCTCAACAACGAACATTTTTCCTTTCCGACGTTCGGAAGATTTTCCGTCGAAAAACCAATTCTTCCGTTCGTACCAATTTCCAAGTCTTGATTCCTTACGTACATTCTCTTATACATGTCCTGGACTTACGGGATGTAACACCTTTGGACCATGGGTGGAGCTAATGGTATTGTTATACGCTTTAGAGATGATTCTTCGTTGGCTTGGATGTGCGTTTTTGTGAGTATGTTGTATTATGGCCATGTGTGGCATAATTGGTTCCGTAAGTATAGTAGGGTAGACTATACCGACAGGTATGTTTGGAGGCTTAGAAGGAACATTCGGGATGAATGTTTCTAAGGGGGGAAGAATGTTACACCTCGTAGTTCCAGAGTATGTATATGAGGACGTACGTACGAGAATACGACATTTAAATTGGAAAGGATGAAAGATGTGATTTTTCGACGGAAAAGTTTCCGAATTTTGTGAAGGAAAAAGGTTCGTTAATGGGAATTGGATTCCCAGATTTGGTATTCGGACTTTTTGGAATATTTAAGAATTATGGAATTTTATTTCCGGAATTGGTCACGTGGGGCCCACGGGGAAAATTTACGGTTTTGAGGGGCCCACTTTATTTTTGGATTTTTGGGCATTACGGATATTTTCGGAAGATAAAATATTTTGGACGAGTGGGGGGATTGTTAGTGTGTGTGTTGGACGGCTTTGTCATTGTTATGGTGGACATATGGTTGGTAGTTTACCCAAACACATGTACCCCATCCTCACCTTACATTTGCTTTAATCATAGCCCTTGATTTATCTATAAATACCCCTTGATTTCAAGACTTTATTCATCCACACTTAAGAGTTTCAAAGGCAAAATTCTCCCTCCCTCCTTGTGTTTTTCTCGTCCACCCCCCCACTTTGTGTAGAAATACTTCAAGTATTGTTGTATTATCCCAAATACATTAGCCTAGTATTCCTAGTAGTATTCCAAAGTTATTTCAATACTAGGAGCCCGGAAATACTACTTTATTCCAATAGTCGCAAAAATGAAACTGTTACACCCCGTAAGTCTAGGACATGTAAAAGAGAATGTACGAAAGGAAACAAGACTTGGAAATTGGTACGAAAGGAAGAATTGTTTTTCCGACGAAAATCTTAGAAACGTCGGAAAGGAAAAATGTTCGTTGTTGAGAATTGGATTCTCAAAAGGCATTATTTGAAGATTATGGAACTTATTAAAATTATGGAAATTTATTATTACGGATTTGGTCACGTGGGGCCCACCCGAGGAATTTTACATTTTTGTGGGACCCACGAGGGTTACGGAAATTTATGGACGAATGAGAGGGCGACACGTGGCACTCATCCCACATGGCCTTGGTCGAAAAGTTGCAAGGGTGTCATTGACCATGGTAGAAGATAAGTCTTCCAAAGCTTGATATTGTTGTGAGTCAACTTGTCCACCTGTGCTCGATCAGTGAAATCCATCCTAGCCTCACATTTGTGATAATCCAAGCCCTCCAAAGTGTTATATATACCTAGCTAGTGCAAGACAAGCTCATTTTACACTTAGAAAATTTAGAGAACTTGAGCTTAGCCTTAAGAAGCTCTCGGGTTCCCCTATCTCCCACACAAAAATTTTTGCAAATGTTGTCCTTTAGCCTCAAGACTTTAACCCAATGTTCCTAAGGGTGTTGTAAGGTTATCTCAATAGAAAGATTTTGGAAAAACGGAGTTTTCACGTTAGTCGCAAGGCGGAAACTTAAGTTCTTCTTTGAAGTTGGAACTTGAAGATGGGTTCTTCATAAGCCTCTAAGGAGTGCTTGGAGCGGATTGGAACCTAAGGAAAGGAGCTAAGAATTGCTAAGGCGCGACTTTGAATCTTGGAAATTTTAAGGGCTTTTAAAGGTATTATCTTGTCGTTTTAGTAATTAAGTTTACTTATCATTGTAGATATGGATATTAGCAAGCATGAGTTATATATTATGTAGTTGGATTAGTGTATTGGCTATTGGAACCCTAATCCGAAAACTAGCATGTTAGCCTTAAGACTACAATTCAAGTTGATTATTCGTTTAAGTCGTCACATGTTGTGTATGAAGGAAAGTGTAGTTGTTAAAGTTGTTTATATCTATATAACATGTTAGACCTTAGAACTTGGAATTGGAAAAGGATTGGAAAAGACTTTGAATTGTTGGTTGTAGTTGGCCGAGAATGGCTAGTAAGCCTTGAACTACTTCGTATGAATTGTGGGGCAGAATTTTACACGTATTGTAAGGCGTGTAATCCCCTTTGTTTGGTTGTTGTTTGGAGCCTTAAATGTGGCGTGTTGGTTATTGTATTCGACCTTGAAAAAGGTGGCAAAGTGAGTAGAAACAAAGGAAGTCTTTGCGATTTTCCGTAGAATTAGAGTAGTTTACTTAGTATTATTCTACGTTAGAGACTAGAATTTGATAGTCTTGTTGTGACCATTATAGGTTGACACTTCTACGTCGGCGTGTATTCGGCAGCTTGTGGATTTAGCGAAAGGTATGTGAACTATCTCTCTTCTAGCATGAGTCCTTAAGATAAAGAAAGTACGTCCTACTCCATAAATGATCCATTCCTTGGTTGTATTTGGATTGCCTAAAGTAGAATTTGTTGTATGTACTTCCTTTGATTGTAATTTGATGCTTAAATTGTAAGTTGTATAATCCATTGCCTTAGTGAAGTTGGATTCTTAAAAGTGAAAGTATTTTACTTAAAGTGCGTAGAGTCTTGAAAAGGAAGTGGTTTCCAAATCTTTTGGGCTAGTGCCTTAGTCCCAAATCCTAAAGGTCATTATATGACTTTAGAAGTCAAAGATTGATTTACTTAATTGTTTTAAAGAGGAGAAATGACATGATTTAAGAGAAGTAACTTGTTTTAAAGGGTGAGTTACTTGAGGTTTAAAAGTAGAAGAAACTTGTTTTCTATATATTAAGAGACTTGAAGTGTTTTGAAAGTTAAGAACTTGTTTTGTAAGTATGTGATACTTGGTTTTAATAGTATAAGTCTCTTGGTTATAAAAGGAATGGATATGTCTAAAACCATAAAGGGTTATAACGGCTTTATGGGAAGTTGGTTATAACGGTTTTATGGAAGGTTTAGAAAGTTGTCTATTTTGATTAATCGGCATAAGTTGCCTAGTTTGTGAAAATTTGAAGTTACTTGATTTCAAGCTTTGAAATGAGTTTCCAAAAGTATGGTAAATTACTTTGAAAAATAGACACGCCTTGATACTACGGGTGTTAGTATCTTGGGATTTTACATAAAAATGAGTTTTGAAAAGAATGTACGTACGTAGTACTTTGGCTTGATAAATTGAGAATTTGTCTAAGTGTGCCTTGATTAGTACTTTGGCTTGATAAATTGAGAATTTGTCTAAGTGTGCCTTGATTAGTACTTTGGCTTGATAAATTGAGAATTTGTCTAAGTGTGCCTTGATTAGTACTTTGGCTTGATAAATTGAGAATTTGTCTAAGTGTGCCTTGATTAGTACTTTGGCTTGATAAATTGAGAATTTGTCTAAGTGTGCCTTGATTAGTACTTTGGCTTGATAAATTGAGAATTTGTCTAAGTGTGCCTTGATTAGTACTTTGGCTTGATAAATTGAGAATTTGTCTAAGTATGCCTTGATAAGTACTTTGGCTTGTTAAATGAGAATTATTCTATTGGTGCCTTGATAAGTACTTTGGCTTGTTAAATGAGAATTATTCTATTGGTGCCTTGATAAGTACTTTGGCTTGTTAAATGAGAATTATTCTATTGGTGCCTTGATAAGTACTTTGGCTTGATTAATTAAGAATTAGTCCGAGTGTGCCTTGACTAAGTACTTTGGCTTCTTTAATTGAGAATTGCCTATGTGTGCTGGAAATAGTCGGATGTGTGCTATTGGTATATCAGTCGTTTGAGTCATTCCCGGGTTTGTGGCATTGCGTATTTCGTGGATTTGCTACCCACGATCACGAGGAATACCTCGTGCGAGTCCGTGCGGGCTTATGCGGGTGAAATATTCCCGTGCGGGCGGGTCCGACCTATGCGAGGAATACCTCGTGCGAGTCGTAAGGGCTTATCGGGTGAAATAGTCCTATCACGAGGAATACCTCACGCTGGTCCACGCGCCTATCGGGTGAAATAGTCCCGAGTAGGATTGCTAAATGATCTGTGAGCGGGTGGTCCTGCTTTGATCGTGAGCTTCCTACTTTATATTGTAAGGATACTACTGTTTACTCTCATTGTTAGTAAGGCACAGTGTGTTGTAATTTGATTATCATATATGTCCCCGGATTTGTTTGTGTTACCCTATGGTCATGCTTTTACGATGTGGGATTCCGGGGCATGAGACCACGAGGTATTTAGGACACAGGTGGGACTTGGTGTTCATGTATCCTTATTGGTGTTATTACATCATGGACTGCCGGCAGTGAGGAAGGATTCCACGGGCATGATTTTTTTTTTTTTTTAGGTAAATGCAAATATTATTACTAATAACGGAAATAAAGATGGCTACAATCAGACATTGAGGGTTCTCAATCCTCAACGTTTAAGCAAACAAGAAATGGGGAGAGTGCGGTGGTCACTCAAAGGTGCCATTACAAGAGGGGATAAGATCATAGTAGTTTTAAGTCCTTCTGATTCTAGACAAGGACTTGTAACGATTCCTGCTTAATTTTCCTATATTGAATTGAAACTCCTTGCACGCTTAGTACGTGCATTAGATGCATTTTTTTGGGAATTCAAGAGTAGTGCACTATTGGGAAAGATTCCCAAAAATGGCTTAAGTCGTTTGGCATTGAATGCTCCAATGGTCGAGACCAATTGTGAGATCTTAGGCGATTTGGCAAAGAGTGTCCCTTCGATTTCCACATAAGTTGATCTTCCAAGACTTGATTGAAGAGTAGTCTTTTCGAATCCCGTAGCCATCAAGTTTCCAAGCCTCTTTTGACGAGTTGCCCCTTTAGTTTCCGCAACCTTTGTATTCAATAGAATGGGTGACTCATCGGTTCTCACCCTTATCAATTGTCGATGTCTCATAGAATGAGATGCTTCCTTGGTTTTCTCAGCCATTAAATGCCCCGAAATACCAGGTCTCGTTAGAAGGGTAGGTTGTTCGACTTCCACACGATTCATACTACCAAGAACCATGGGAAATGAACCAACATCGGTCTCTACAAACTTTAATTGAAGACCCTTAGGCTGCAGCCATGCCCCACGAACACCAACGTGACCAATCAGCAACCCATGACTACCCCTCTTACCCTCCTTCGACCCGGAACCATCCTCTTGATCCTCCATTAATCCATGCCCACCCATGTGACCCGACATTCCCTCGAGAAGGGGTGGGGCTTCGGAAACCGCAACATCTGCCTTCTCAATATCCTTGGGAAAAGAAGTCCCAACGGCTTCACCAACCTTAGACTGATGCCTCGTGGACATGAACACTGACCCATGATCACCGTCCTGACCCGCCATCGACCCTGGATCATCCACAAGACCCGTTTCATCTCCGACCTCCATGTTGCCAGTCGGAAAACAACAAAAAGCCACACCTTTATCCTTCATAAGATTACCCTCCATACCGTGATCCATGGATTCCATCCACAACCCATGACCACTATCACGACCCTCTAGCATCCCGGGACCACCCACCATACCCACCTTTGACCCGGGATCTCTATCAAGATCCGGAGACCAACCAGTGTCAAAAGTCGTTTGAAGAGAAGCCCCTTCAAATCCCGTAGCCATCAAGTTTCTAGACCTCTTTTGACCAGCTGCCCCTTTGGTTTCCGTGACCTTTGAATTCATTAGGAGAGATGACTCTTCGGTTCTTACCCTTTTCAAGTTTCGATGTCCCATTGAATGAGATGTTTCCTTGGTTCTCTCAGCAATTAAATTTGTAGCACATAGAGAATGAGGCGTGCCATTGACATCCGCAACAAAAGAATGAATCAAATTTCTAGATTAGTACTTTGGCTTGATAAATTGAGAATTTGTCTAAGTGTACCTTGATTAGTACTTTGGCTTGATAAATTGAGAATTTGTCTAAGTGTGCCTTGATTAGTACTTTGGCTTGATAAATTGAGAATTTGTCTAATTGTGCCTTGATTAGTACTTTGGCTTGATAAATTGAGAATTTGTCTAAGTGTGCCTTGATTAGTACTTTGGCTTGGTAAATTGAGAATTTGTCTAAGTGTGTCTTGATTAGTACATTGGCTTGATAAATTGAGAATTTGTCTAAGTGTGCCTTGATTAGTACTTTGGCTTGATAAATTGAGAATTTGTCTAAGTGTGCCTTGATTAGTACTTTGGCTTGATAAATTGAGAATTTGTCTAAGTATGCCTTGATAAGTACTTTGGCTTGTTAAATGAGAATTATTCTATTGGTGCCTTGATAAGTACTTTGGCTTGTTAAATGAGAATTATTCTATTGGTGCCTTGATAAGTACTTTGGCTTGATTAATTGAGAATTAGTCCGAGTGTGCCTTGACTAAGTACTTTGGCTTGTTTAATTGAGAATTGCCTATGTGTGCTGGAAATAGCCGGATGTGTGCTATTGGTATATCAGTCGTTTCGGGGTCATTCCCCGGGTTTGTGGCATTGCATATTTCCGTGGATTTGCTACCCACGATGCGAGGAATACCTCATGCGAGTCCGTACGGGCTTATGCGGGTGAAATAGTCCCATGCGGGCGGGTCCAGCCTATGCGAGGAATACCTCATGCGAGTCCGTAAGGGCTTATGCGGGTGAAATAGTCTATCACGAGGAATACCTCACGCGGGTCCACGCGGCTTTATCTGGGTGAAATAGTCCCAGGAGTAGGATTGCTAAATGATACTGCGGGCGGGTGGTCCTGCTTTGATCGTGAGCTTCCTACTTTATATTGTAAGGATACTACTGTTTACTCTCATTGTTAGTAAGGCACAGTGTGTTGTAATTTGATTATCATATATGTCCCGGTTGTTTGTGTTACCTATGGTCATGCTTTTACGATGTGGGATTAGGGCATGAGACCACGGTATTTAGGACATAGGTGGGACTTGGTGTTCATGTATCCTTATTGGTGTTATTACATCATGATCTTGGCGGTGAGGAAGGATTCCACGGGCATGATTGATATTATGAGCGTGAGACCCATAGTTATATTTGAGTAGTGACTTTGAGGGCCTGCGTCCCTGACTTCATATGACTGCTTATGTGTTATGTACTGTAGGTTGACTATCAGACATGTCTCCATTTTTGTTTAGACTGTTATGATTTTATTACAGTACTTACTGTTCACATACTTGATACATTCTTCTTGACCTCGCCTTGAAGCTGCGTTAAATCTGAGTTTAGGTGCAGATTTGGTGATCGGCAGTGTAGGATCTGATCGGGGTTTTGGATAGCTCCTCTGTTCGGAGTTTATCTTTACGGTATATATCCTTGATCAGAGCTTTATGCAGTTTTGGGTACGGCGGGGCCTTGTCCCGTCATAGTTCAGTTTAACTCTTAGAGGTATGTATTCATATGTGGGATTGGACTCATGAACAGTATTGTGTCCTTTGAGTATGTATATTATATAGCAGCCTTGTCGGCTTTGCCCTTGCACGCACGTTAGTTTGAAAAAAAAAAGGTGTTATTTAAATTCCGCAGTTACTTGTGTTGTTAAGGTAGAAGGGTTCCCAGGTAGGGCACCAGTCACGGGCCCGGGGTTCGGGGTGTGACAGAAACCCTAGGGAAAAATCTCCATAGCTTAGAAGAAGTGTTAAGAGAAGTTGTTTAGAAACTTCTACGGGTTGCTTGGAGCGGGTTGGAGCGTAAGGAATTGGAGCTAAACGTTGCTCATGATCGACTTATAATCTTGGATAATTTTGGGCTTGTCGAGGTAATGATCTATGTCCCTCTATTGTAATTGGAAATTACATGTTGTAGTAGTTAATAATTGAGTAGAAGATATATTGGATGGATGATTATAAAGAATTGAACTGTATTTACATTGGACTGTATTTACAGTAGACTTGTAGTATTATTGTGGAGTAGAATTGTACACGTCCGGTTAGACATGTAACCCCCCCCCCCCTTCGGAGTTGTTAGCTTGGTAGCAGGCCTTGTTAGAGGAGGAGTTTTATGTGGTTGCGGGGGGGGGGGAGGTGCTGCCGAATTTTCCGTAGAATAAGGAACCTTGTACTTAGAATTATTCTACGATGAGATCTAGAGGTTGATAGACGTTTTGTGGCCTTTATAGGTTGAAGTACTACGAGTAGCGTATTCTACTTGAAGGGTGGAAAAGGCGAGCAAAGTTAGAGTACTTTGGAGCGTTTTGCTAATTGTCGATAATCATCGCGAGGTATGTGAACCTCTTCCTATCCTTTCTAGCATGATTATTGTGAACTATGTAGTACGGTAGACGTACGTGTGCTAAACGAATTTGGTCGGTTTAAAACATAAAGTGTTATAATGGCTTTATGGGAAGTTAATTATAACGACTTTATGTAGGTAAAAGAATGGTTTATTGATTTTAAAAGATAAGAGAATTGACTTATATTTGACTTGATATAATAAGTGAAGAACTTGAATTGTGTAGAAAGTTGTGAAACCTCATAAGTGAGTAATGAGTACTTGGTTTTTAAGTAATAATGTTATATTGATTTCGGAAATGGGAAAGAGTATCGAACAAGCCATTGCAGCGTTAATAAAGGAAAATGTAATGACTAATAATTAACTTAAAACAAGTAGAATCTTCCATCTGCATAGAAGCTAAGATAAGACAAAATTGTATTACATTTCCTAGATCATGGCTGCTTTAATAAGATCATTAATAAACAAGTTTTGATTTTCTTAAAAATTACAAAGTAAGGGACTTGATTTATAAAAGAGAGAGACTTGAAAATTTGAAGTGTTTTCGTTTAAAAGGAAGGCATGCTTTTGTCTTAAGTTGGTTTAAAAAGAAGGTATGGAAATTGTTTTGCTTTACTTAAAAAGATAGTTGCTCTATTTTGATACTACGGGTATCGTGTGACTTTTGTGAAAGAAATGGATCTTTTTAAAATAATTAAAGTATGTAGTACTTTAGGGTTAAAAACCCGGATTTGTTGACATGAAATAAAAGTACCTTGTGTGAGTAACTTGCCTATGATTTGCCTGTGATAGCCTTGTAATACTTCTTGTCGATTTGATAAAGTGAACATGATATGATGCTACGTGTGTTAGTATCTTGTGATGATGTGTAAGGGGGTTATTCTTGTTGTGCTTACGTTGTTTAATGATAAGCCCGTTGTACTAGTATTATATCACATACCCCCCTGACTTGTTATGATGCCGAGGATTTGCCACCCTCGATGCGAGGAATACCTCATGCAGGTCCATGTGTGGCCTATGCGGAGCTGCGGGAGTTCCAGGACAGGATGATCACTCCGGGTGTGTTACGCCGATGCGAGGAATACCTCATGCGGCCCATGTGTGGCTATGCGGAGTTCGGGGTCGAGTTGACGCGCGGGTTAGCTACCCCGTCACGAGAGTACCTCATGCGAGCCTATGCGTAGCCTATCGCGAGTGCGGTGAAGTTCGAGATTAGACGCGCACATTGATACCGAGGCGAGTGGCCCACCGATCATGTGGCGGTCTAGAAAGACCTCGTGATCTGATTTTATAGCATTGTTGATACGGTGGGTTTTAGTAGTCGGTTATGCCTTCGTACTTACCGTCACGTTTTATTATGACATTGGTGGGACACGTGTTCATGTGTATTCCTTGGTGCTTTTATATCATGGATTTGCGGTGAGTAAGGAATTCCACGGGCATGATTGATATTGTGGGCATGAGACCCATGGTTATATTTGAGTGATGACTTTAAGGGCGTGAGTCCCTGACTTGACATGACTGCTTACATATTGTGTATCGTAAATTGGTTATCATATATGTCTTCTGTTTTATATAGACTATTATGATTTCATTTACGTGATTTTCGCCACATACTTGGTACTGTTGCTTGACCTCCTTCGGGCCGCGTCATGCCGCAGGTAGAGGTACACCAGTTGTTGATCCTCGCTCATAGGATCACAGTTCAGCGTTCTGGGAAGCTCCGTTTCTCCGGAGGCTTATCTTTGGTATAGTCCCCTGTCGTTGTAGGTACTTACATTCAGGGGTATGGCGGGGCCCTGTCCCGTCGTTGTTGTTATAACACTCTTAGAGGTCTGTAGTACTGTTGTGGGCAGGGTTTGTAAAAGGGATGTAACTGTTCAAGTTTTTATTTATATATACAGAAAGGTAACCGTTTTGGTTAGCCTGTTTTCTTATTTCACTGTTTATATTTTATGAGTTTTTATTTCCGCTGATTTTCTCTGATGTTGTATCACTAGGGTGCCCGGGGTAAGGCACCAGTCGCGGGCCCGAGGTCGGGTCGTGACAAAGATTTGGGGGCATGACGTATATATAGACTTCATGTGGATATTTGTGCAGACCACAATAGCCTCCGGTATACCTTCAGACAGAGGTAGTAGAATTTGTGACAGCGACGGTGGTTAGAGTTATTCAAGGATTGTGATATCGATATCCTATACCATCCGGGGAAAGCCAAGATAGTTACAGATACTCTTAGTCGTGGGTCTATGGGTAGTCTGTCAGATGGGCAGCCGGGTAGACAGGACGTGGTCCGTGAGATTCGTTAGCTAACGAGCCGAGGAGTTCGATTATTTGTTTCCAAGGTTAATGAAGTTTAGATCCGAGAGGTTGCCGAGTCTTCCATCGTTGAGGAGCTAAAGAGGCGATAGTATGAGGATCCAGTTATGATACGGTATCGAGATACGGCTCTCCGAGAAGAGAAGAGCCTGTTTGAGTAGCACCGGATGAGGTGCTGTGATATGAGGATAGATTGTGTGTACCCTTTGCCGCAGACTAGTCACAGGTTTTAGAAGTCACGCGGCTTATTGCTCAAATTGTTCGGGGTCGACTAAGTTGTGTCGTGACCTCAGATGTATGTATGGTTAAGATGACCAGAAAAGGGACATGGCGGAGTTTCTTGCCAGTGTCCTAACAGATGTAGTCAAGGTTGAACACCAGAGGCCCAGTGGGATATTACAGGAGATTTAGACCCCGACTTAGATGTGGGAGGTAATTAATATGGATTTTGTTACAGGGTGACATCGTACTCAGAGGAAGTGCGACTCCCTGGGGGTCATGGTAAATAGGCTGGCGAAACCAGTCGTGTTCTTCCGGATTGGGACCACTTACTCGGCTGAGGTTTATGCTAGCTTGTATAGCAGGGTGATTGTGAGACTGCACGGGGTTCCTACTTTTATGATGTCAGACAGATGAGCTCGATTACAGATAACTTCTGGAGGTTTTTCAGAAGGGTTTTAGGAACACAGGTGAGTCTCAGTTTTGCATTACACCCTCAGACCGACAGACAGACAGAGCGTACTATCCAGGCACTTGGGGATAGGTGGCGGGCCTGTGTTATTGATTTCAGAGTTAGCTGAAAGAATTATTTGCCTCTTATTGAGTTACGTACGATAACAGACACCTGTTATACCCCGTATTTCCAGAGTATGTACGTGAGGGCGTACGTACAAAAAGTTTAAGCCTTAAGTAGGCAAAGTGGCGAAATTTGTACACAACTAGCGAAAAGAGTCGTTTTCCGACGAAACGTTTTCCGGACTTTGCGAAGGGAAAAATACGGCTATGTCATTTATATTTTTTGCGGATTTTTCCGAGAGATGAAATATTTTGGACCAACGGGAGGGTGACACTTGTCACCCTCAATGGACTGCAAAGAGGGCTTTCTTTGGCACGTTTTTTGTGCTCTTTCTTGGTCAAGGTTTAGGTAGGATATTTTGTGTAGTAGATGGATAAGGACACATGGGTAAATCCTAGCCCTACACTTGCACCACACTTGTCTTCATCTTGGCCATTGGTTGGCCATTGCTTGACCTATAAATACCCCCATAGTTGATGAACTTCTTCATCCCTCAAATGAATTCTAAGTCTTGAAATCCCTTTCCCCTCCCTTGTGAAGTGTTCTCATCCAACACACCACCCATCCCCCCCTTGAGAAGCCTTGGCCGAGAGGGTACTCCCCCCCTCCTAGTGGTGTGGCCGAAAGTACCCCCCCCCCCCCTTTGCCTAGTTGTTTTCATAAAATACCCCCCCTTGGTAGAAAAGTATTCTCCTAGTATTGTTACTATTCCAAAATACCTTGGCCCAAATACCTTGTAGTATTCCAAGGTTATACCTACACTAGAAGCCCATAAATACTATTATACTTCCCTTCAGTCACAAAAACGAAACCCTAAGGAAAATCTCCATAGTTGGTTGGAGTATTAAGAAGAAGTTGCATAGAACTTCTAAGGGTTGTTTGGAGCGGGTTGGAGCACCCGGCTTAGGAGCTAAACGTTGCTCAGGATCGACATTAAACTTGGATAATTTTGGGCTTACCGAGGTAAATAATCCTATCCTTCTATTATAATTGGAAATTACATACCGTAGTTGTATAGAAATGAATATAATATTCATAAGAAGAGAATTGAACTGTAATAGAAGGATATTACAGAAAAGACTTGAACTGAATTCACATCAGAAGAAATTATAGTAGAAGATTAAAGCGATTTACATAGGATTTGTATTTACTGAGACTTATAACCTTTATTGGTTGACTGTTCTGCGAGTAGCATGTACTGCTTGGAAAGGTGGACAAGGCTAGCCGGGTTATAGCCGTGGAGCGTTTTGCTAATAGTCGTTAATCGTCGCGAGGTATGTGATTCTTCCTATACTCTTGAGCATGATATTTTAAAGGAATATATATAGTACGGTAGACATACGTGTGGCAATGTCTTTTGACTTAAGCCTGAATAATAAGAACCTTGAAGTATTTTAAAGGAATATATATAGTACGGTAGACGTACGTGTGGCAATGTCTTTTGACTTAAGCCTGAATAATAAGAACCTTGAAGTATTTTAAAATAATATATAGTACGGTAGACGTACGTGTGGCAATGTCTTTTGACTTAAGCCTGAATAATAAAGAATCTTGAAGTATTTCAAAAGATTAAGAAACCGTTTTGAAAGAAGAGTAATACTTGGTTTTGAAAACATAAGAGTTATACTAGCTTTATGGGAAGTTAGGTATAACGTCTTAAGAGAGGTAAAGAAAATGGTTTACTGATTTTACAAGTTAAGAGACTTGATTCTTAAAAGATAAGAGACTTGACTTAATTGAATTGATATGAATTTTGTTAAAAGTGTGAAACCTCATTCATGAATAATGAGTACTTGGTTTTTTAAAAGGAATAATGTTTTACTGATTTCGGAAATCAGAATAAGGATCGAGCAAACCACTGCAGCGCTAATAAAAGGAAATGTATTGAGTAATTAAGTATTATTAAAACCAGTAGAAACCTCCATCTACATAGAAGCTAAGATGAGACAAAATGATATTATATTTCCTAGATCATGGCTGCTTTAATAAGATTGATTATAAAAAAAGAATAATGTGACGCCCCGAACCCGGGCCCGTCACTGGTGCCTTACCCCGGGCACCCTAGTGATACAACATCAGAGAAAATCAGCGGAAATAAAAAAAAAAAAAACATGAACATGAATTAAGAGACATGATAAATAAACAGGCCAACCAAAACAGTTGCCTTCAGTATAAATACATAAACACCCGAACAGTTATCCTTTTACAAACCACACTTGCCAAGCTTCTGCACCTCTAAGATTTACGACAATGACGGGACGGGGCCGCCATACCACGAATGTACAGAACCTACAACTCGGGGACACATACAAAAGATAAGCCTCGGAGAAAGCGGAGCTTCCAATCTGTGAACTGTGATCACATGGCGGGGATCCACGACCGATGTACCTCTACTGCGGCATGACGCGGCCCCGAAGGAGGTCGATAACAGTACCAAGTATGTGAAAGCGTAAAATGCGTAAATGAAATCATACTAGTCTATATAAAGCGAGAGACATGTATGATAACCAAACTACGATTCACAACATAAAAGCGATCATGTCGATCGGGGACTCACGCCTCAAGTCATCACTCAAATATAACTATGGGTCTCACGCCCACAACATCAATCATGTTCGCATTATGGCGCATGCCCCGATTCTGCATCGGTGTAGACATGTCCATGATGCAACAATAATACCAATGCCCGGCGGCCACATGCCCCGGAATTCTACCTCGGTGTGAACGCGTCCGTATGACATCAACAATAATATCTTTGGGTGATCAACCTGCGCACGTAGCCACATGCCCGGAATTCTACCTCGGTGTAGACATGTCCATGTAACCACAATAACAATATATCGGGTAATCAACCCCGCGCGTAGCCACGTGCCGGAATCTTGCGTCGGTGTAGACCGTCCATGTTGCGATAATAACCATATATCGGGTAATCAACGACGCGTGGCGCGCGCCCCGAATCTTGCGTCGGTGTAGACATGTCCACGTGACATCAACAACAAGACGATAATCAAAATGGAAACATACGTGGAATTCTCAAATCGCCAAAGACGCGTCGAGTAAGTTCTCAACAAGTCAACCGCCTCTATCGAGAGCGGTAACACGTAAATACCACACTTGCACAACAAAGGCTATCATCACAAGCATAGGCAAGTTTCACAACAACAAGCATAGGCAAGTTTCACAACAACAAGCATAGGCAAGTTTCACAACAACAAGCATAGGCAAGTTTCACAACAACAAGCATAGGCAAGTTTCACAACAACTCAAAGTACTTCCATTTTATGCCAAAGTCCGGGTTTTTAACCCCAAAGTACTACATACGTTAAGTTCTTTTAAAAGAGATCCATTACTTTTATAAAAGTCACCCTATACCCGTAGTATTAGAATGACCAACCCCCATTCCTTTTCAAAATCAAGTAACAACATTCTTTTCCTAAGTTCCAGTTTGCCTAGTTTCAATTACTCAAGCTTCTCATTTTCAAATGCTCAAGTCACTTATTTTAGAAAGGTTTCATAACTCATAGTCTTAATCTCTTTTAAAACAATTGAGTAACATATGTCATATATGTGAGTAGTTTATTCTTGTTTATAACGATATTATTACGTGACCGTGATCTAGAAAATGTAATATCATTTTGTCTCATCTTAGCTTCTATGCGGATGGAGGTTTCTCTGGTTTTTAATACAACACATCATTATTCAATACATTTTCCTTTATTAACGCTGCGATGGTGCTGTCGATACACATTACGATTTCCGAAATCGGTAAAACATTATCCTTTAAAACCAAGTACTCATTACTCACGAATGAGGTTTCACACAAACATCCACATTAAAACAAATAAGTTAAGTCTCTTATCTTATAAGATCAAGTCTCTTAACTTCTAACATCGATAAACCATTTTCTTTACCTCTCTTAAGACATTATACCTAACTCCCATAAAGCTAGTATAACTCTTTTTAAAACCTTTAAAACCAAGTGTTACTCTCCTAAAGCGATTTATAAATCTTTTGAAATACATCAAGTCCTTTATTATAACAAGCCGATTATAATTCACATCGATTACCTTTTAAAACCACAAAGTATTTTCTTACCTTCATAAAGTGTTATAACCAACTTCCCATAAAGTCGATATAACACTTTATGTTTTAAAACAATCAAACACGATTAACACGTATGCGTCTACCGTACTACATAGTTCCACATATCATGCTAGAAGAGATAGGAAGAGGTTCACATACCTCGCGACGATTATCGACAATAAGCAAAAGCTCCAAGTACTACAACGCACTGGCCGCTTTCCACTCGCCGAGTAGAATACGCTACTCTTAGTACTTTCACCTAAAAAGGTCACAAACGTCTATTAACTTTTAAACACGGTTCCATTTCTCTGAGAAAATTCGGCGACCTCGCCACACAGCGTAAATCTCCTCTTCATCGGTAGGCTGCAAGCCAACGGGGTTTACACGTCTAACGGGCGTGTACAATTCTACTCGATAATACTACACAAGTCTCTTTGTCTGATACCAATGTAAATACGATTCGATTCTTTTCTTTATTCTTGAGCTTAAGTCAAAAGACATTGCCACAAACTAGGTTGATTCATATATAGTATACCTCAACTATATATTCTTAACAACATGTAATTTCCAATTACAAATAGAGGACAAGATAATTACCTCGATAAGCCCATAATTATCCAAGTTAAATGTCGGTCCTTAGCAACGTTTAGCTCAACTCGGTGCTCCATCCCGCTCCGAACAACCCTTAGAAGTTCTAACCAACTTCTACCTAAATACTTGACCAATCAATGAAGATTTCCTTAGGGTTTCGGTTTGAGACTAAAGGGACAAAAGGTAGTATTTAGGGCTCTACGTATAGAGGTATCTTTGGAATACTACAAGGTACAAGGCTAAGGTATTTTGGGCATTATAACAATACTAGGGAGTATTTCTATACCACAAAAGGGTATTATCTGAAAACAACTAGGCTAGGGAGGGTACCCATGCCAAGCATGAGGGGAGGGAGGAGGCCTCGGCAAGACTCTCAGAGGGGATGAGTTGGGCCAGAACTCAACACTAGAGGAGGGAGGATTTTAGGCTTGGAAGGTTTCATTTGTGGATGAAGAGTTCATCAACATAAGAAGGGTATTTATAGCAAAACCAAAGGCCAACCAATGGCGAGATCTAGCCAAGTGCAAGGCAAGTGTAAGGCGAATCAAGCCAAGTGCACCCTAACCTACTCCACAAAACATTGCACCAAACAAGGCACAAAACAAGGCCAAAACAAGGCACAAAACAAGGCACCAATAGGACACAAAGCGTGAGCCAAAGATCAAGCCAAAGCGTGAACCACTTCGTGCGCGGGCGCCCACTGCTTCGATGTGAGGTGACATGTCACCTCCCGTTGATCCAAAATGTTTCGTCCGCCGGAAAAATCCGCAAAATTTAAAAAGGACATAGCGGAATTTTCCTCGCAAGTTATGTAAAGCGTTTCGTCAAAACGACTCTAGGGTGTTGTGCACAAATGTCATTCGGCAAGCCACTGGCGGGGTGACACGTGTCACCCTCCTATTGGCCCAAAATAAAACATCTTAGAAAATATCCAATGGCCAAAATCTAAAAACAAAGTGGGCCACACAAAGTAAATTTCTCGTGGGCCCACGTGACCATTCAGAAAATAAAATTCCATAATTCTCTAATATTCGGGAAGTCCGAATACCAAATCTGGGAATCCAATTCCCATTAACGAACCTTTTTCCTTCACAAAAACCGGAAACTTTTCCGTGGAAAAATCACCTCTTTCTTCCTTTCCGATCTTTCTGTCGTATTCTCGTACGTACGTCCCCACGTCATACTCTGGAAATACGGTATAACATTCTCCCTCGCCCGAAACATTCGTCGAATGTTCCTTCTCAATCTCCACACTGCGCTAGTATAGCGCCCACTTGCTTATCGTCGAAAACAATCATGCCACGCCGCCATAAAAAAATAACAAGCGCGCAATACTTAAACCCAGTCAACGAGGAAACACCTCTAATCATCACAAAAACCCCTTACGAGGTCTAAAATATACTCCTTCACACCTTCATTTCACAAAAGAAAGCGATCACACGTTCACTTCTCCTATCTCGTTGTCCTTCCGAACACTCGAACTCTTTCTAGTATTCGTACCACACTCCGTCAACACTGTTTCCAACCCTCGAGTCACTACCTCAAACTTGGTCATCTCACTAACCGATCTTCTAAGGCGTTCGGCCTCGCGATCGCTTACGGTTGAACATATCCACCAACTCATCGATGGTCATATAAACTTGGGCCTAGCATCCTCGTGACCCTACCACTGGCGGGACCACCGACCGACCCGCTTGTCAAGGGCTCGGGTTGACGTATCACGTCCTCCACCCGACCCACAATCGCGTCAAGCCCTTTGTTCCCGACGGAACAATCTGCTAAATCACATCATGAAAGCTACCACTTCCGTCTCACATTACCCGTGGGTGATCACACATATAAATCCCACGTATACTCGCACCGATAAGGTCAAGCGTAAAGCGAATCTTTTACTCAAGGCGACCTTACCTCTAAGGTCTCAATCGTGTGATCTAGGGTTCACACTTACACGGCTCTAAGGCACGATCTCGGAATGAGAAGAATGAAACCAATCCTAAATGTCCTATAGCCTCACGATTATAGATGTGGTGCACAACACATCGATAATCAAGACTCTACTAGACACGATGCGTGAGACACTTTCAGAGGATTAAGCGCTCACGATACCAGCATGACGCCCGGGCCGGGCGTCACCGTGCCTTACCGGGCACCCTGGTGATACAACATCGAGAAAATCGGCGGAAATAAAAAAAAAAACATGAACATGAATTAAGAGACATGATAAATAAGCAGGCCAACCAAAGCGATTGCCTTGGTATAAATACATAAACACGACGGTTATCCTTTTACAAACCACCCGCCACAACGGTGCTTCTGCACCTTAAGATTTACAACGACAATGACGGAGGGGCCCGCCATACCACGAATGTACAGAACCTACAACTCGGGGACACATACTAAAAGATAAGCCTCGGAGAAGCGGAGCTTCCAATACTGGCTGCGTGATCCTGGCGGGGATCCACGGCCGATGTACCTCTACTGCGGCATGAACGCGGCCCGGAGGTCGATCTGACAATTACCAAGTATGTGAAACTGTAAAATACTGTAAATGAAATCATACTAGTCTATATAAAGCGGGAGACATGTATGATAACCAAACTACAGTTCACAACATAAAAGCGATCATGTCGATCGGGGACTCACGCCTCAAGTCATCACTCAAATATAACTATGGGTCTCACGCCCACAACATCAATCATGTTCGCATTATGGCGCGTGCCGGAGTGCATCGGTGTAGACATGTCCATGATGCGACAATAATACCAATGCCCGTGGCCCACGTGCCCCGGAATTCTACCTCGGTGTGAACGTCCACGTGACATCAACAATAATATCTTGGGTGATCAACCTGCCGCGTGGCCACATGCCCGAATTCTACCTCGGTGTAGACATGTCCATGTAACCACAATAACAATATATCGGGTAATCAACCCTGCGCGTAGCCACGTGCCGGAATGCTGCGTCGGTGTGAACACGTCCATGTTGCGATAATAACCATATATCGGGTAATCAACGGCGCGTGGTCGCGTGCCCCGAATCTGCGTCGGTGTAGACATGTCCATGTGACATCAACAACAAGCGATAATCAAAATGGAAACATACCCGTGGAATTCTCGTCGCCAAAGACGTCGAGTAAGTTCTCGACAAGTCAACCGCCTCTATCGAGAGGCGGTAACCGTAAATACCACACTTGCACAACAAAGGCTATCATCACAAGCATAGGCAAGTTTCACAACAACAAGCATAGGCAAGTTTCACAACAACAAGCATAGGCAAGTTTCAACAACAAGCATAGGCAAGTTTCACAACAACTCAAAGTACTTCCATTTTATGCCAAAGTCCGGGTTTTAACCCCAAAGTGCTACATCGTTAAGTTCTTTTAAAAGAGATCCATTACTTTTATAAAAGTCACCCTATGCCGTAGTATTAGAATGACCAACCCCGTTTCCTTTTCAAAATCAAGTAACAACATTCTTTTCCTAAGTTCGGTTTGCTAGTTTCAATTACTCAAGCTTCTCATTTTCAAATGCTCAAGTCACTTATTTTAGAAAGGTTTCATAACTCATAGTCTTAATCTCTTTTAAAACAATTGAGTAACATATGTCATATATGTGAGTAGTTTATTCTTGTTTATAACGATCTTATTACTGACCATGATCTAGAAAATGTAATATCATTTTGTCTCATCTTAGCTATGCGGATGGAGGTTTCTACGGTTTTAATACAACACATCATTATTCAATACATTTTCCTTTATTAACGCTGCGGTGGTGCAGTCGATACACATTACGATTTCAAATCGGTAAAACATTATCCCTTTAAAACCAAGTACTCATTACTCACGAATGAGGTTTCACACAAACGTCCACATTAAAACAAATAAGTTAAGTCTCTTATCTTATAAGATCAAGTCTCTTAACTTCTAACATCAAGAAACCATTTTCTTTACCTCTCTTAAGACATTATACCTAACTCCCATAAAGCTAGTATAACTCTTTTAAAACCTTTAAAACCAAGTGTTACTCTCTTCAAAACGATTTATAAATCTTTTGAAATACATCAAGTCCTTTATTATAACAAGCGGTTATAATTCCACGTGATTACCTTTTAAAACCACAAAGTATTTTCTTACCTTCATAAAGTCATTATAACCAACTTCCCATAAAGCCGTTATAACACTTTATGTTTTAAAACAATCAAACACGGTTAACACGTATGCGTCTACCGCACTACATAGTTCACACATATCATGCTAGAAGAGATAGGAAGAGGTTCACATACCTCGCGACGATTATCGACAATAATCAAAAAGCTCCAAGTACTACAACCACTAGCCCTTTCCACTCATAAAGTAGAATACGCTACTCTTAGTACTTTCACCTAAAAAAGGTCACAACGTCTATTAACTTTTAAACACGGTTCCATTTCTCTCTGAGAAAATTCGCGCCTCACGCCACATTAAATCTCCTCTCTATCGAGGCTACCAAGCCAACCGGGGGTTTACCGCCTAACCGGGCGTGTACAATTCTACTCGATGTACTACCAAGTCTCCGCACATACCAATGTAAATACAATTCGATTCTTTTCTTTATTCTTGGGCTTAAGTCAAAAGACATTGCCACAAACTAGGTTCAGTTCTATATATAGTATACCTCAACTATATATTCTTAACAACATGTAATTTCCAATTACAAATAGAGGGACAAGATAATTACCTCGATAAGCCCATAATTATCCAAGTTAAATGTCGGTCCTTAGCAACGTTTAGCTCGACTCGGTGCTCCATCCGCTCCAAACAACCTTAGAAGTTCTAACCAACTTCTACCTAAATACTTCAACCAATCAATGAAGATTTCCATAGGGTTTGGTTTGAGACTAAAGGGACAAAGGTAGTATTTAGACTCTACGTATGAGGTATCTTTGGAATACTACAAGGTACAAGGCTAAGGTATTTTGGGCATTATAACAATACTAGGGAGTATTTCTATACCACAAGGGGTATTATCACGAAAACAACTAGGCTGGGGTACCCATGAGGCACCTGAGGGGAGGAGGAGGCCTCGCCAAGACTCTCAAAAGAGGGGATGAGTTGGGCCGAACTCAACACTAGAGGAGGGAGGATTTTAGGCTTGGAAGGTTTCATTTGTGGATGAAGAGTTCATCAACATAAGGGTATTTATAGCAAAACCAAAGGCCAACCGATGGCGAGATCTGCCAAGTGCAAGGCAAGTGTAAGGCGAGATCAAGCCAAGTGCACCCTAACCCTACTCCACAAAACATTGCACCAAACAAGACACAAAACAAGGACAAAACAAGGCACAAAACAAGGCACGATAGGACACAAAGCGTGAGCCAAAAGATCAAGCCAAAGCGTGAACCACTTCGTGCGCGGGCGTACTGCTTCCGATGTGAGGTGACACATGTCACCCTCCCGTTGGTCCAAAATGTTTCGTCTCTCGGAAAAATCCGCCAAAATTTAAAAAGGACATAGCGAATTTTCCTCGCAAGTTATGTAAAGCGTTTAGTCAACGACTCTAGCAGGGTGTTGTGCACAAATGTCATTCGGCGAGCCACTGGCGGGGTGACACGTGTCACCCTCCTATTGGCCCAAAATAAAACATCTTCCAAAATATCCACAATGGCCAAAATCTAGAAAACAAAGTGGGCCCCATAAAACCAGTAAATTTCTCAGTGGGCCCAGTGACCATTTCCGAAAATAAAATTCCATAATTCTCTAATATTCCGAAGTCCGAATACCAAATCAGGAATCAATTCCATTAACGAACCTTTTTCCTTCACAAAAACCGGAAACTTTTCCGTGGAAAAATCACCTCTTTCTTCCTTTCCAATCTTTCTGTCGTATTCTCGTACGTACGTCCTTACGTACATACTCTGGAAATACGGGGTATAACAAATAACCTACTCACATATAAGGCATATGTTTCTCAAATTGTTTAAAAGAGAATTATGTTTTAAAGGATTAAAACTATGAACTACGAAACCTTTTCAAAAATGAGAAACTTGAGCATTTGAAATTAGGCAAACTTGAACGTTTGGAAAATAATGTTGTTACTTGATTTTACAAAGGGAAGTGTTTTGGTTTACTTAACAATGTTAGTCACTCTATTTTTATACTACGGGTATCGAGTGACCTTTGTAAAAGAAATGGATCTTTAAAAGGAATTTAACGTACGTAGTACTTTAGGGTTAAAACCCGGACTTTGACATAAAATGAAAGTACCTTGAGTTGTGTATAACTTGCCTATGCGTGTTGTTGTGAAACTTGTCTATGCTTATTGTGATAGCCTTTGTGTGCAAGAATTGTGTTTCTATACTCTGGCGTCTCGATGGGTAGGTTGACTTGTTGAGAACTTACTTGGGCGTCTGGCGGTGGCGGAGAATTCCGCAGTGCGCTCACGGTGATAGTGTTATTGGCTTGGACATCTTGACCGATGGGTGGCCACAGTATGCTTCCATTCTGATTGTTATTCCATGGACTAGCTCTCGGCGAGGTTTTCTTGATCGGCCTTGGTATGCGGTGGTCGGCTTTCGTACTTGCCGAATCGTGGTGATTCGGCCTTGGTGCACAGTAGTTAGCCCTCGCGCTTGCCCATTCAGTTTAGTGGCGAAGTCTCGTGATCTGACGCTTGGTACTGGTGGTCGACCCGTGCTTGCCGGTCGACTCGTGACTCGGCCGGTATCGGTAGTCGGCTTCGCGCTTGCCGTGTCGACCGTGGTTTGGATGTTGAGTGGCGGAGTCTCGTGATCTGACCTTGGTATCGGTAGTTAGCCCTCGTACTTGCTCGGTCGACTCGTGACTCGGCGCCGGTATCACGGTAGTCGGCTTCGTACGTGCTTGCGGCTCAGTGGTGGTTTGATTGTATAGTATTGTTAGTGCGGTTTTATATTTCGAGTAGGACTTGGTGTTGGCGTACTCCTTGGCGTTATTATATCATAGATCGCCGTGATGAGGAAAGGTATTCCACGGGCATGATTGATGTTGCGGGCGTGAGACCCGTAGTTATATTTGAGTGATGACTACGAGGCGTGAGTCCACGACTTACTTATGGCCTTATTTATCGTGAGCGTAGTTTGGTTATCATACATGTCTCACTGCTTTATATAGCGCTATGATTTCATTCTGATATTTTTGATTTCACATACTTGGTACTGTTGTCTTGACCTCGCCTTGAAGTGCGTTCATCTGCGAGTAGGTACATCGTCTGTTGATCAACGCTTATAGGATCAAATTTCAGCGTATTGGAAGCTCGTTCCTTCGGAGGCTTATCTTTTGGTATGTTACCACAGTCAGTAGGTTCTTGTACATTCGGGGTATGGCGGGGCCTGTCCGTCATAGTTGTTGTAAAAATCTTAAGTGCAGAGCATTGTTGTGGGCGGGGTTGTAAGGATTATGCTTGTTCAAATGTCGATATATTTATATATGCGAGAAAGCAGCCGTTTTGGTTGGCCTATTTTCTTTATCTTGATCCATATCTATTTGCATGTTTAAGTTTTTATTTCCATTGGTTTTCTCGATGTTGTATCACTAGGGTGCGGGGTAGGCACGATCACGGGCCGAGGTTGGTCGTGACAAAAGTGGTATCGAGCGATTAATCCTCGGAAAGTGTCTGACCAGTGTCTAGTAGAGTCTTGATTATCGGTGTGTTGTGCACATCTATGTCGGAGGCTATAGGACATTTAGGATTGGTTTCCTTCTTCTCATTACGAGATCGTGCCTTAGAGTTGTGTTGTAAGTTGGACCCCTCCGGCGTATCTCGTTTTTACGATTATGCCTCTGCGCAGGCGACCGGGCCCAGTGGGCAAGCGGCGAGAAGGCGCTAGTGAGATCTGAGAAATGCGAGAAGCGCGAGCGGTCGATACGAGATTGTGCTTGACGGCGTGTTTTGCGGCGCCACCCGATAGAGTTTAGAGCGCGGCGATGCTGCTGAGAGCCTGATACACGAGCCTCGGTCCAGCGGCTGGAAGCGAGAGAGATGGGTTACAAAGAGATGGCCCGATTTGTCACGACCCGAACTGGGCGTGGATCGTGTCTTACCGGGCACCTAGTGATACAACATCGAGTAATCAGCGGAACATAAGGCGATAACATGAAATAACAAGAAGTATGAAACAATAGTGCGAGAAAACTTGCCTTACGGCATATATATAAATCAATTTAAAGCCGACGATTCGTCCCATTACAACTGACTGCGCGGCATGTGTACTACGGACCTCTAAGAATGATCGACAACAATGGCGGGCGGGGCCCGCCATACCACTGAATGTAAATACCACAACGGCGGGGACTATACGGCGATAAGCCTCGAGAGCGGAGCTTCCCATCTGTTGACGTGACCCTAGAGCGGGATCAACACGGTGTACCTTTACTGCGGCGTGAGCGGCCCGAAGGAGGTCGATTACAGTACCAAGTATGTGAAATCAATCGTAAATGAAATCATAATAGTCTATAAAGCGGGAGACATGTATGATAACCAAACTACGATTCCTGATAAATAGCGATCATGCCAAGTCGAGACTCACGCCTCAAAGTCATCACTCAAATGTAACTATGGGTCTCACGCCCATAACATCAATCATGCGTGGAATACCTTCCTCATCTTGCGATTTATGATATAAAGAACGAAGAAATACCATGAACACGGGTCCCACTGTGTCCTAATAAAATAGTCTGGGGGTAAATGCGAAGGCATAACAGACTACTAACACCCACAGTACTAACGGTGGTCATAAAGCGTATCATGATATCTGTCTGACCGTCACATGATCAAAGGCGGTCACTCGCGGCGATATCAAATGTCGCGTCTAGCCACAGAACTCTCAGTAGCTCTGCGTAGGCCAACCTCGTAGGCCGCGTGAGGTATTCCTCGTCGAGGGTAGCTACTCCCGGCGTCGTCCTGGACTCGCGATCCGCGTAGCCTGAACCGCATGACCACAAGGGCGCAAACTAACACGGAACTCCGTAGTTCGCGTGGATCCCTGGACGCGTGAGGTATTCTCGAATCATGGTCCCGGACAGCCTCGATCTACCCGCGTCGGAGGGCGACAACCTCGGAAACAAGTCAAGGTGAGTGGTACAATACCAACATAACGGTGAGAGTCAAACAACTTTAAGCGCGATCGAGGAAAACCCCTTTACACAAAACATCACAAGATACTAACACACGTAGCATCCTAGCATGTTTACTTATCAAATCAACAAGAAAGTATTACAAGGCTATCACAAACCAACACAATCAAGTTAAACACACAAGGTACATTCTAATATATGATCAACAAGATCGGGTATCTATTCCCAAAGTACTTATACATTATCTTTTAAAAGATCGTTACGTTTACAAAAGTCACACAATACGTAGTATATGAAAATAGAGTGATTATCTTTTGAAGTAAATCAAAACACTTCTCTTCGTAAAATAAAGTAAAAACATTCTTTTCCAAATGTTACAAGTTTGCCTGATTTCAATTAATAAAGTTTATCATTTTAGAAATGTTTAGTAGTTCATAATTTTAATAACATAAATATAAAATTCTACTTTAAAAGCAAATTGAGAAACATATATACGTCACGTGAGTAGGTTATTCATGTTTATAACAATCTTATTTAAGCGACCATGATATAGGAAATGTAACATCATTTTGTCTCATCTTAGTTTCTATGCGGATGGAAGTTTCTCTTGGTTTTACTAATACATTATTAGTCAAAACATTTCCCTTTATTAAGCTTGTTGTGGTTTGTTCGATACTTATTCGATTTCAATCGATAAAACATTATTGCTTTTAAAATCAAGTACTCATTACTCATGAATGAGGTTTTACAACATTTTTAACAAAATGTTAATTACGAAATAAAACAAGTTAAGTCTCTTATCTTTTAAGATTAAGCCTCTTAACTTTTAAAATCGATAAACCATTCTCTTTACCTCTCTTAAAGCGTTATACCTAACTTCCCATAAAGCTAGTATAACTCTTCTTTATTATCACACATCAAGTCGGTTACCTTTTAAAACCACAAGCATTTTACACGTATGCGTCTCGTACTACATAGTTATACACATATCATGCTAGAAAAGGTAGGAAGAGGTTCACGTACCTCGCGGCGATTATCGACTAATAGCAAAACACTCCAGTACCTCAAACAGTCGGCTACTCCTTAAGCCAAGTAGATCGCGCCACGCGTAGTACTTGACCTATAAGGCCACAAGGCGCATTAACATCTAGGTCTAATCGTAGAACATTCTACGAAAATTCGGCACCTCCCCCATGGCCGCGTAAATCTCCTCTTCTATCGAGGCCGACTATCAAGCCAACCGGGGTTTATACATCTAACGGGCGTGTACAATTCTACTTCACGGTAATGCTACACAAGTCTCATGTCTGATCTATGTAATTACTGATTCGGTTCTCTTTCTTTATATTCGGGCTTAAGTCAAAAGACATTGCCATGGCTAGGTTGATTCTATATATAGTCTACTTCAACGATATAGTCTTACAACATGTAATTTCCAATTCTGATAGGGAGACAGATAATTACCTCGATAAGCCCATAATTATCCAAGTATAGATGTCGATCCTTGCAGCGCAGCTCTACTCGGTGCTCGACCCGCTCCAAACAACCCTTAGAAGTTCTACGTAACTTCTTCTTAATACTCCGACCAACTATGGAGATTTTCCTTAGGGTTTTGGTTTGAGACAAAAAGGACATACGGTAGTATTTCCGGGCTCTACGTATAGAGGTATCTTTGGAATACTACAAGGTATACGGCTAAGGTAATTTGGGTATAGTAACAATACGTTTGAGAGTATTTCTACCAAGAGGGGGGGTATATATACGAGACAACACCACAAGTGTCACGACCGTTAGGGGCGTGGTAGTGCCTTTAAGGGCACCAGTAGTCATCATCAGTGTCGGCGGAAATATAAAGCAAGACATGAAGCAGTTTATAAACTAAGACCACGGTTTATGTGAGAAAACATCGCCTTTAAGCATATATATATAAACATGGTTTAGCGATTACATCAAATAACATGCAACATGACTACAAACCTCAGGAAATATACAACTATGGCGGGACGGGGCCCCGCATACCACCTTATACAAAACTATCTACAACGGAGATCATACCCAAAGTAGAGCCTCGGAAAAGATGGAGCTCAGGCACCAGCGTAGAGATCTAAGAATGTGGATCTAGCACACCTTGCCCTTACTGCGGCATGAGCGGCCCAGGAGGTCGATCTGCAGTACTAAGTATATGAAAGCGTAAAATACTTAAATGAAACATATCATTTTAAAAAGCAGTTTGCAAGTATGTATGAAACAACGAGGAAACGCGCATAGTGCCACATCCGCAACAAAGCGTGATAGGTAAGCGTAGGTCTTTCTAGGTTGCAAATGATCGAGCGGGGGCCAGTGCGTAGTATCACCATGAAGCCTAATCACGGACTCCGTAGTCGCATAGGCCAATCACGTAGGCGCGTGGGGTATATAACCCGCGTCGAGGTAGCTTCTCCTCGGCGTAAATCCTGGACTCGTCGTCGCATGGCCACATAGACCGCGTGAGGTATAACCCGCACTAACACGGAACTCCGTAGCTCCGCATAGGTCCGCGGACCCGCATGAGGTATTCTCGAATCATGGTCCCCAGCCGAAGTCTACCCGCGTCGGGCGACAACCCCGTTAATATGTCAAGAGGTGAGTGATGTTACACTAACCTAACGACTTATCGTTAAACAACATAAGCCTGACAAGAATACTCTTTTCACAAGCGTTACAAGACACTAACACACATAGCATCATATCGTGTCTACTTATCAAACCATCCTATTATTCTTTCACAATTCAATATAAGTGCATTATAAACACATAGGCAAAGCGTTTCTTTTATCAATCTTAAGTGGTTATACTTAACTTCCCGTAAGGCTAGTATAACTCTTGAAACTTTTTAAAAACCAATTAGTTCTCTTACATTAAAAATGATTGATATTCTTTTGAAATGCTTTGGATCTTTATTATTGGGCTTAAGCGTGAGGCATTCAGTAAGTGTTATTCGGGCTTAAGCAGTGAGGCATTCGTAAGTATTATTCGGGCTTAAGTCAAAGACATTGCGTAGTTATTATTCGATTAACACGTATCGTCTAGTACTATATATATTGTAAAAATATCATGCTTTAGGAAGAATCACATACCTTCTCGTGAAAACCACGCGAGTTGAATATGTGTGCGAGCGCAGTCGACTATAATAGTCACACATCTATCAAAGACTACTCGAAGGTCATTCTAAGCGAGAGGGTTCACGATTACGGAAAGTTGGGCAGCACTTCCTACAGGTGAGCTATATAAGTCTCTTGTGAAAGCAGTCCTATGTAAATCTGATTTGATTATTCTTCTTTTAAAACCTTCTTGTGGTAGCATTCAATTCTATGCGTGATATTCTTCTAAGTATTTAATACTTATTCTAATACTACTACAGTAAGTATTCTCTAATTCAAAGAGGTTAGGATTAGTTACCTCGGTAGCCCAATAATATCCTAGAAAAGTCGCTGAGCAAGGTTTTGCTACTAAGTTGTATGCTCCAAGGAAACCTTAGAAGTTCTTCACAACTTCTACTAAGTACTAAGGGATTTGGGCTAGGGTATTTTGGGCATTATAACAATACTAGAAGACAACTTTTCTACCAAGGGAGGGGGGTAGATTTTTGGCTAGGCTAGGGGGGGCCTAGGCCAAACTACTAGGCTAGAGGGGGTATTCGTCGAGGGCCTTCACAAGGGAGGGAGTGTTGGGACAGAAGAGCTACAAAGGGAGAGGAGAGGATTTTCAAGACTTGGAAAGATTTGTGGATGAAGAACTCTTCATCTCTAAGGGGGTATTTATAGGTCAAGAAGTGGCCAACCAATAGCCAAGATTAAGACAAGTGCAAGGCAAGTGTAGGGTGAGGATTAACTATACACAAATATCCTACCAACTCCTTGACTTGTGCCTGAGGCACAAAAACGTGCTCGCGCATGTCCAATTCGTCCAAATGGGCGATTTCAAGTCCATCGATTGGAGGGTGACAAGTGTCGCCCTCCGTTGGTCCAAAATGTTTCGTCTCTCGGAAAAATCCGCAAAAATTAGAAATGGCATAGCGGAATTTACCCTACGAAAATGTGGAAAGCGTTTATCGGAAAACTATTCGTTTTGTGAGTTGTGCCCAAAAAAAATCGTCAAGCCTAAACTTTAAGGCTAAACTTTTTATGCGTATTCCACTTACGTACATACTGCAAATACGGGTATAACATTCTCCTCCAGAAACATTCGTCGAATGTTCCTTCCCAAACGATTAACGATAAGATTCTTCATAACTTAAGCGGTTTGCAAATGCCACAGCTGACCACAAAACAACACTTAGGCATAAGCGATAATGAAAATTTACAAGTAGGAAAGTGAATTACACGGAGGTGTGGGAATAGGTGAGGATACTTCTGCCTCATGTCCTCGCCGGCTTCCGCGTCATCTCACCTGAGCTCGTTCCGCCACAAGACTTTGTGAAGCCACGTCCTTGGTCGCGGGCGCTAACTGACGATCGACTATCGCTATGGGAATCTCCTCATCCCGATAACCCTCGGTCACACGGACATCGTCAATCGGGTGTACCCTAGATGGATCCCGATACATCTCGCCGGCGTAGATACGTGAAAAACCGGATGCGCTGCCTCGGATCGGACGGCAGATCGACTCATAAACAACCTTGCCTACCTGCGGACAATCTGAAGCGGCCCGATGTACCTAGGGTGAGTTTCCCCTTCTTCCCGAATCTCATCACACCGCCGTGGGTGGCGCCTTTAGGAAAACCCAATCATGAACCTCGAACTCAAGATCACGCGGCGATGATCTGCATCGACATGCGACTACGGTATCGATAGCGCTCTCGGATAAGCTTCACCTTATCCACTTTCTTTGTACCAAATCTGGTCCCACTAGTTGCACCTCGCCCACATCGAACCAACCTATAGGCGATCGCACTTCCTCCCATACAAGGCCTCAAAGGCGCCATCTGAATCTGGAGTGGTAGCTATTATTATCGCGAACTCAACTGAGGCAAATGATCCTCCCAACTACCTGCGAAGTCAATAACACGGGCTCGCGGCATATCCTCGAAGTGCGGATAGTGCGCTCTGCTGTCGATCAGCGTATGGATGAAATGCGATTTTCGAGCTCGCTGCGTCCTAAACCCTGCGGAAGGACCTCCAGTTAGCGTAAGCGGGCTCCACATGCGATATGATCGAAGTAGGGACTCCATGCGATCGGCGATCTCTCGGATGTAAAGTGCAGCATAATCCTCGGTAGAAAAAGTCGTCTGGCGGGAAGAAAGTGGGCTGATTTAAATCGACTGTCGGCGATAACCCATATAGAATCATGTCTCTGCGAGTGCGAGGTAATCGTGATGAAGTCCATGTTGATTACCTCCACTTCCAGTCGGGATCTCGATAAATGCGTAACAAACCACGGGCCTGCGGTGCTCTACCTTCACTGGCGACAACACGGGGCGAGCTACGAACTACAACGTCCTTTGAGCCATCCCACCAATACGAGATCTAAGGTCGTGGTACATCTTGGTGACCCGGATGGATAGAGTACTTGTGTTTGTGTGCTTCCCAAGAACACTGTAGAAGTCACGAAACATCTGGAACACACAATACGCCCTCAAACCTTAGCACCCATCAGGTGCTACCTCAAGGACCGCGCCCTCGCGAAGAGTTGTATCGCGATATCCGAATCAAAGCTGGATCCTCGGCTGTTGCCTCTTCACCTCGCCAGCGATGGAAGACTGCGGCAACCTCACGAACTCTAACTTGCTATCAGAATCAATCAAGCGGACACAAGGCTCGCTAAGCGGTGCAAATCACGAACCATGTCCTCATCTCTGGCGCGTCGATGGCTCCCGGCCGACCTCGACTAAGCGTCATCCCTGACGTTGGCCTTCCCGGGTGGTACGGGATATCAACATCGTAATCCTTAAGCAACTCTAACCGTCTCTGTCGTAGTTCGGCTCACTGGTGAAGATATCTTGGAGGCTCTTGTGGCAGCAAAAATATCCACGTGAACCCCGTACAAATAGTGCCTCCGGATCTTGGCGTGAATCACGCCGCCCGACTCAAATCATGGGTGGGGTAGTTCTCTGCGTGTTTCTTGGTGTCGGGATGCATATGCAATAACCGCCATGATCATCAACACATCCCAACCCGATGCACGGCGTCCACGATACCGCGACATAACCATGGACCTGCGGAAGAGTAAGAAGCGAGGCGATCGTCGATCTCTCTTTCAGCTGGAAACCACGCTCCTGACATGATCCCACTGAAACTTGGCTGCCACGAGTCGACCTAGTCAATGAATGCGAAGATAGAAGCAAACTTCTCCACGAACCACGATAATATCTGTGAGGCCCGAGCTGCGAACCTGCGCCGGAGTAGTAGGTCTAGGCAAGTCTGGCCCGCCTCGATCTTGGCGTATCCACTCGAATGCCGTCAACCCGACAATATGCCCAAGAAGCATACGAAGTCAGCAAAACTCACGTTTGGAAAACTTGGCGTACAATGCTGATCTGGAGAAGCTCGGCCACGGTCCTCAAATGCTCGCGTGCTCTGCTCTAGGATGCGCATCGGCCTGGCGAGGGGTGGTCGATCGGCGATACCTCTGCCGCTCTGGGCGTCACGATCCACGGGGCCAGTGCGCCCTCGAATATCACGGTGTGATGAGGGCGGCGCGAGTGCTCTGGGCTGGTGTGGTGCAAATCTGAGGCTAACTGCGAGGCGCGCCCGCGATAGCCACGAAAAGGCCTGATCTGGTGTTAACCTGCTGCGCTGTCAACCGGCGATCTGCGCTCGCCATCGAGCATGAGCCTGCGTGCGGGTAATGTCCATTACGGTGGAGAAAACCCGCGTGACTTCGACCATATAGTCGTCTAGCCGGTGACATAGCGGTGCACCTATCCTCATGCTCTGCTGCGATCTTTGGGACATATCGAGCGATGAATCAAACTCGACATTGTACTCACGGCGGTCGTCCTCTGCGCCTCGATGGTAAAACCTATCGGCCGCGCCCTCGCCATCTGTGGAGGCAAGAAGTGAGTGAGAAAGCCTGCGAGAACTCATCCCAGTAGTGCGGGACGCGTGCTCTCCCGGGATAACTCGTAGATCAAACCAATCATTGCGGTATCCACGCGGCCGATCGCGAAAGGTCACGGACTCGTCTCGAGGCCTTGATCACCTCGTGATCCTCTGAAGGCGGCGGATGAACTCCTGCGGATCATCCTCCGGCCTCGACCGAAAAACTGCGGCGGGCTCTGACTCGAAATCTCGCGACCTCAGCTATACGCCTCGGGTGTACGCAGTGCGATCGTATTTGGGGCTGAGCCCAGGCTGCCGCGTCCGGCCTCTCGCCGTGTCGGGCCACAACTTTAGCCAAAGGTTGGGCCGTCTCGCGCGTACTAACTCATCGCCCGAGTGTGGGAGCGGGAGGTGTGGGTCTTGTGGTCTCTTTGAAATTTGGCGTGTCATAGAACTTCGCCGTCTCTGGTATAGGCGGGCACGAGCCTCGTGACTCTGGGTGTCTGCTGGCGGCTCCTCATTGCCTTGCCCACGGGCGGGTTGCCTTGCGTGGAGGCATAGCATTACGGGAAAGGAATACGTTAGAGGGTCGACCTATAACCACAACTCTAAAACACGATCTCGAGAATGAGAAGAATGAAACCAATCCTAAATATCCTATAGCCTCACGATTATTGGTGTGGTGCCTGACATCACCGATAATCAAGACTACTAGATACGGTGCATGGACACTTTCAGAGGATTAAGCGCTCACGATACCACTTTTGTCACGACGTTAGGGCGTGGCCAGTGCCTCTGGGGCACCAGTAGTCATCTGTCGAGTAATCAGTCGAAATATAAAGCGAACATGAAGCTTGATTTATAAACTAAGACACGATTTATGTGAGAAAACATAAGCCTTCGGCGTATATATATAAACATGGTTTCGTGATTCACGTCAAACCATGTACAACATGACTACGAACCTCTAGGAAATATACAACTATGGCGGGACGAGGGGCCGCCATACCACTGCAAAACTATCTCTGAGGAGATAAATGCAAGTAGAGCCTCGGAAAAGATGGAGCTCAGGCACGGCGTGAGATCCTAAGAATGTGGATCACAGCACTGCGCCACTGCGGCATGAGCATGGCCCGAAGGAGTCGATTACATTACTAAGTATATGAAGCGTAAAATACTTAAATGAAACATATCATTTTAAAAGCGGTTTTGCAAGTATGTATGAAACAACGAGAAACGCGCGTAGTCATCCTGCAAGTGAAGCGTGATAGGTAAATTGTAACGGTCTTTTCTAGGTTGCGAATGATCGAGCGGGGCCAATTGCGTGGTATCACCATGCGAAGCCTAATCCTAGACTCCGTAGTCGCGTGGGCCAATCCATAGGCGCATGGGTATATAACCCGCGTCGGTAGCTACTCACCGGCGTCGTCTGGACTGCGTCGTCCGCGTAGCCCACATAGGCGCGTGAGGTATAACCCCGCACGCTAACACGGAACTCCGTAGCTCGCATGGGTCCTTGGACCCGCATGGGTATTCTCGAATCATGGTCCCGGACACTTTGAGTCTACCAGCGTCGGAGGCGACAACCCGTGTAATATGTCAAGAGGTGAGTGATGTTACACTAACCTAACAGCTTATCGTTAAACAACATAAGCACAACAAGAATACTCTTTTCACAAGCGTTACAAGACAGCTTAACACGTAGCATCATATCATGTCTACTTATCAAACCATCACTATTATTCTTTTCACGATTGATATAAGTCTTATTTATAAACATGTAGCTGTTTCTTTTATCAATCTTAAGTGGTTATACTTAACTTCCCATAAGGCTAGTATAACTCTTAAGCTTACGTTTAAAACCAATTAGTTCTCTTACATTAAAAATGATTGGTATTCTTTTGAAATGCTTTGGATCTTTATTATTCAAGCTTAAAGCGTGAGGCATTCTGTAAGTGTTATTGAGCTTAAGCGGTGGCGTTAGTAAGTATTATTCGGGCTTAAGTCAAAGACATTGCGTAGTTATTATTCGGTTAACACGTATCGTCTAGTACTATATATATTGTAAAAATATCATGCTTTAGGAAGAATCACATACGCTTACCGTGAAAACCACCGCGAGTTGAATATGTATGAGAGAGTCGACCTATAATAGTCGGACATCTATCAAAGACTACTCAAGTGGTCATTCTAAGCGAGGGTTCTGATTACGGAAAGTTGGGCGTGACTTCCTGCAGGTGAGCTATATAAGTCTCTTGTGAAAGCAGGTCTATGTAAATGCGGTTTGATTATTCTTCTTTTAAGCCGCCTACTGTAGTAGCAGTTCAATTACTGATACGTGATATTCTTACAAAGTATTTAATACTTATTCTAATACTACTACGATGAAGTATTCTGCAATTCAAGAGGTTAGGATTAGTTACCTCATTAAGCCCAATAATATCCTAGAAAAGGAATCGCTGAGCGAGGTTTGCTCTAAGTTGTATGCTCGAGAGCTTAGAAGTTCTTCACAACTAAGTACTAAGGTATTTGGGCTAGAGGTATTTTGGGCATTATAAATACTAGAAGACAACTTTTCTACCAAGGGAAGGGGGTAGATTTTGGCTAGGCTAGGGGGCCTCGGCGAGCTACTAGGCTAGAGGAGGGGTATTCGGCCAAGGGCCTTGAGGAGGGGAGTGTTGGGCCAGAAGAACTACAAAGGGAGAGAGAGGATTTTCAAGACTTGGAAAGATTTGTGGATGAAGAACTCTTCATCTCTACAGGGGTATTTATAGGTCGAAGTGGCCAACTTGATAGCGAATTAAGACAAGTGCAAGGCAAGTGTAGGGTGAGGATTAACTATACACAAATATCCTGCAACTCCTTGACTTGTGCCTGAGAGCACAAAAGCGTGCTCGCGTGTCGATTGCGTCCAAATGGGCGATTTGAATCCATCAATTGGAGGTGTGACAAGTGTCGCCCTCGTTGGTCCCGAAATGTTTAGTCTCTCGGAAAAATCCATAAAAATTAGAAATGGCATAGCGGAATTTACCCTACGAAAGATGTGGAAGCGTTTACGTCGGAAAACTATTAGTTTGTGAGTTGTGCCCAAAAAAAATCGTCAACCTAAACAAGGCTAAACTTTTTATACGTATTCACTTACGTGCATCACTGAAATCGGGTATAACAATGAGGGGGTGTATGCCCTCGGCCTACCACTGGGGTACTCTCGGCGAGGGGAAGGAGCTCTCGGCCTGAGGCCTCGCAAAGGGGAGAGGGGTGTTGGGCGAAACACCATGAGGGAGGAGGAATTTTAGACTTAGGAAATATAGGAATGGATGAAGAAGTCTTCAAACTTAGGGGGTATTTAAAGGACAAGCCAAGGCCAACGATGGCCAAGATCATGCCAAGTGCATAGCAAGTGTAAGGCCAAGATTGGGACAAGTGTGTGTGGGTCCAGCTTTGTCGATCGACACACAAATATCCTACCAGCTACACTCTCTGATTCGGCTCATTCTGCCCATAGGTCCGCTGATGAGAGGGTGCCAAGTGGCGCCCTCTTGTTGATCCAACACGTTCGTCTCTCGGAAAAATCCGCAAAAATAAAAATGACATAGCGGAATTTTCCGCCCATGAAGATTATAAGCGTTTTGTCGGCGACTCTAGCAAGGTGTTGTGCATAAGAACTTTGACCAAGGGTGCCGCGTGGGGGTGACACGTGTCGCCCCGGTCGTCAAATATTTAGTCTTAGAAAATATCCAAAATCCGAAATCTCAAAAACAAAGCGGGCCCAAAAGCGTAAATTTCTCCAGTGGGCCTACGTGACCATTTAGAAAATAAAATCCCAAAATTCTAATATAATCTATGAAGTCCAAACCAAATGCAGGAATCGATTCCCATTAACGAACCTTTTTCTTCACAAAAGCGGAAACTTTTAAAGTGAAAACTCGCGTCTTTCTTTCTTTCAAAATTTACTGCGTGCTCTCGTGCGCCCTCACTAACATACCTGCTGCTACGGGGTATAACATTCTCCCTCGCCAGAAACATTAGTCGAATATTCCTTCTAAGTCTCAAAACAAGCGTGCGCGGTATAGTCTTCTTCTCTTATACTTACGAGAACAATCTGCCACGCTTTGGCCACGAAACACCGCGCATACTTATTCAAGTCCACGAGAAACACCTCTATCATCACCAAAATGATACCACTTTTGTCACTTTTCCACGAGGTTCACTCCGGCGACCCAACAAAGCGGTGCAGAAATTGCATCGATCCACGAGTGTAAATGCGCTCGAACTCTTACCACGTTACATTCTTGCTTGATTTCCAAAACTCGGGGTTAATATCTACAGTGGTCATCATTAGCGGGAACACTCTGGATGGATCTCGATACTTTCCCGAACATAACAATCTGAAAGGCCAGGACGTCTTTGCCTCACAAGTCGGACGACAAATGCTAACATATAAGCAACACAGCCTATCCCTCCATGAACTCAAAAGGCCCCCAGAGTAACTCGGGCTAAGTTTCTCTGTTTTCAAAGCTCATCGCACCTATCTGGGTGGTACCTTCGAAGACGGCCGTCGACTGAACTCTAGCGTCGTCGTAGATGTCTGCCACGATTTCTACGAAGTGCCAAGCCTCTTACAGATAAGCCACTTTATCCACGGTCTGTTGGAACAAGCTTTGAACCAACTATCGAACCTTGCCAACATCAAGCGAAGCAATGGAAACTTACACTTCCGCCCTACAAGGCGTCATAAGCGACATCAGAATACTGAAATGGTAGCTACTAAAACACTCCTCGGCGGGAGACAACAATCCACTGACTACCCAAATCCACCTTGGCGGCGAGGCGAGATGCGGTCGAGACTACTTTGAGTTCTTAACCACTGCTGGTAAAACTTCGAGGAAAAGCGTAGTGCCACAGGCTCGTATGCGTCAATGTAATGTGAAGGTAGGCACCCGTTCAACCTTACAACCTTTCGATATAACGTCTGCAACTTACTACGAGTACCGGTTTGGGCTAAAAGATAAGGCGGTGACCTCATGGCCGACTCTTGGTCGAATACGTCCGCGAACTGTCTGTTGGTTAACTAAACATGGGCCTAGCACCTCGTGACCCCGTCGCAAGGCGGGACCGCCAACTGAACCTCCACCATAGTCGCGGGTTGACCCAACGTGAACCCGACCCATCTCGCGTAAAACACTTGCTCCCGAATCGGAACAATTTCACTAATTATGTTAGAAAACCTAAGCGGTCTTCTTAGCTCAACTACTCTTTCATACCAACAATTTCACTAATTATATTCACGAAAACCTAAGCGGTCTTCTCAGCTCACTACCCTCTTTCATACCACGCTCTCGAGGACTTATCCACATACCATAGCTTCGCGTGCACATGCACTCCTATAAAGGTCAAACATAAACATCGTCTTTTACTCGAGATGGCGCTTACCTGCAAGGTCTCTCGTATAAAACTCTAAGGCTCACGCCTCATCCCCAAATCTTGCTTGGTTAACTAACATGATTTCTAATCACAATTTACACCATGCATCGAAAACACTTAAGGTATACTCGCATCACATATACCAAACTCTAGAGGTTAAAGATATGCTGCATCTCTTTGCTTCACTCCCCCTTGTAGTTCTAATCAAACCTTGCCCGTAAGCGCGCAGCTAAAAGATGACAAACTGCCACTTTGATCACGAAGGCTAAGTCCTCTGCTGGACCTGCTACCGACATCAGACACGGCGGTCATAGGTATGATACTGACTAAAGGCGACATTCCGGGATGACATACGCACCTTTGTGAACGGAAGCCACGGAGTTACGACTGACTCCTGCATACCCGAGCGGCACGAAATCAGTGAATGACCACTCTGGCTGGCGGAGAGTGCATATCTAATCTTTGGTGGCGACTTGCCTCGAAAGTTACCAAAGGACGCTTCTTTGCTCTGGCCTCTTGCTGTCGCCGTTAACCCGTTGATCTCGTTTCTTGGCTGCGCGCCTGGCCATTACCACGAGGCCATGCTCGAAGCCTAAGCGAAAATTACTCTGCGCAACCGCTACAGATATTCATCAAGACTGCGGTACATCGGTATACTCTCTGGTAGCCAAATCCATAGCTAGTAATAAGGGTTGTCTCATGATCTATATTCTCTGATTCGATTCGTAGGCCGAGGTTCAAATGTCATGGCGCGATGAGGCTGCGCTGCGCGTGCTAAGCTTCTGTTGAAGTGGTGACGTAGCATAACTCCTGACAAGCACTAACTTTCGGTGATGGTTGGGCATGCCCTCGTAACCTCTGTACTCTACTCGCGGCTCCTCGGCTACCTTGCCCACAGGCGGGTTTGCGGGCATAGCGGTAAAGGGAAGAAATCGTCGAGGGTCCAACTTATCACACGGCTCTGAGCACGATCTCAGAATGAGAAGAATGAAACCGATCCTAAATATCCTATAGCCTCACGATTATTGGTGTAGTGCGACACACGATAATCAAGACTCCTTGAATCTGATGCATAGACACTTTCCGAGGGTTAGGCTCGATACCACTTTTATCGCGACCCGCGGGCGTGTTGGTGCCTACCGGGCACCTGGTGATACTGACGTAGTGTCGGAACATAAGGCGATAACATGAAATAACAAGAAGTATGAAACAATGATGCGGAAAACTTCTTCGGCATATATATATAAATCAATTTAAAGCGAGCGATTCGTCCCGTTACAACTACTGCGACGGTACTCTGGACCTCACAGAATGATCGACAACGATGGCGGGGCGAGGCCCGCCGTACCACGAATGTAAATACCAGCAACGCGAGGGGACTATACCTGCTGATAAGCCTCGGGCAGCGGGCTTCCCGTGTTGGCGCGACCACTAGGCGAGGATCAACTTTGGTGTACCTTTACCTGCGGCATGACGCGGCCCGAGAGGAGTCGGTACAACGGTACCAAGTATGTGGCCCGAAAATCATAAATGAAATCATAATAGTCTATAAAGCGGAGGCATGTATGATAACCAACTCTGATTTACAATAAATGGCGATCATGTCAAATCGAGGACTCGCGCCTCAAAGTCGTCACTCGGAAATGTAACTATGGGTCTCGCGCCCGTGCGTCAATCATGCGTGGAATACCTTCGCCAGCTGCGATTTATGATATAAAGCACCAGAAATACACGTGAACACGGGTCCACAATGTCCTAATAAAACGATGCGGGGTAAATCTGAAGGCATAGCAGGCTCACTAACACCCGATACTAACGAGGTCATAAAGCGTATCATGATATCTGTCTATGCGTCGCATGATCAAAGGCTGGTCACTTCGCGGTATCAAATGTGCGTCTAGCCACAGAACTCTCGTAGCTCCGCATGGCCAACCTCGTAGGCCGCGTGAGGTATTCCTCGCGTGAGGTAGCTACTCCCGGCGTAAATCGTCACGGACTCGCGATCCGCGTAGCGCGAACCGCGTGACCACAAGGGCGCATGAGCTAACACGGAACTCCGTAGTTCGCATGGATCCACAGACCGCGTAGGGTATTCTCGAATCATGGTCCCGGACGCTGAGTCTACCCGCGTGGAGCGGCTTAACCTCAGGAAACAAGTCAAGGTGGTGGTACAATACCAGCGTGGTGAGAGTCAAACAACTAGCGTGATCGAGGAAAACCCCTTTACACAAACATCACAAGATGCTAACACGCGTAGCATCTGGCATGTTTACTTATCAAATCAACAAGAAAGTATTACAAGGCTATCACAAACCAACACAATCAAGTTAAACACCAAAGTACGTTCTAATATATGATTAACGAGATCGGGTATCTATTCCACAGTACTTCGTACATTATCTTTTAAAAGATCGTTACGTTTACAAAGTCACACAATGCACGTAGTATGAAAATAGAGTGATTATCTTTTGAAGTAAATCAAAACACTTCTCTTCGTAAAATCAAGTAACAGCGTTCTTTTTCCAAATGTTTCAAGTTTGCCTAATTTCAATTACTCGAGTTTCTGCGTTTTGAAAGGTTTAGTAGTTCATAATTTTAATCACTTAATGATATAATTCTCCTTTAAAAGAAATTTGAGAAAGCATATATACGTCGTGAGTAGGTTATTCTTGTTTATAACAATCTTATTTAAGCGGCCATGATCTAGGAAATGTAGCATCATTTTGTCTAATCTTAGTTTCTATGCGGATGGAAGTTTCTCTTTGTTTCTTAATGCATTATTAGTCAAAACATTTTCCATTTATTAAGTATTTCTTTGTGGTTTGTTAAATACTTATACGATTTCCGAAATCGGATAAAACATTATTGCTTTTAAAATCAAGTACTCATTACTCGCGAATGAGGTTTTACAAACATTTTAACAAAATGTTAATTACCAAGTAAAACAAGTTAAGTCTCTTATCTTTTAGATTAAGCCTCTTAAGCTTTTAAAATCGATAAACCATTCTCTTTACCTCTCTTAAAAGCGTTATACCCAACTTCCCATAAAGCTGATATAACTCTTCTTTATTATCACCACGTCAAGTCGATTACCTTTAAAACCACAAAGCATTTTACACATGCGTCTACAGAGTACTACCATAGTTATACACGTATCATGCTAGAAAAGGTAGGAAGAGGTTCGCATACCTCGCGGCGATTATCGACTAATAACAAGCGGCTCAGTACCTCAAGCCGTCGGCTGCTCCTTAAGCCAAGTAGATCGCGCCGCGCATAGTACTTCAACCTATAAGGCCAAAAGCGGCAATAACATCTAAGTCTAATCGTAGAACATTCTACGAGAAAATTCGTACCTCCCACCCCAGCCGCGTAAATCTCCCTCATCTACATCGAGGCGGCTATCAAAGCAACGGAGAGTTTATCATCTAACTTGGGGCGTGTGCAATTCTCTTCCGCGTGTGCTACACAAGTCTTATGTCTGATCCTATGTAATTCTGATTCGATTCTCTTTCTTTATATTGGGCTTAAGTCAAAGACATTGCACATAAAGCTGGGATTGATTCTATATATAGTATGCTTCAACTATATAATCTTACAACATGTAATTTCCAATTACTGATAGAGAACGAGATAATTACCTCGATAAGCCCGTAATTATCCAGAGTATAGATGTCGATCCTTAGCAGCGCTTAGCTCCTACTCAGGCGCTCCAACCGCTCCAAACAACCCTTAGAAGTTCTACGCCTTCTGCTTAATACTCGACCAAGTATGGAGATTTTCCTTAGGGTTTTTGGTTTGAGACAAAAAGGACATACAGTAGTATTTAAGACTCTCGTATAGAGGTATCTTTGGAGATACTACAAGGTATCACGACTAAGGTAATTTGGGTATAGTAACAATACTTTTGAGTATTTCTACCAAGAGGGGGTATATATACGAGACAACACCTGAGGGTGTATACCCCTCGGCCTACCCAGCCAGGGGTACTCTCGGCCAAGGGGAAGGGCTCTCGGACCTGAGGCCTCACAAAGGGGAGAGGGGTGTTGGGTGAAACACGACACAAGGGAGGGAGGAATTTTAGACTTAGGAAATATAGGAATGGATGAAGAAGTCTTCAAACTTAGGGGTATTTATAGGACAAGCCAAGGCCAACCAATGGCGAATCATGCAAGTGCATAGCAAGTGTAAGGCGAGATTGGGACAAGTGTGTGGGTCCCACTTTATCAATCAACACACAAAATATCCTACCAACTACACTCTCCAATTTGGCTCATTCTGGCCATTAGGTCCTTTGATGAGAGGTGCCAAGTGGCGCCCTCTTGCTGATCAACACGTTGTCTCTCGGAAAAATCCAAAATAAAAATGACATAGCGAATTTTCCGCCCAGAAGTTATGAAAAGCGTTTAGTCGGCAGCTCTAGCAAGGTGTTGTGCACAAGAACTTTTCGGCCAAAGGGTGCCCATGAGGTGACCGTGTATGCGGTCTTCAAAATATTTCGTCTTTGAAAATATCCAAAATCCGAAATCTCAAAACAAAGCGGGCCCATAAAGCAAGTAAATTTCTCGTGGGCCTACGTGACCATTGAAAATAAAATCCCAAAATTCTAATATAATCTATGAAGTCAAAACCAAATGCGGGAATCAATTCCCATTCAGAACTTTTTCTTCACAAAACCGGAAACTTTTCGTAAAACTTCGTCTTCTTTCTTTTCAAAATTTCTGCGTACTGCCAAATGCGTGCGCCCTCGCTAACATACCACTGCAACTCGGGGTATAACACGATTCTTGTCGAGGATCGTGGCGGACATGAGAATAAATTTGGATCCTGGCGATTCGATGCTTGCCGTGGTTGCTGAGATCCCGGATAGTTTGAGGCTCACGGGACTTTACGAGTTGTAGCCCGCTTGAGTTCTATGGTGGGGGCACGAGGATGATCGCGAGGAGTTCATCAAGCGATTCTGACGGATCATGAGGTGATCAAGGCATGGGAGACAGTCGGTGGTCCTAGGTTAGCAGTGCGTGATATCCTTGATCGTGGTTTGGTCGTGGGAGTATCACGGGAGAGCGCGACTTCCGGTAGTATGGAGCAGTTCTGAGCATTTCTTGCCACATTTCTTGCCTCTACAGGCAGGAGGATCGGCAGCAGTTTTTGGTGTTGCGGCGAAGCGGGCTGTCTGATTCGGGAGTACAATGTGAGTTAAACTCGTTGGCGTCGTCCCGCGTTAGTAGTTAGTATGGAGGATGAGTGCACCCGATATGTTCTGAGGCTCGATGATTACCTAGCGAGAAGTTTTTAGGTGTAGCTCTTGGTAGGGCATGGACATTGCCGCGTGCGAACTTATGTACTTGGATGTGAGGCGGAGAAGGTCGCGGAATGACGAATCGTGAGAAGAAGGCGAGCAGGTCCTGATAACGCCGAGGCGGACCGCCTCGTGAACTAGTTATGTACCTCCGCCGATGCTGATGGTCCTCCACGACCGCCAGGACGCCGGATATTCGGAAGCAGTCGGGCTCCCGAGTTTGATTTTGGGAGTAAGTGCTCGCGGATGAGTCCTTTATCACGACCCGACCGGGCGCGAATGGTACCACTACCCAGGCACCTGTTGGTATACATCAGAATAGCGTGGAACATACATGAAACTTATAAAATAAAATATAGAAACTAAACCACGAGTTAGCGGATAAGGCTACCTTCTGACACGTATACATAAACATAACAACGTGATCACCTCTTTCTTTACAAACCGACCCGCAATATGTAACTACGGACCTCTAGAATTACAAGCTGCGGCGGGACGGGGCCACGCCGTACCTGAATGTACATAAGTCTACCACATCGGAAGCCGTATAAAAGATAAGCCTCCGGAGTGAAAGGGCTTAACCAAAAATTGAGCAGAGATCCTAAGCAATGATCACCAACGCATGTACTATCACTGCGGGCATGAGCGCGACCCGAAGAAGTCGATTTACAACCAGTGATCAGTATGGAGCAGAGCAAATAAAATGCAATAACCAAATCATATTAGTTACAGCATATAAAAGAATGTCCTTTTAACTCACGAAATCAATCGTATAATGCCCGTTCATTTCCTTCTTTCAATTAAAATTAACAACATATTCTTTTACATACATACTTAAGAAGTTTAATCAGTCTTTTCACATAGCTTGCATATCTTACATAAATAATCAAGCCCGTTTAGGACACGGTGTCTTGATGAATCATGTTACATGTCAGGCCGCTTTGTGGGGCTCGGTGTCTTGTGGAGATCATGTAGCATAATCGGCCGCTGTGGGGCTCGGTGTAGATAACGTAACCCAGGCCTATGTGTAGGCTCGGGGTAATATGGAGTAATCCGGCCTATGTGTAGGCTGGTGTATCTCATATGCGTAATCCGGCCTATTTGTAGGCTCGGTGTATTTCATAACATAATCCAGGGCCTATTTGCAGGCTCGGGTGTGATTTTCTTACATAACATTTTAAACCATCTTTTCACTTCTTATTAAGTCGTCACATGTAACAAGCTTCCCATAAAGCTATTATAACAACTTTTCCATTTTAGAGAACTTATGACACTTTTATTCTTACAACATTAGGAGAAACTAGGCCCACGAAAATACTACAATACATACGTACTTAAAAAGAAGATAAGTAAAACTCATCTATAACTTCATAATCAATAAACATATAATTTTTAAAACTCAAGTCACACATACTCATTGAAATCAAACCTCTTAACTTTAGAAGTAAATCAAATGTAACCCATATCTTGAAAAATAACGTCTCCCTACAGCTTGTAAAATAAAGTCTAAGCATAATCTGTAAAGAAAATCAAAGTTCATAGTCTTAAAACTTCCATAACATACATTCTTTAACAAAGTCCATTTACTTACACTTATAAGATCATGTCATCTACAC